>JABMCL010000825.1:0-85000 GCA_018857735.1 Alviniconcha marisindica | reverse complement strand
GATATTTTTTCGAGACCGACGGCGTAATCAAATACGGCAGTGGTTGGAGGAAGGATGTCGTAAACCAGTGTTTAGAGTTTGACACACACTTTGACACCACCCACGCACACCTTGACACCACACACACACACACACCTTGTCACCATCCACGCACACCTTGACACCACACACACACACACACACACACCTTGTCACCACACACACACATACCTTGCCACCATCCACGCACACCTTGACAAGAGGGGTAATGGGGTTTTTGAACGGCTGTTTGATTGCAGATTTCTTCCCTATTGGTCAACTAAATGGGCGAACATGGTAAACGGATCGGGTGAGTAACGGCTATTTTTGATCAAAGTAAATTAACAAGAACAAGAACAACAACAACACACACACACGTTTATACATACGTACACAGAAACACATACATACACAGACGCGGGCGCGCACAAACACACGCACATACACCCCCCCCCCCCCCCCACACCACACACACATACATATATATACACACACGCATACATACACACACATAAACAAATACGCACACGAACACAAGTACACACACACACACACACACACACACACACACTGACACATGCATACACGCATCATTGAGAGAGAGCGTGGGGTGGAATTTCTGACAGTGGGCGATTCGGGTACAGTCAATGCTGACTTGGACCAGTTTAGCTTTGTTTTGTTTTAGCAGAGGGTATCTCAGATCAGTTAGCCATCTTCGGGGAGCCACGGGGCGGCATATGGCAGAGACCAGCAAAATTGCAATGCCACCCTGTGAGCTATCGAAGACTACCCTACTTCAGATACCGGAACTGCCGCGACTCTCTCGAAAACAGTCAAACGGGCGTGCAAAAGATTCCTTACTGAAACGGCTGCCTTGAACATGCCAACACCGAGGGCGTATGCACTGTGACCAAACATTTTTTTCAGATAAATTAGTATCATATGCACACACGTGAAATGACACCCGGCTGATAAAAGATAAAATGCGATCAACGTGTGAAGGTCACGCTTGCGCATCGAGCATGCGGCGATATTTTATACATGGAGTAAAACTGCTCTGTGCAAGTGCAAATTGACAATGCATCATTGGTCTGTTTGGGCAGAAGTTTGCAGGGTCCTGTGCCGTCTGATTTTTATTTATCAGTATCAGTTTATCTACTTCCTGGTCAGAATTTTACAATACAAGGCATTAGTATTAGTTTATCTATTTCCTGGACAGAATTTACACTAGAAACATCAGTATCTGTTTATCTATTTCCTGGCCAGAATTTAAACTACCAGTTTATCTATTTTCTGTCCAGAATTTACAATACAGACATTAGTATCAGTTTATCTATTTCCTGGCCAGAATTTACAATACAGACATTAGTATCAGTTTATCTATTTCCTGGCCAGAATTTACAACAGACATTAGTATCAGTTTATCTATTTCCTGGTCAGAATTTACAATACAAACATTAGTATCAGTTTATCTATTTCCTGGCCAGAATTTACAATGATACAGACATTAGTATCAGTTTATCTATTTCCTGGCCAGAATTTACAATACAGGCATTAGTATCAGTTTATCTATTTCCTGGCCAGAATTTACAATACAGACATTTAGTATCAGTTTATCTATTTCCTGGCCAGAATTTACAATACAGACATTTAGTATCAGTTTATCTATTTCCTGGCCAGAATTTACAATACAGACATTTAGTATCAGTTTATCTATTTCCTGGCCAGAATTTACAATACAGACATTTAGTATCAGTTTATCTATTTCCTGGCCAGAATTTACAATACAGACATTAGTATCAGTTTATCTATTTCCTGGCCAGAATTTACAATACAGACATTAGTATCAGTTTATCTATTTCCTGGCCAGAATTTACAATACAGGCATTAGTATCAGTTTATCTATTTCCTGGCCAGAATTTACAATACAGACATTTAGTATCAGTTTATCTATTTCCTGGCCAGAATTTACAATACAGACATTTAGTATCAGTTTATCTATTTCCTGGCCAGAATTTACAATACAGACATTTAGTATCAGTTTATCTATTTCCTGGCCAGAATTTACAATACAGACATTTAGTATCAGTTTATCTATTTCCTGGCCAGAATTTACAATACTGACATTAGTATCAGTTTATCTATTTCCTGGCCAGAATTTACAATACAGACATTAGTATCAGTTTATCTATTTCCTGGCCAGAATTTACAATACATACATTATCGGCCCGGAGTTTGTTCGTGTGTAGGCTGTTTGTGTTTCTGTCTCCGTGTCAATTCAGTGGAGCGCGGAGAGCTCAGTGGTAAAGCGCCGGACTCGTCAGTCATCAAAAAGTCTCGGGAGAATTTTCTTCTCCAGGGTCAGCTTTCTGTGCTGACTCTTACTGTGTATCCGTTCCACCACCCATCAGTGTTACCGCAGTAGCACGTAAAAGGTCCCGGCCATTCTGCCAAATATGCAGGTGGCAGGTTACAGCTAAACGCACATACTCCCTACTGATGTGGCTTCCTATGAAGTGACACTATTGGGCGATTCAGGCGGGGTTGTTAACTCCCTGGACTTTTGCCCGGCATCGCTTAAGTCCCTTGGCTGCTTTTACTTCCGGTGCGTACTTTCTTCACAATGGAAGGCGGCGACAGTGAATTTGCGAATTTTATACTGCCAACTTTAAAGGCATTTTTGGAGGCCTGTAGTCATAATATGTCTGGAAATAAGCAGTAACTTGTTGCTCGTGCAATAGGATGCCCCAAAACGCATTTCTTCTACGGAACTCGCGATCTTCTGGTCAGCCAAAAACGACGCAAAGACACTTTTTTTCCCACCCTCATCCCCTTTCCACGGTAATTTTTGCAACTGCAACAATATTGGCATTTGTACTGCTTCGCAATTCTAGGTTCAACTTCCACTGTTATACACAGCGTGAAGCAACGCCTACTCAGAAATCGGCCCGGAAGTGCGCTGCGACCTCTCGCGACTACTTGTGCGAAAGATTACAAAGCGCATTCACTCTAGCAAACCAGCTTCGCTGAATCGCCCAATAAACTGGTGCATGGTTGCACGGTGTACACAGAACGTGCGCCGAGACGGCAGCAGTTCCCCGTGGCACCAGCCATGTGACAACCAAACAGCGCTGAAAGTACGCCACTTCGGTGGACATTCAGAAGCCCATGCAGCAAGAGAGCAGTGAGTCTGGTCGCGAACAGAGAACAGCGCTATATAAAAGCTATAAACTAATTATTTCAACCTAGCTATGCGGCACAGCCCAATAAAAGTTAGGCTTAAATATGTTAATTACGGTTATAATGCATACTGAACAGTTAGCACACAAAGTAATTGACCGGTTTCAGAAGTCTGAATGGCCTTGTGTCATCTTCTTTCTTTCTGTCCTCTTCTTCACTTGTTAATTCCTCTGCAGCAGTTATTTTTAGTGTGCATGTACAGGTTACTGGGCAGAAAAGATTGGAGGATATTTCTGCTGCTGGTCTAGGCTCAGTCTGTGTGTACAACAATTACTTTACACGTAGAAATTCAGCACATTTTATCAGTTTCAGTTCTTGTTGATGAATTGCTCTCTCAAACCTTCGTTATTGGATGTGTGTGTGTGTGTGTGTGTGTTTTCTGTTCCACCAGATGGCACTATATCTCCGCCATTTTCGCAAGATTCTCAACTGTTGTGGATATTTTCCCCTGACATATGCAGGTTTGTTAACATTTTTGAAAATACGTCCCTGAAGTAGTGCTGGAGATAGCCATGCAATATCTTCAGCACTTTAAGAATGGCATTGTATCACGGGGAGGGGATTATATACCTATCGCTACACTGTCGCCACCAGAATGACTCCTGCATTAAGATTGGCAGCGATGAGAGCCATTTTAATGTGTCATAATTGTGAGGGACAGTCACAAGACAGTGTCCACAGACCACAACTTTTGAAGAGAAAGCAGAGCCGAAGCGGATTCGAACCGACGTCCCTCTGCTTACCAGCTTAACGCCTTACCGCTAGGCCAAATCGGCTCACTTTTTGCTGAAGTGTGGACCCTGCCCCTTTTGTCCTCTCTTTAATACACTCGACACGAAAGTAACTTACCAGTGTTATTATCTAATTTATAACGTTGCAATGTAATTTGACACTGGTGTGTATCTGACAGTTACAGTAGGCCGTAGCTTTTGTAATATCTTGTCTGAGTGCATGACTACAGTTCGCTTCTCTTTAAGGTCCGAGGGTGTGAAATTATCGATTGTGCTGGTAGTTTCTCGACATACATGTGCTGATCACAAAAACGGCGTTGAAAGTGTTTACTGCAATCCGTTTTGATTTTGCCACTCGTTTCGCTTCAAGAGAATCTTCCGGATATCCATTGTGCAAAGCGCACGTCGTAAAATCAGGTTTCAAGCTGTTGGCGTGTTGGAACGTCTATGTCTGAAACAGCAAGACAGTTTGGACTGTCAAGACAGAATGTTACCTTGTGGTTGTATCGCTACCAGACAACTTGGATTTTTTGGGTTGTGGCTGCATCTCTAATAGACAACTGGGAATGTTAGCTTGTGGTTGTATCTCTACCAGACAACTGGGAATGTTTAGGTTGTGGCTGCATCTCTAATAGACAACTGGGAATGTTAGCTTGTGGTTGTATCGCTACCAGACAACTGGGAATGTTTAGGTTGTGGTTACATCGCTAACAGACAACTGGGAATGTTTAGGTCAGTTGTGGTTGTATCGCTACCAGACAACTGGGAATGTTTAGATTGTGGTTACATCGCTAACAGACAGCTGGGAATGTTTAGGTCAGTTGTAGTTGTATTGCTACCAGACAACTGGGAATGTTTAGGTTATGGTTACATCGCTAACAGACAACTGGGAATGTTTAGGTCAGTTGTAGTTGTATCGCTACCAGACAACTGGGAATGTTTAGGTTATGGTTACATCGCTAACAGACAACTGGGAATGTTTAGGTCAGTTGTGGTTGTATCGCTACCAGACAACTGGGAATGTTTAGGTTGTGGCTGCATCACTACCAGACAACTTGGAATGTTTAGGTTGTGGCTGCATCACTACCAGACAACTGGGAATGTTTAGGTTGTGTCTGCATCACTACCAGACAACTGGGAATGTTTAGGTTGTGGCTGCATCACTACCAGACAACTGGGAATGTTTAGGTCAGTTGTGGCTGCATCGCTAACAGACAACTGATAATGTTAGCTTGTGGTTGTCTG
Source organism: Alviniconcha marisindica (assembly GCA_018857735.1). Classification (NCBI taxonomy): domain Eukaryota; kingdom Metazoa; phylum Mollusca; class Gastropoda; family Provannidae; genus Alviniconcha; species Alviniconcha marisindica. The sequence goes on along the minus strand of JABMCL010000825.1, from coordinate 79,766 downwards.
CATCGCTACCAGACAACTGGGAATGTTTAGGTTGTGGCTGCATCACTACCAGACAACTGGGAATGTTTAGGTTGTGGCTGCATCACTACCAGACAACTGGGAATGTTTAGGTTGTGGCTGCATCACTACCAGACAACTTGGAATGTTTAGGTTGTGGATGTATCGCTACCAGACAACTGGGACTGTTTAGATTGTGGCTGCATCGCTACCAGACAACTGGGAATGTTTAGGTTGTGTCTGCATCGCTACCAGACAACTGGGAATGTTTAGGTTGTGTCTGCATCGCTACCAGACAACTGGGAATGTTTAGGTTGTGGTTGCATCGCTACCAGACAACTGGGAATGTTAGCTTGTGGTTGCATCGCTACCAGACAACTGGGAATGTTTGGGTTGTGGCTGCATGGCTACCAGACAACTGGGAATGTTTGGGTTGTGGCTGCATGGCTACTAGACGGCTGGGAATGTTTGGGTTGTGGCTGCATGGCTACTAGACGGCTGGGAATGTTTGGGTTGTGGCTGCATCGCTACCAGACAACTGGGAATGTTTGGGTTGTGGCTGCATCGCTACCAGACAACTGGGAATGTTTGGGTTGTGGCTGCATCGCTCCCAGACAACTGGGAATGTTTGGGTTGTGGCTGCATGGCTACTAGACGGCTGGGAATGTTTGGGTTGTGGCTGCATCGCTACCAGACAACTGGGAATGTTTGGGTTGTGGCTGCATCGCTACCAGACAACTGGGAATGTTTGGGTTGTGGCTGCATGGCTACCAGACAACTGGGAATGTTTGGGTTGTGGCTGCATGGCTACCAGACAACTGGGAATGTTTGGGTTGTGGCTGCATGGCTACCAGACAACTGGGAATGTTTGGGTTGTGGATGCATGGCTACTAGACGGCTGGGAATGTTTGGGTTGTGGCTGCATCGCTACCAGACAACTGGGAATGTTTGGGTTGTGGCTGCATCGCTACCAGACAACTGGGAATGTTTGGGTTGTGGCTGCATCGCTACCAGACAACTGGGAATGTTTGGGTTGTGGCTGCATCGCTACCAGACAACTGGGAATGTTTGGGTTGTGGCTGCATCGCTACCAGACAACTGGGAACGTTTGGGTTGTGGCTGCATGGCTACCAGACGGCTGGAACTGTTTCTGACCTACTCCACAGTGGTCACCCCCAAGTAACGACACGGCACCAGGATCGTTACATCACTGTCACACACCCGCGTAGCAGATTTCAGCCCGCAACGGTCGCTGCTGACACCAGCCCTAGACTGAGAAGAATACGTTCTGCTACTGTTCGAAACCGTTTGCTTAAGCAAGGCCTACGCGCAAGACATGCTGTTCGTCAACACACGGTACTGAACTTGGCCATTCCCAAGAGACCCCATGCTGTTGGAAGCAGCGGAGGCAACCATCCGTGACGATGATATCACTTTTGACTCGTTTCAGTATCTGAACTATTGAATGAAAATTCTTCTGTTCAGTTTCGTCACATACGGCGAAAAAAAGAAAGAAAAAAGGTCGAATGAAAGCTACGTGGTAAGTTACTTTTTGTGTTGAATATAACAATAATAATAATGGATGTTTCTGACACCCCATCTCAGATGAGCCCAACTCATGACGCGCTTATAAAACATTTTGTTGTTGTTGTTGTTGTTGAATGAAAGCACTGAGAATTAAAGTGGTGGGGGTGGGGGTGGATGGGTGGGGTGACATACTAACACTCTGAATCATTCATCTGCAAATCTACGCACTACATAGAAATAAGATCAACCACTAAAAGGTTCAAAATAACGCTATTTATTAAGACAAAACACAACATGCGAATTTTCGGGGTATTCCCCTTGATCAAGCTACAAAACGACACTTAAACAACAATTAAACGGTAAAAAAAACAAAAGAAAAAAAAAGAGAAGAAAATGAGATGGAGAGCTGATCTACTTATCTTTTTTCGGTTGAGCTATGTCCAGTGCTTGCAAGAATGAAATAAAGATTATTACATAGAAATATTACATCTTCAACAAAACTTGGCGGGGGGTGGGGGGGGGGGGGGGGGGGGGAATTCCAAAACCTAAGCTCTGCCCCACTGTGTTGCAGGTCTGGGTTTACTGTGTACCAGAAGCACGTGAAGACGAAGCAGGACATTTCCTTGAGGCGTTTTAGCGGAAGATCGTCTGAACTGGCCAACACCACAGTCAACCCGGACAACGTAGGGTTCTGCACGCCACGGACACAGTGTCTGCCTACTGGACTGCTCAACGTCAGCAACTGTCTGCTGGGTGCGTCTCAAACAATGCCAGTCTCTGCTCTGACCAGCACATTAGTCCTTTCGGGCGCATACTTATTTGTCTTGCATATGCTTTTTATTAAGGGACGCTGTCTCTATGACAGAGGTATACTACTACCTACCATAAGCATTCCGAAGAGCCGACACACACACGACTACCACAACCACCCACGCAACATACCACCATTCACCCACCAACCCAACGCTACCACCCACCCAACACACACATCACGCATCCCGCCACCACCATCCACTAAACATACACACCACCTCACACTACCAACCACCAACCTAACACTGCCCATCCAGCATACATACACACACACACACTACCACCTAACACCCAACACCCACCCCCAACATTCACACAACCAAACATCCACACACACAACACACACCACCACAATTCACCAAAACACACACACACTCACACCACCACCCCCACCACTCACCAAAACACACTCATACCACCACCACCACCACCAAACACACACCACCACCAACACACACTCACCCAACACACACACACCACCACCACCCCCCACCCATCCACCCAACACACACACCACTACCCACCCAACACACACCACCACACACCCAAAACACACACCACACCACACACCCAACACACACTACCACACACCCAACACACCACCAAACACCCATCACACACACACACACACACCACCACACACCCAATAGACACCCAACACCCACACACCTCCACCACCCACCCAACAAGTGCCTAGCACGGTGCTGACTGACTGCTGCAAGGAGAACGGGTCTTTACGAGAGCTGACTCCGGCTTCATCGACAGGCCCAGTGATTCTGTTCTGCCTGACTGCACATATCTGCTAGAGCATCAGCTTTCTCACACACATGATCTCCAGGGTCAACTTTCTGTGCTGACTAATTTTGGTATCTGTCCCATCCCCGTGTTACCGCGATAGCACGTAAAAGATCCCGGTCATTCTGCCAAAAGTGCAGGTGGCAGGTTACGGCTAAACATGCACGCACCTTACGTATGTAGCTTTGCGTGAAGTGGCGTGACATTGTGCATAGTTGTTTGGTGTACACAGAACGTGCACAGATACTGCAGCAGTTTCACGTGGCACCAGCAATGTAACAACCAAACAGTGCTGCAAGTACACCACTTCAGTGATATTCAAAACGCGCTATACATGTTAAAAAGAGAGGGGGGGGGGGGGGGGGAGGAACGGAGAGAGGTGGGAGGGAGGAAGGGAAAGAGAGGGGGAGTGAGGAATGGAGGCAGAGAGAGAGAGAGAGAGAAGCTACAGTCACTCATTTAGAATTACCTGTGACAAAAAGCGCAGTGAGTCTTCTCGAGAGCGGAGAATAGCGCTAAATAAAAACGATCATCATCATCACCATCGTCATCGCTGTGTTGCATGTCTCCACAGTGGACTCTTTCCACATCCCGGGCATTATGTCGCTGCCTCACTTCTTCATGGCGGACCCGCGCGTCCAACGAAGCGTTGGTGGGCTGAACCCAAACGAACAGGAACACGAAACCACTGTGGATGTCGAGCCCGTGAGTTATTCTCACTACAATGATCATTGTCTCGTGAATCGTCCCTTCACAATGAATGAAATGGCTCTCATGGCTGCCCAGCTTAATATGCCTGTGAGTTATTATGACTGCAATGATAATTGTTTCGTGAATTTTCGCCTCACAATTAATGTCACGTTAAAATGGCTCTCGTTGCTGCCCAACTTAATACCTGTGAGTTATTATGACTGCAATGATAATTGTTTCGTGAAATTTCCCCACAAAACTAATGAAACGTTAAAATGGTTCTCATTACTGCCCTACTGAATGCAGGTTCATTACGGTGGTGACAGTGTAGCGTTAGATAGAGTCGGTGAGTTATTATCACTGCAATGGTCATTTTCCTGTGAATTTGCCCCTCACAGTTAATGAAACCTTAAATGGCTGTCATCACTGCCCAACTTAGTGCCTGCGAATTAAGATAGATAATACTTTATTGCCCTAAAAGGAAATTTGATTTGAAACATACCATCAGTGTAACATGTAAATGAATAAAATTCAAATTAAACGTATGATAATTCAATGTGACATATATACATAAGAAAAAAAGGTTTAAACAAACTACAATTATACCTAAAAAGAAGTTAATAACAACATAACATATGCACACACGCACGCGCGCATGCATTCACTCGTGCACGCACGCACACGCACACACACACACACACACACACACATACGAGAGACAGAGCGAAGAAACATCACACACGCTACCTACAACCACACACTGCATACCACCACACACACACACACACACACACACACACACACACACACACACACACACACACACACACACACACACAAAGACAGAAGTACATCTATACATCAGTAAACTATACTAACTTACCCACAGGACTGTAAACAATCAATTTGTCAATAGAAGTTATAACATCAATATTATGTGCAAAATATCTCTCACCTTGTTACACGCAGTAAAGTCATACCCATGTTTCTGAAATAACTATGCTAATAGGACACTCAGCAGCATGTGGTTAACATTTTCCATACACTGCAATACTGACGCGATGTCTCGTTGTCTGCGTGTGCAGTGGACGGGCCTTGTGCTGCAAGCCGCCAAACGTCTTCAGGTCAACATGTACCTCACCCAGCTGACAGGCATGAAGTGAGTGTCCATCGCCTATGCTCTGCGACTGGCCGTGAACAACACTGGCCATCGACCCTTAGTGGCCATGGAACCCTTTGTGGCCGAGCTCCATGTCCATTGAGTAACCTCCCTTTATGTCCCAGTCCCATGGAGTGCCTGTCCCGTTGTGTCCCAATCCCATACACTGAGTACCTGTCCCGTTGTGTCCCAATCCCATACATTGAGTACCTGTCCCGTTGTGTCCTAGTCCCATACATTGAGTACCTGTCCCGTTGTGTCCCAATCCCATACACTGAGTACCTGTCCCGTTGTGTCCTAGTCCCATGACATTGAGTACCTGTCCTGTTGTATCCTAGTCCCACTGAGTACTTGTCCTGTTATGTCCTAGTCCCATACACTGAGTACCTGTCCTGTTGTGTCCTAGTCCAATTGAGTACTTGTCCTGTCATGTCCTAGTCCCATACATCGAGTACCTGTCCTTTTGTGTCCTAGTCCCACTGAGTACCTGTCCCGTTGTGTCCCAGCCCCATACATCGAGTACCTGTCCCTACCTAGTTCCAGTGAGTACCTGTCCCAGTTTCATTGAGTACTTCCTATCCCATGGTGTCCCAGTGTGGTGTGTCCCAACTGCCTGTGGTGACATCGGAATGCCTTAAATAACATCGGGAGTTTCTTGGTTATTGTCAGAGGGAGAGCTTTTTAACCTTGACAACAACCTCTGAGCACGGAGTTTAATTACTTCTCAGTGCATGACACCAGTTTATGCCTCAATGACCTGGACCTGTTTTGAAGGTTACAGTGTATTTCTGTGCAACACTAGCAGGAACCGCCAAGCATATCGTTATGTTCATAGATACACTGATTTATCTGAAGATGATTTAGAGAGAAAATCTACACAAGCAAATACAGTGATCAGAATAGGTTCATTGTGTTTGCGTGCAGGTAAAAGGTAAGTCTGTGACTTCAACTGGACAATCTGTAGATGGTAGTCTATACTTTGAATTTAATTTATATATTTATTTTTAATTATATTAATTTGACAAAATCTAAGACTGTCTGATATTTGAAGATTTTTACCACCCTTTCTCACCAGCCATTGTTACAACAGCATTATGTTTTGGTGGCGGAATCGGAGCTTGTAAACAGCAAAGGTCAGAAAATCAATTACACTGAAAGCAAGTTTTCGGTGACTACGAGGGTAACACAAATGTGAGTCGGTCTCTTAATGCAGTCAGTGTACAGTTGCATGTAACACATCTGTAAGCAACAGCAAAAACAAAAACAAACAGAATTACATTTTACCATTTTGTGTGTGTGTGTGTGTGTGTGTGTGTGTGTGTGTGTGTGTGTGTGTGTGTGTGTGTGTGTGTGTGTGTGTGTGTGTGTTGTTGTTGTTCGCGTGCGCGTGCGTGCGTGCTTGTGCTTTTTCTGTATCTTTCATTTTACGTTTATTTCAGCATCACTAGGAATGTTCGAACCCTGTTCTTGCCAGTATTTTGGATAAATGAGGTGAGTTTCACTGAATCTTTAATCTCATTCTTGTAACTATAAAGTACACTGTTCATCAGCAATGCAGAGGCATGGGGGAATTTGTACGCTACTAATAGTCACACAGCATTGCTTCGGTTTGAATGACCGAACCTTTTTCACTCACCCATTCCATCCACATGATGCTGCTGACTTCTGCTTGAGTAAGGATCAACGTTTGATACAGATACATAATCATGTCGTTTGGTGTTAACAGTTATAACGAAGAGGCTTGTAATGCACTGATTGCCCCATTCAACGAGACATGCAGTTCAAGCCGTGGGGACAGCATGGGCAAGGGAAGAACAGGAGTCAAAAGTGATTTACATGCAATTAGAAGAAGAAACAACAACAAAGACCGCCCCACCCCCACCCCCACCCAAAAGAGAGAAGAGAGAGAGAGAGAGAGAGAGAGAGAGAGAGAGAGAGAGAGAGAGAGAGACAGACAGACAGACAGACAGACAGAGAGAGAGAGAGAGAGAGAGAGAGAGAGAGAGAGATTTAAGAAGAAGAAAGAAAAAGCATCACAGGTACTTTCCACACACACATGCACGCACACACGCACGCGCACACACAGACATACACACGTTGTCACTTCATATACAATGCCCAGTCAGTGGTAAAAAGTCGTGCAGGGCATCAAACTCCAAACCTGGATTAATAATTAATACATATTTTCTTCTTCCCGTCAAGGACAGATCTCTTGTCAGAGCGTTGCAAGTCCAGTGTTAAAACTATATACATGTTCCTGATGTTCACTGAGAGGTGGGGACTGTCTACACATGCGGAACTATCAGCAATACAACCGTCTAGTGAATTGCAGCATCACTTTGTTTTGATATTTTGTGTTTTATGCATTTAACCGACTCAGAACGGGTTCACAGCTAGTGCAACAGAAACTGACGGGGCCTAGGCTCGGTTTTATCAGTCAGGGCTGAGTCCATTTTGACTACACAAGTTCATGATTTGTGCCTGCAGAGTGCTGTGGTGGATGACAAACATGCCGCGATGCTGCATAAAGAACTGTTTGTGCCGCTGAAGATCTCATCTGTCCTGGAGAAGGTGTTCATGGTCGTCGGTGGTGTACTCATTCTGCTGGTGATGGCTATTGCGGCCTATGAAAACTACACGAAAATCCAGCCAAGGGTGAGAGTGCTCCTCGTTGTTCTTGCCCCTTTTAAACAGTTTAAGTAACTTCAGTAGTGTTACCTGAAAGGGACCAGATGGATCAAAACCGACCCTTTTGAAGGTCTAAGTAACTTCAGTAGTGTTACCTGAAAGGGACCAGATGGATCAAAACCGACCCTTTTGAAGGTCTAAGTAACTTCAGTAGTGTTACCTGAAAGGGACCAGATGGATCAAAACCGACCCTTTTGAAGATCGTAAGTAACTTCAGTAGTGCTACCTGAAAGGGACTAGATGGATCATAACTGACACTTTTGAACATCATAAGTAACTTCAGTAGTGCGACCTGAACGGGACTAGATGGATCATAACTGACTCTTTTGAACATCGTATGTAACTTCAGTAGTGCTAACTGAAAGGGACCAGAGGCCGTATCAAAATTGCCCCTTTTGAACATCATAAAATAACTAAACGGTAATTCTAACTGAAATGGACCAGGAGCCCTTATCAAAACTGCCTTGCTTGACAGTAACTGGTGCAGTTTTATATGTGATAAATAATGATCAGCTTAAATATGACATTCAGCGTGATTCTGTTAAAGTGGTTCAGATGTAATGCACACCTCCTTGGCATGGTACTCAATCTAGAGAATTTTGTTACGAGACTAACTCAATGTCGGTTTGTTTTGTGCAATATCACTGCGTGGTGATAGAAACAACTGACAAAAATGTTTGTTTGTTTTCCATTCCAGCCTGTTCCAACCTTCGGCGAAGCTGACCCTGTTCTCTGCACTCAACAGCAGGATAATGAAGAAGAGCCACTTCTGAGAGTCAGCCAGGATCGGTCGTTCGGTTCGTGCAACCCCTACTGACCCCCAGCAGCAGCCACACTCCTCACAGCAGCAGCCCACTGAACGTCAAGCACGAGAGCTAGCAGCTATGCATAGCAGCAGCCCACTGAACGTCAAGCACGAGAGCTAGCAGCTATGCATAGCAGCAGCCCACTGAACGTCAAGCACGAGAGCTAGCAGCTATGCATAGCAGCAGCCCACTGAACGTCAAGCACGAGAGCTAGCAGCTATGCATAGCAGCAGCCCACTGAACGTCAAGCACGAGAGCTAGCAGCTATGCATAGACCGTAAGGACTGCTAGGGACAGGGAGTTCTGGACGGCCACCTCGACTTTCCCACAGCTCCTGAGCTCTACGGACTTTCACACAGCTCCTGATCACTGTGGACTTTCACAGCTCCTGTGCTCTGTGGACGTTCACACAGCTCCTGAACTCTGTGGACTTTCACAGCTCCTGTGCTCTGTGGACGTTCACACAGCTCCTGAACTCTGTGGACTTTCACAGCTCCTGAGCTCTGTGGACGTTCACACAGCTCCTGAGCTCTGTGGACTTTCACACAGCTCCTGAGCTCTGTGGACTTTCACAGCTCCTGAGCTCTGTGGACTTTCACAGCTCCTGAGCTCTGTGGACGTTCACAGCTCCTGAGCTCTGTGGATGTTTACGCAGCTCCTGAGCTCTGTGGACTTTCACAGCTCCTGTGCTCTGATGGTACTGCTGCACGTTGCCTCTCTGTAGCCAGCAAGCATTAGTTGTTGTTGCATAACCCCTGTGCCTCACAGGAAGCAGAGGGGAGGAGGAGGCAGTGTTTAACCTTTGTGAAATACTCATCAAATGTTGTTTTTTGGCTTTCTTCACAGTGTTTCGTGTGTTCCTCTTTGGGTTCCTGAAATAACATTTTTCAACAGTAACTCGACTTGATGGAATCAAGCCGAACAAATTTGCTTTTGTTAGTGTCTTTTATAAATTTATTTTTTGAATAAAAAAATCAAAATCAAAATATTTTTAAAATGTATCGTTTGAAGGAGTAAGTAACTTGGTGTTTTACGCCCAGTCAACCATTGCAGTTATATCAGGGCGATGGGTTTGAAGGAAAAGGTGGCCCAATCAAAGTGCCATGAATATGCTAGGGCATTTTATTTTCGTTAAAATTCTGATGAGCCGTTTTTGGACTGTAGTTTTTCCATGTAAGGAGATATGCCATGAAAACTTCCATTGACCAAACAGCAGACAAGTACGAGTGACATGGGGTAAATGTGGCACTGAACAAGTGAACATTGGCACTGGCAGGTCTCAGGAAGGGTTTAGATACGCTGGACAAGGCTGTGCATCCCTATACATGTGCAAGCTTATAACATTGCCCTCCTAGAGGAGATAAAAGGAAGAAGGGTTGGGGGTTGTACTGCATGGAATGAATTCTGTCCACCCATCTGTTAAATCGTTTTGTCTGGATGGTATTTTACAAACCACTGAAGCTTTACAACCAAACTTGGCATGGTGGTGCATCATGTGACAAGAAAGTTTGTACTGCAGCTACCTTCATGGCCAAGACCACACTGAGGGTTAAAAAACTATTTTAGAAGACATGTTTACATGAAATGAAAAGGAAAAAAGAAGAGACTGCTTGTCCTAAACCTCATGAGCTGCTCAACCTTTTGCAACCAAACTAAACATGTGGTGAAGTAACTGTGAACCAAGGCGTTGTGTGAAACACTCCAACTGTTTATCTCCAAGGTCAAGACTAAGATGTAACAGTGAGGGTTTGAATCCCAGTAAATATTTGTCCAGCCAGTATTTTCTCCACCACAGAACTCTTATTAAACTTGGCATGTTGACGTATCGACACAAAAATAGCATCATGCGACACAACTGGGTTGCTGTGTCAAAGGTTAAGGTCCGGTTAAATCCTTCAAAGTGACCCACATTTCCTCACCTAATTATCTGTTTCCATGAACCATTTTCTACTGCAACCTCTGTTTGTATGGGGAGGAGGCTCGGGGGTAGGGGGTGGGGGGGAGGGGTGGGGGGAGAAATACTAACTATGAAGCATTTATTTTGCCCTCTAGTGAGCTGGTTTGGCCTAGCGGTAAGGCATTAGGCTGGTATGCAAAAGGACCTCGGTTCAATACCGCTTTGGCTCTCCTTTCTCTTCAAAAAGGTTGTGGTCTGTGGACACTGTCTTGTGACTTTGTCCATCACTTCCAACTGAAACATTAAAATGGCTCTCATCGCTGCCCATCTTAATGCAGAAGTCATTCTGGTGGTGACAGTGTTCTGATAGGTATATAATCTCCCTCTCCCCCCACCTCCATACCCCCCTTCTCCCTGTCCCTAATAAGCCATACGGTTTCTGTGGATGTTAAGCACCATGTTTACTTACTATTTTGCCCTCTGTAAATACAGAAGATTTGAATTACAGTCAAGAGCAAAATAAACAAATATAAATAATAAATAGTGTAGGTCTAGTGCATTCACTCTCAGTCACACCCACATGCATAGACTAGAACCCTGTGAAACAGTATATTTAATTCATATTTGTAATTCTTTATGGCATAAACAAAGATATAAAAGTAACAAATTGCAAATCAACTTAGGTTTGTTTTTAACTGTTTTATAGGATGATATGTAGCACGTAAAGATGTTTAAACTCTATGGTGATCTTGCGTCACACACACACACACTGGACAGATAATCTTAATATGTTACACATTTTAACTCTGAATGAGGTTATGATAATTCTTAACATTCTCAACATTCATACTTCAAACAAATGGGCTGCTGAAGGTCAAAATGAAATAAAATGCTGGAAATATATATATACATATACACATGACATTATATACTTGCATATTTTTATATTGACCATGCTAGTTCTCATTGTTGCTATTACTCAACATCAATAGAGATTATAATTTATAAACAAATATAAACTTATGTCATCTGCTTTTCCTGTGCTTATGTCAGGTTCATGAAGCAAGGTGGAGTATGTAAATAATCATGACCAGGGTGTTGTGTGTTTATGGACTGTCTTCTTTCCCCTTGCTAATGTCACTGTGTGAAAGCATCTGCTTGTTATTCTCTTCATTTTGACTTGGTACATGAAAACAAAGATAATGATAATAATTAAAGTATTTACACAGTGCAAAATCTTGTCTATGGAGACTATTCTAATATCTCGAACCTGAAACAAGTGTGACTGCACACACACACGTGCGCACACACACACACACACACAGGCACACACACATACATGCAGCATGAACAGCTGCAGACAGGCATGCAGAAACACAACGAAACAGGTCTCTCATCTGCCACCCCCCCCACCCCCCCACCCCCCCACACACACTCTCTCTCACAACATTTATATAGTCTTTTTGTTGGTAGGACTCATGTCTAGGCCAGCTGCGGCCTTGTCTCTACTACCATGGTGCACCAGGAGAAGGCCAGTCAGTATTAAGGAGGACCCGCACCACCACAGCAATGGCAGCTTCTCTTCAAACAACAACCAGCTCACACAAGCCTGCACACACACACACACACACACACAAACCCAGCACTGACCATTAACCAATGAATATCATCGTTTGACATCAAAGCTAGTGAACGATAATTCTGTGCCTACATCATTGGTAAGAAACCAATGCTCTAAAAGAACTTCAAGTATCCTGTTAATCTTTTTATGCAGCTACACTGGTAAATTTACCAAGCTATCTTCTCTGATTGGCATAAAACAGGCTTTGAGTGTTATTTTTAGGATCTTTACATAACATTTCCACAGCACTAATGATTAAAAATAAATAAATATATATATTGATGTCCAATACGCATTCTGTGTATATATATATATATATATATATATATATATATATATATATATAATCTCCTCCTCCCCCCCCCTCAACACCCCCCATCCCACCCACCCAAAAGAAGTGTGTTCTCCATCTACATTGGGGTGATTTCTTGAAGTTGAAGCCTATAGTCTACAGAACTTATAAATTATGCTGTAGAATAAAGATGTTTATTCTCACACTTCTGACTATTCCCAGCCTGAGCTTATGGGGGGCTCTGAGACAGTGACAATCCAATCGGATGAACATACATTTCTCCATTTTCACCTGTCTGACTGTATCCGAGTTACAGCTCACTTACTATGGACTAACACTGAGCCACACAAATCTGTCTCTGTGTACAACTTGATATATATAATATATATATATATATATATATATATATATATATATATATATATATATATATATATACAAACAATATAACCTGTGATTTTGATTGAGTCAGGTCAACATAAAACTCAAGAAAATATTTAGTCCAGCGTTTACATATGAGGCTTCAGGTAATGAGCAGCAACTGGATCAATTCAAAGACTGTGAAATCCCCATGTTCATTTCTCAGTTTGTTGCCAGCTTCAAATTACTTGTCATTGTTTATTAACTGATGCAGATAACTGGTGCATTGGTCATTTGTGCCAACAACATAATTTAAGGCATCATTGGTATTGTGCACTGCTGCACGGGTCTGCTGAAAAGCTGGACCGTCCATTTAGAGTTGCAGTCACTTTTTAGGCTTTAGGGGAGGATGCACACCAAAAACACTGACTTAAACAAGCATGATTATTACTACTGTATGTACAACTTTCAACAGTAATAATAATAATGATAAAGAGGCTATTTGTTGAGCACCCTTGCCCATATAATATTACCAGTAGTTTTGATGAGAAAAATCTTTAAAAGTTCGCATTTCCTCTGTATTACTATTAGTCAGGCATATATTTTGATGTAATGACTACAGCAACCAATTTAAAAGGCTTAATAAAAAGAAATCTCACCGTGAAGAAGAAGTTAGCAGCAGTGTTGGTCACCGTAGCAACAACTGAAGAACACAGCTGCAGAGACTTGGAGAAAAAGATCCACATGACAGCATTGCTGCAAAATATTCCAAGCACCCCTATGCCTCGAATCACCAGCAAAGTCTGAAACAATTTGAGGAAGTCAAGGTCATAAGTCTTTTAATATTAATCACACTTTAAGATTTAGGTAACGTTGGCATGTAAATGTGGTTGCTTAAGTCCCAGAGGGCCACAGTGCAATTTCAAAGAGGGTTACACTTACAGCCACTACTGACCACACCAGAGATTATGACTGACACATGTAGAGAAAAAACAACAGCTTGCAACTAATGCACTGACCAGTAATACATTTTGCCAGGTTTCAATGCAAAGCCCAGTGTCTAGGAACCCCTTTACAAAACTGGGTAACACGCACTATGTCATCTCTGAGGGCTGTGCCATGTCTGGTTACAAGCGAGCATTAGCTCAAAAAAATATCAAAGACAGCCTGTACCCGGAAAGGGACAATCTATTTTGTAGCTCAATTATTATTAGCTCATGACACATTCACCTGGATGCTGCATTATCTGTGTCAAATTATGGGAGGCTTGGTATTGCACTGGTCAGAAGATTAATGCATCAGGCCCCAGTCTGCTGCATTTTTATAGATATATAATATACACATTTGTGTGTAATGATGAATGCTGCCTTTGTACAAGTCATGCAACTCTGCTGTTACTGTCTTTAGCTTTTAGATTTCATTGCTTTATGTTTCAATACTGTCTTTTTGTTTTGGGGAGGTTTATGCTGTTCAGCATATGCACGTCTTTTCAATAGCTGAAAGAAAAGGGGCAGAATAATGTCAGCCATGCCAAATGTGTGGATTCACATTGGATGTCTGCCATGCCAAAAGTGTGGATTTACACTGGACACCTGCCATGCCAAATGTGTGGATTCATACCAGACACCTGCCATGCCAAATATGTGGATTCAGACTGGATGTCTGCCATGCCAGATGTGTGTATTCACACTCGATGCCTGTCATGCCAAATGTGTGGATTCACACTCAATGCCCGCCATGCCAGATGTGTGCATTCACATGCCATTTACCCCATGCTGAGTCACACAGCATTCACTGCCGCCATACAAAATTGTGCTGTGCGGCTCTTTCACAAATGTAAGACAACCCAAACTTCCTCCACGGAACTGAGAAAGTGGTAAAATGATAATCTTCAAACACTTCAAACAGATGGGTCAAGCTGTCACTGCTGACAACTATTTCACTTGGTGTGTGCTGTTACTGTAGGCTAAGGAGAGAGAAAGAGAGAGAGAGAGAGAGAGAGAGAGAGAGAGAGAGAGAGAGAGAGAGTACAACAAACCAATAACTAGTCTTTACGTATCCAACTAGACCAGAGAGAGTACAACAAACCAATAACTAGTCTTTACGTATCCAACTAGACCAATCTGTCAACTGCAGTGGTTCCCCGGGATATACCTTTCACTTCGATGGATATAAAATTTGAAACTGAATAATTTTGATGTTTTTTCTTCTTCCCAAAATGGCGTTTAAATGTTCCTGGAATTTCAGACCGTCTCCCTGAATATTACCTACCAATTTATCCATACAACTTTAATTAGAACTTACAAAAACAATGAAATGTTGTGCAAATAAAATGCGATGGAGATCTGAGCTAACTGCTCTAGTTATGGAGGACAACAGGTTGGCAACACTGTGGGCTCCATCTTCACTGGCTGCCGTTTTAGCAAAAATGGATGCAAATGCAGCAGAAAATCCAGCCATCATGGCCATATAAATCCCCCTTCCGTTGACCGTTCGTGAAGTCATGATGGCAGTCTGACTGTCTTAAAATACGAGATTACACACAATTGTGAGTTCTAGCCCAAGCACGCTTTAGCAGACGACACACGGTCGCCATTTTGACACAAACAGATCAGATCGGCATTTACGTTCTGGAAAAAATGATACAAAAATAGAATGAATTATATATTACATCACAACAAAACAGGACATTTTTAATGGCGTGCTTCGATGTACAATATGCCTTAGTTTCAATAAAACCATGTGTTAAATCTAGGCTCGCAGAAGACACCATCATGGCGGACATTATGGTCGGCGTGCAAGCGTATTGTAAACTTTTGTTACATGCAGCAAAATATCCTCACTGTGCTGTCAATGGCGTATTATTGGCAGAAGACTCAAAGTCCAAAGATCACAAAGTTATAAGATTTGTAGACTGCATTCCACTATTTCACCTTTCTTTGGGTCTTGCTCCCATGCTGGAAATTGCCCTCCTTCAGGTAAGAAAAAGACTTCGTTTTCAAAACATCGGGTCCGAGAACATTTAACCTATTAATACTAACAGTAACACACATGTCTTTTAACTGAGATGATGATCGTCCGTTGTATTACTTAAAATGTCATTCGTTTGATGAGGGTTCTGAAATAAATCCCAGGTTGATGACTACTTGTTTGTCCCATTCAGTTTGCTTTTTTTCTTTCTTGTCACAATTCCCATCTGTCACCTGCTGTGAAGTGTGGTACGTATTAATAAAATGACTGATAATTTATTTTATGTAAATTAAGTCTGTTAGTATATTTAAAACTAGCTAGTATTTTCCTTCTTACAGTAACACTAGTAAATAGTATATTATATGTAGTACTAAGTAATTTACTGCTGACTTTTGAAGATTAATCATTAATCAGTTAAAACTTAAATGTGTAACAAACATTGAAACAAGTATTTGCTAGGAAGTGTTGAACTTGTAGTTGTAATGTCTGTTTTGTTTTTCTTGAGGGTCTTCTTCCATACAGTGGCCAGCTTCATCAGGTTGAAGGCTCTGTCAGTGTCACCTTGGAGGGATGTACAGGGGGAGGGGTGGTGGTATCCAAAACAGTTTGTTGGATGTATATTTGATGCATTAGTAATAGTATTAAGTAAACTGCCATTAGCATAAGCCTGAGGCATCAAACCAGCAGCCTTTGTGACACTGACAGTTTGGTATTAATACTATTATGGCAGATGGTACTTGTGCAGTTGAGAGACAGAAATTG
This sequence comes from Alviniconcha marisindica, assembly GCA_018857735.1. NCBI lineage: Eukaryota > Metazoa > Mollusca > Gastropoda > Provannidae > Alviniconcha > Alviniconcha marisindica. Next base: position 63,389 of record JABMCL010000825.1, on the reverse strand, counting down.
AGAAATTTATCTCTTAAAATTTAGTCTTTGGAAATTGAAGAGAGAAATATTTCACTTTTTTTTTAAACTTTTTCTTTTTACTTCCAGTTCTGCATCCAGAGTCAAAAAGTTGGATGATAACTAATAATGATATTGTGGTGTGGCATTTGCTATTTTATCATGCCTTGGGTTTTAATCATACTGGGTCAGCCCTTGCACTCTGGTTAATTACAGCATGGAATTCTCACTCCTCATCTGGTCCCAGTCCCAGATTAGATTCACAGTTTACTTTGATTTTGAATACTTGTGTGTAGAATGTACAGAATCAGTCAAATCTGCAAATGCTGTTTTCCTTAGGGCCAGTGGCATTCTCCATGAGGATGATACTTTTATCTAGATAATGTAACTATTCAGTGACTCAGCCCTGGTTTAGACAATGCGTGTGTATGCATACTGTTACATGATCAGTAATTACATGTGTATGTGTGTCACTGTCATTTTATCACTTTGTAAAATTCAAATTTTTATGCAAAATAAAATTATTTTTACGCAAAATAGAAAAAATTGCAACCACTCAAACATCATGCATTTATTATACTCAGATCAGTTTTTGGTATGATACTTTTGACAGAATTTGTTTCATTTGAAGGCATGATGCAGTCTCTCTACATTATGCATTCTCTCCATTGCTCTGAGTCTGACTGACGTGGTGGTATGTGAAGTCGGTTTTCTTAAACAAAAACATCCACTTTGACAGCTTCCAGGTCAGGATGACTGAGGGATCAGGGTTTGTGTTAACTGGTAATTTTTGGTATTTTACTGGATAAGAGAAACATTTATACTGGAAACAAAGCCAGCAGTTGGTCAGATTTACTGGCCATTATTTGTTTGACTGGTTCTAAAAAACAACTGCAGCACAGTGAGAGAGTGCACATATGTCATTGTGTGTGTGTGTGTTTTAGGCAGGGAAGGGAGCTGGGTGTTTGCAATTACAGTTCTGGTAGTAGTAACTAGTATGGATGGCCATGTATCTGACCAGTTACAATGATTATCTGACTGGTTTCCATGAACCATTTTCACCACCTTATAGATGTCACACCAGTTTTAAAAATGTCTAGTGTGATCACTGAGGGAGTAACAAGAAACAAACAGAAAAAAATGAATGAGGTCAGTTGTGGTTCACTGTCTGGTCTGTGGTGGCCCACTGTCATGTGTAGTCAGTGGTGGCTCACTGTCATGTGTGGTCAGTCACTCAGTGGTGGCTCACTCACTGTCATGTGTGGTCAGTGGTTGCTCACTCACTGTCATGTGTGGTCAGTGGTGGCCCACTGTCATGTGTGGTCAGTGGTGGCTCACTCACTGTCATGTGTGGTCAGTGGTGGCTCACTCACTGTCATGTGTGGTCAGTGGTAGCTCACTCACTGTCATGTGTGGTCAGTGGTAGCTCACTCACTGTCATGTGTGGTCAGTGGTGGCTCACTCACTGTCATGTGTGGTCAGTGGTGGCTCACTCACTGTCATGTGTGGTCAGTGGTGGCTCACTCACTGTCATGTGTGATCAGTGGTAGCTGTCTTTGTTCATGACAGCCATGGACTGTGACCCTGCCTGTGTCAGCTCCTGGCTGCATCGCTAGATTCCCATTGTTCTTTTGCAAACAGGTCCACAGTTTGTTATGTGCTGATTGAAATTAGACCTACATCAGTACATGTACAGGTATGCATACACATATCACTGGGTCAGTGGTTGATGGGGCTGCACTGCACTGATCAAAGTACCACCATGGCTGCAGCTAGAGATGATGTTTTAACACTAATATAGTAATAATAGTTTGATGATCAGATGATGCGTGTATTTTCAACTGATTGTATTGTAAGTGTTGCTCAATTGTTTCTTTTCCAGAGGAAATAATGAATCATCGGATATTTTGTCCTGATTATTTATAACTTGGTTTAACATAACAAATTAACAGTTGTGTGATTTTTCCCTTCATTTTTATCAGTTCAGTATTTAATTGTTTCAGATTGATACATACTGCAGAAGTAAAGGCTATGTCATCGCAGGTTACTATCAAGCCAACGAGAATTATGATGATAACCAGTGAGTAACAATACTATAAATTATTGTATATTTACAAACACTGTGAAATTTTATTATGTGCATTTTATTGTGAATTCCCCCCACCCCAGATGATGGTCTACAGATGAAAACATACAAAAGGTTGGGGGGGGGAAAACATTTTAATCAGACAATAGAAAACGTGCAACTTTACAGGATGAATTCATTTCTTAAGCAACAAACCTGCAGACAAGCCACACACAAAGTGATAAATGATGAGATGGATTAAATTCAGTCTAGATTCTACTTATCTTTCAGTTTCAGTTGGTAAAGAAGTTTTTTCAAAAACAAAAACTTTACCAACTGAAAGATAGGAAGAATCTAGAGCTGATTAAAATAAGTGTTCTTTTGTATGTTTGATCTTGTTTTAGAACGCTGAGGCCAAGGATCAACTTTATTTCAGGTTTTTTTGTTTTGTTTTTAAAGCTGCTACATGTACTAGTACTGGAGAGCTTAGGTTGCTGTTTGAAAGTCAAGGTTGTAATGAGATTTGTTGAATCTTTGAAAGAAACAAATATATATATATATGTAAATACTGGTCTCTGTGTCAGTTGCATGTTTTTGTCAAGTGTTATACTCTCACCTTTATCATCTGGTTGTGTATATAATGCATGTATCACTGCCACTGTATAATATGTGTATCAGTCATAACTAAAGTGTTTGGTACGGTTGGTAAGAGTTGTGATTGTTGCACATTGCACTGTGACCCTCTGGGATTTCACTTGCTTTAAGTAACATTGTATTTGTGGGTCTGACATCTTATGAAATTGTGGACATTTTACACTTCATATTATAGTATAAAAAACCCAATAACAGCATAAAACAAAGTACACACATATATGTATATGTATCACAGTTATTTTTTAATTTGTTTTTATGAAAGGGGGATACACTCATCAGTATTATTCATTTATTGTAAGATAGATGCATTGTCTTGGACTTTGGAGTCATATTTATCAGTTTCGTTTTTGATAATTTTACGTTAGCGCTGTAGAGTTTTGAAACCTAATAGTAATACAAATAAAAACTTATGGATTGCACTTTCTGTTGGCATCAGTAACGTAGGAAGGCCAACGACACCATGTCCTTCTTTGCCAGAACTGTTCATCACAATTCACGTACAGTTGTAATAAGGAAGATGACAAGAATAAAGAAAGGTGTGCACTGCTCTCTCCGTTATCAGTCAGTTCTTCTCATTGTTACAGATTGAGCTTTGTGGCCAAAACAGTTGGAAAGAAAATACAGGAATACTTTCCAGACGCTTGTATATTTCAGGTGAGTCTTTTAATACTGATGATTTAGTGCATGTCTGGGTGTGTGCACGCATGTATGTGTGTGTGACGAAATGAGTGTATCCTTATATCTTTTACTCTTTGTAAGCGCTTTGGGCTCTTTCGAGATGGGGCGCCTGAATACTCTATTATTATTATTTGGTTCCAGATTACCTGGATTTTTGTTGTTGTTTCCTCATCTTACTCACAACATTTGTGTGCGTTAGACATTGTTCATTTTGTTTTGAGCTTGACTCTTCCTAATGTTGATCAGACTCAGAGTTGATGGGTAAATGACTTTTCTGGAAGATTAATACCCATAAAATCATTCATCATTTTGTCTTACATAGCATTAGATATATATATGTGTGTCAACGCTAAAAGCATTATTATTATAACTGTATGTGTTAAAGTGATGCAATGATAGATATATTTGTAAGCTTTACTTCAAATGATATTAGAAAAGTAATTTACTTGTCATTAAGACAAGCACTGTGTGTGCGTACATGCATGTGTGTCTTTGGGTGCGTGTTTGAGAGAGAGAGAAAGGAGGGGTCTGAGCAGAACTACATCTGTTTCTTTATTTTTTGGAGCTTTGTTTTCTGTTCTTTTTAATTTTAGATTGACAACGGGCGCGTGAATCCAGAATCTGTACTTGAGGTCTACAGAGTTTACATGATGAAAGACAACAGCTGGAAAGAGTTGGATAAAAGGTAAGTTGGCAAAGGAACACAGAAACTTCACTGGCAATGACTACTAGTACTAGTACTGTGTCACTGTCAGCAACTTTGCTTTTGGCTGTAGCTGAGAATTTTGACCAATGCCGTTTATAAAAGTATTGAAAACAATAGGTTATGAATTATAATGAAACAGAACTGTTTCCACCATATTGTGGACTCTGTTAATTTGCCTTCATTTTGTTGCATAAATTATCTATGCTGTAAGACTAATAGGTATAAAATTATAATGCAGACTTATGACAGGAACTTAATAGACATATTGTATCTGTGTACATGGCTGTGATTTTCTCAGGTAGATGCAGATAGTAAATATGATAGTTCATACACTTCACAGTCACACAAAACATACATACACTGAGTAGTACACACCAGCAGGGCTACCTGTTTTTCATAACACTAGGAGGTAGACTCCCCCCCACCCCCCTTGCAATATTTAAGTTTGTGTGTCAGGGATTCCCCGTATTTGTGTGAGTACTTTAACATGAATGAGAGCATCACATTTAGAATTGGAGAGACAATGCACAGGTAACACACACACGGGGCACTCCAAGCTGGGAGTAAAGTTGTGGTTAGTGTTAGTGACAGAAATCTCCACTTTGTCCAGAGATTTCTGCGCATCAGCTCTGCGCTGATTTGCCTGTACAGCATCCTCACTGCTTTTTTGTTGTCGGTACTGACTGCAGAACGTTTACTTGACTGAATCAAACACTTAAAGGTTCAAAAGAACACTGTTTATTGGGGCAAAACACAAGCTGCACATTTTTAGGGTAATCCCCTTTGTCAAACACTTAAAGGTTCAAAAGAACACTGTTTATTGGGGCAAAACACAAGCTGCACATTTTTAGGGTAATCCCCTTTGTCAAACACTTAAAGGTTCAAAAGAACACTGTTTATTGGGGCAAAACACAAGCTGCACATTTTTAGGGTAATCCCCTTTGTCAAGCTACAAAACAACAGTTAAATGTTGAAAAATTATGTGGAAAGCTAATCCATGTCTCTTTTTTGGTTGAGCTATGTTGTTTTCCTGTCCAGTGCTTGGAATAATGTTGGCATTAAGGGATATATTCACATATTACTAATCTGACTGCCTGTCACCCTGTGTCAAAATAAATGACCTTTGCATATGGGGGGGGGGGGGGGGGGGGGGGAATTTGAGGTCCTAGTGCGCGTCTATGCACAGAATGGGGTTTGTCGGGAACCCTGCGCCAGTGTTGACACTGCATTGATGCTGAAGCATGCCAGGCCCCACCCCAATTTTTACACACACAAATACCATACTGCATCATCAAGTAGGATTTACAGTGTTTATTTTCTTGACCCCTGCAACGGTGAGTCTGTAAGGTTGAGTAACAGCTGTGTTGCTCTGTGTCCAAATATCTGACCTTGGCATTTTCTTTTTGACCGAAAATATCAGCATGGTCTTGCACCATTTGCTTAGTGATAACCTCCATTGAGCTTTATGGTTTCTCTGCCATCATTTCAAGGTCATAGGGTACTAGAAGCATAAACTGCAAGCAGTATTTATGTGCATCTAAATTCATATTAAACTTCAGTCTTTATTACATTTCGATGTCACGGTGGCATTAGAGTGATGAATGTCACCTAAAGCTAGCTAGAGATGCATTTCCTTGTCAGTTTCATATCCATTGGATTTTAAACTTTGTGCTGGTGTTAAGATAATAATATGAACTTTTGCTGTGCGTGTTTCAGCAAAAGCACAGCAGAAGAAGAAACAAAGAGAACTGCCGCGGAACTTTTGAGATCTGGTGCCCAGCGGAAAGTGGTAGATTTTGACAACCACCTGGACAATGTGAAAAACGACTGGCGCAACCCAGAGCTTTCGGAGTTGATAGCCACATATATATAGTTGCCTCCTCTTCCCCCACCCACGGTCATCTTCCTCCTCCTCTGGTCTGTACAGTTTCACTGTGTTGTTTTGGGACTGGGACTGTCAGCACCTTCATGAATGTATGTGGGCATGTCGGCACTTTCAAGGAAATGTTCATGGATGTGTGTGTTGTCCAGTTTCAAAGTGTGACCAGTTGTTATTGTTAGGAATAGGATGTGTGATAATGTCAATCAAATGAAGATGTCTTTCCTCCCTTTGTCCGTGAAACACTGCATGCACTGCTGCGATGATTTGGTGTGGGTGACGTAGCCTGACGTTTTGTGGCACTGTGGTCAGAAAGATTCAAATTTTGTTTGCACGTGTGTGTTATTTGACCAGTGTGAAAAATGTGACTCTATGTAATTGTGAGCGTTGTATGTGGTGTTGGACATCTGAACAGCCATATTTGACGGATATATTGATGTAGCATTTTCAAGCCAGATTAGTCAGATGTTTCCATAATGGTAATCGTTTTGAACTTTTCTCTTCATAGTCATACTAGCCTTACTAGTTTCAGTGACCTTGACCAAGTACAAGTTTGCAAAAGTGTAAGTGAGTTTTATTTTCTGTTGTAGATTTTATCCAGTTAAGAGGGAACTTTGTAGGATTTGGTAATGCTAATGGAAAATAACAGTCAGATTTGGTAAAGCTAATGGAAAATAACATTTGGTAAAGCTAATGGAATGCTAATGGAAAATAACAGCACAAGAGGCTTCAGTGGAGGTGTCTAATACATTTCCAAAAGTGGCATTAAAATATGATGTTGATAATGATGTGTATCACAGTTTTTGGAAACGGTAATTGTGTATGGAATAAGGGGTCATTTGTGAACTGAAAGTGTTGTGGGGAAAAGCCATGTTTATAATGGTGAACATTACAATGAAGGCAGCCTGTATGTTGAGTGCTATGGTCATGAAGGCCATTTTTTTTTACTGAAACTGTGTTGGGAGGAAAAGGTGATGTTTATAATATAATGGTGAACGTTACAATGAAAGTAACCTGTATATTCAGTGCTATGGTCACGTAGAGTAAGGAACAAAAACAAGTCAGTACTTGTGCATTGGAGGGGAGGAGGGACCCCTTTTCTAAATTTGGTAACCACTATAAAAACATAATCTTGAAGGTCATTTTAAACAGGGTTCCAGGCGAGATCAAAAGATCAAGAGATTTTAGAGGAGGGAGGTGGAGCTGGACCCTCAACTTAGCCCAGAGGCGATCATGAGTAGGGAGGTGGAGCTGGGCTAAGAAAGCTGGACTTCCTTTGCTTGAGTTGTCCAAGTTGTTCGTCAACAGCAGTGCAACGGACATTGTCTTTGTGACTCTGGCCAAGCACAGCAGTTGAAACAGCAATTGCGCAGTGCACAAGTCGCTGGGCAGTGGTGAGGGGACACCGCCCTAACACTTCCATTGTTCTGGCGGCGTTCCCGGTCTCTCCTGTCTTTTTCGGGCGGTTTCCGCGGTCAAGCCTTCACTCTGTCGTCCCCTTCCCACTCTGTCCCCGTCCCTAATAGGCCATTTCACCTCCGTGGACATAAAGCACCAAGAAAGAATTCATTTAAAAAATTTGAAAGCATGTGTGGGACTCTATGAAATGTTTTTACTGGTTTCCAAACATAATACTCCAGTACAGTGACATGACCTTTGGTTATGGAAGATAAGTTTCTGATGTATTACTCTCTAGCACAGGCTCTAAATATTATTATAGTTGGAATAGGCAGTTGTAGAGTGACTTTGTTTTTATGTTTCAGTCATGGGGTTGCACTGGCTGCTAAATGTGGCGTAAATATTGCGTTTTTCTGATACACTTTCAGTACAACTACCAGATACCTTTCAGCAGCTGCAGCTCTGTGTTGCTGAGCAGTTTTTAGACTCCCCGCCCCTCCTGCACCTTTAGGCCTGCCTGGTCACGCGTGTTGGTGTCACAGTAGACTACATTCTTTACCGGGAGAACTCTCGTGGTTATTCACCTTCAGACTTGGCCACTTTTATTTTGGGAACCAGTTCATGTTGTTGCAAAAACACTGCATCGTGTCAGCAGTGCCAGACTGGTGAATGTGAATCTTAAGAAACTGAAGATCTTGTCAATACCAGTATGGGGTATCCCAAATGTAGGATTCTCACTGGCTTACATAACGAATTTGTGTTATTTCAACTTTGTAGACAGCTAATAAATTGTTTCTTCAAGCCTGTCCGTTGTAGTGACTTGTATGGTTGCAATGATTTGTATGACTTTGAACCTGAGTTTGTGTTTGAATGAAAGAATAACATCTGCTCCTTTGGAGATTTAGTATGTGAACCAGTTCTGGTTATGTGAGTTACTTGTAATCGGTTTATGTACACCAGGTAGTATGACTATGAGTGATGTGTTTACACCAGTTGATGGGTTACTCGGTAGTGATTATCTCACATTTTGCCTCTGCTCATGTTATCCTCATATAATTATATATCTGTATGTAGGGTGAAGTTCTCCTGAGAACTCATTCAAGGTAAAAAGTTGCTTTAAAGGAACTAAGCCTCACATTGTCTCAAAATGTGTTTGTTCAACGGGTAGAAGAGATCAAAATAAATCATCAGGAGTTTAAGTGCCCTGTCTGTGCTCATGTGACCCGAGGAATGGGACGAAAGTGGCCATGGGTAGCCCTGTCTCCCAAGGAATGGGACAAAAGCGGCCACGGGTAGCCCTGTCATCCAAGGAACAGGATGAAAGCGGCCACGGGTAGCCCTGTCACTTATGGAACGGGATGAAAGCAGCTGCAGGTAGCCCTGCCACCCAAGGAATGGGATGAAAGTGGCTGTAGGTAGCCCCGTCACCCAGGGAATGGGATGAAAGTGGCCGCAGGTAGCCCTCCTGTCACCCAAAGAATGGGATGAAAGCGGTTGTGTGTAGCCTTGTCACCCAAGGAATGGGATCAAAGTGGCCGTGGGTAGCCCTGTCACCCAAGGAATGGGATCAAAGTGGCCGTGGGTAGCCCTGTCACCCAAGGAACAGGATGAAAGTGGCCGTAGGTAGCCCTGTCACCCAAGGAACAGAATGAAAGTGGCCGTAGGTAGCCCTGTCACTAAAGGAACTGGATGAAAGTGGCTGTGGGTAGCCGTCACTAAAGGAACAGGATGAAAGTGGCCGTAGGTAGCCCTGTCACCCAAGGAACAGAATGAAAGTGGCCGTAGGTAGCCCTGTCACTAAAGGAACTGGATGAAAGTGGCTGTGGGTAGCCATCACTAAAGGAACAGGATGAAAGTGGCCGTAGGTAGCCCTGTCACTAAAGGAACGGGATGAAAGTGGCCGTAGGTAGCCCTGTCACTAAAGGAACGGGATGAAAGTGGCTGCAGGTAGCCCCCCTGTCACCCAAAGAATGGGATGAAAGCAGCCGCAGGTAGCCTTTTGGCCAGCTGTGACAGTTGGCAGTATTTTGTACTGCCACTCCCGCTAACTGCTACTCATGAAACTTCACTTCTAAATTTGAAATAAAGTCAACAGGGCATTTTCACACAAACCCCTTGAAGTTTTTATTTCAGTCTTATCTCCCTATTGGGCAAAACACATTTTGAGAAGGCTAGATCCTTTAAGACAAAATGCGTTCAAAATCTGTACTGTACTCCATTTGGTTTTCTTGAGACAATTGTTATGAAGAAGTCACTTTGATGATCCCAGCTGTGGCTTCTGTTGTTGGTTTTGTGTGTAAACTGTTTAGGGTGACATACAATTGTAATGTGTAAACAGTTTAAGGTGGCATACATGTGTAAACTGTTTAGGGTGGCATACATGTGTTAACAGTTTAGGGTGGCATACATGTGTAAAGTTTAGGGTGGCATACATGCAGGATATGCCACGTGCTGTGTCAGCTGAACACAGGTCAGTCTTTTTTTTACACTTATCTTTACTCAACACACTTTGCAAAATCTGTGTTAACTGTCCACTTCCCATGCTGCCTGTTCAAAAAGGGAGAAAAAAAGTATAATTATTAGTAGTTTATTTTTACTATTGGTGGTGGTCTGAGGATGTGTAAAATTGGTGTGTACAATCAAAACCAAGTTTTCTTCTTCTTTTTTTGTCCTGTGAGCTGGTGAAGGCCAGGCTGTTTTGAGTTTGTGCAATAAGTGAAGATGTTCATGGCCACTTCAAACACTGGTTTGTCTGTTGTTTTGTTAGAGTTCACTAATTCAGTCAGGGCATTTTCTTCCATGGTGATAGGATGCATTATTCATCATTGTAATTGTGAAAGCCAAATATATTTGCAATTTTTTTTCTGGGGCAGGGGGGCCTGTCTTTCAGTACAAAATTGTGTTGTATCCATTTGCAGTTCAGGGGGTTAAAATTTTTGGGGGGGGGTTAAACTATCTGATTTGACGGAATTCAGTTAAACTACAGCAAAATCAGTCTACTGTCTGTATGGAAATGAAGGTGGGGATTTAGACAAAGCAAAACAGGAATGTGAGTGGTAAAAACCATGGAGGTGATACTCAAGGCATATACTGCTAGGAAGGTTCAGCCCCCTCCCCCCCCCCCCCCCCCATTTTGCCCAAAGAAGAAAGTTTGCTGTCAGAACTGAGTACAAGGGAAGAAAAACCAGCAAGAATTTTGAGCCAGAAATTTCACACTTTTCCTCATTGAAATGAAGGTTGTGCATACAGTATCCGAATTAACCTGTTTTGTAATTTAGGAGAGAGAAGAGAAAGAAAAAGAGAAGAAAAAAACAATTTTATGTATCCCTTCTGGCCATTTCTTGGGAAGTTTTTTTTGAGCCCCTGTAACACTTTGTGGTTAGACTGAGGAAGTCATTGTTGTCGTATGTTTTACATATATTGTGGTATTTACGAGAGACTACTGGTAAGAATAGCACTTGTACAGACCCCGTTTTGTACATTTCCATTGCAGTACAATTCAGTTTCTGCCAGTGCTTGGGTGATGCTGACACTTCCAGCACAGATTATAATTTGTACCACTTGCTGTTGTCAGTGTCCACTCTTCTTTATGTCAGAAGTGGTAGACATGAATGCTTTTGTTATGCTTGGCATCAGAATGATTCTTTAAATCCCCTGATCTACCAAGGTTCTAACGTCACCATTGTTAGCAATGTTTGTTAAATGTCACAGCGTTATGTTCACCTGTGTTGAAGTCTGCCTTCACTTACATTTGTTTGAATGTTTTGGGAAGCCATTTCTGTTTGACTGAACTCCTCACTATTCATCCCAAACATGTGGGGGGTGGGGGCAGGGGAATGCAGGGTATTATGTTACAAATAACAATCAGTGACCCAAAATTAAGACTATCTGCTCTTGTAATGATTATTTGTTACCAAAACAAACGGGAGGGGGGTCACACCTGTTTAGTAGAACCATAGTTACCTTGCCTAGCATGTGGTCGGTGTGTCAGAATTATGCTGTCATAACTTCCTTTCTGGCATTAATACTAGTGCAAGATCTCACAACATAAACTTGGTGCTTTGTTTCTGGTCATCATTTGTCTTGTCTGTCTGGCAGGTGGTTGAAGGTGTGTGTGTCATGAGATGTGTACGTCAAGCATAAACTCTTTCTTCCATTTGGACTCAGTAATGTTGTATGTAATATATGTATGCAAAACATGTTTGTACGTGTTGGATTGCCAGTGATGAGCAGTCTGACTTCCAAATTCAGGTGTTAACTACACAAAACCAGACTAGCAAAAGCTTTTGTATTGATGTGCAGTCAGTATTTATGGCATTTCTAATGTTGATTATTTTGAAATGTTTTAATCAGTGAAGATTTTTCCTCCTTTGTTTTTTGCTGAAATGTAATAAACACAATCTTTCAAATTCTGTTTTTATTTTATTTTGAATGCATGAAGGGTGTGAAGCACGAAATTGGAACATGGACATATAAAGGGGAGAGTGAATGATGGACTGAATTGGAACCTGGATATGGAACATACGAAAGGTGAATGAGTGAAGCACTAAATAAGAACGTGGACATGAAGGGCGAGTGAAGCATTGAATAAGAAAAACCTGGCATGGAACATATGAAGGGTGAGTGAGTGAAGCATTGAATAAGAAAACATGTGCAACATACAAAGGGTGAGTGAAGCACTGAATATTAACCTGGATGTGGAACATGAAGGGTGAGTGAAGCACTGAATATTAACCTGGACATGGAACATGAAGGGTGGGTGGGTGAAGCACTGAATATTAACCTGGACGTGGAACATGAAGGGTGGGTGGGTGAAGCACAGAATATTAACCTGGACGTGGAACATGAAGGGTGGGTGGGTGAAGCACAGAATATTAACCTGGACATGGAACAAGAAGGGTGAGTGAAGCACTGAATATTAACCTGGATGTGAAACAAGGGTGAGTAAAGCATTGAATATTAACCTGGATGTGGAACATGAAGGGTGGGTGAAGCACTGAATATTAACCTGGACGTGGAACATGAAGGGTGGGTGGGTGAAGCACAGAATATTAACCTGGACGTGGAACATGAAGGGTGGGTGGGTGAAGCACAGAATATTAACCTGGACGTGGAACAAGAAGGGTGAGTGAAGCACTGAATATTAACCTGGATGTGAAACACGGGTGAGTAAAGCATTGAATATTAACCTGGATGTGGAACATGAAGGGTGGGTGAAGCACAGAATATTAACCTGGATGTGGAACATGAAGGGTGGGTGGGTGAAGCACTGAATAAGAACCTGGACGTGAAACATACAAAGGATGAGTGAAGCCTTGAATAAGAAAAACCTGGACGTGGAACACGTGAAGTGTGAGTGAATGAAGCATTGAAGTGGAACCTGGACATGGAACACATGATGGGTGAGTGAGTGAAGTACTGAATAAGAACCTGGATGTGAGAACCAGAAACTGTTACAAATGAGGGGTTGGGGTGAGCCTTTAGTTGGTCAGTACATCAGGTTTAAGATACAGGACCTCTTAGTTTGCACTTTCTGTCACCCGTCATGTGTGAACACTTACAAGGAGACAGACTGTCCTGATACGAGGGAGAGAAAAAAATCTCCCTTTTTTTCATTAATCATTAAGGGCAGTGCTACCCATTCCTATCTTATTTGTTTAGAAGTGTCTGACAATGTTTGAAAGTCAACAGTGAACACTTCATAACTCAGCGCTACCATTCAAACACACCATAACTCAACACTGCATACAGTATTCATTTTTATATGGACATGTATTATTCTGCAACATTTCATTGTAAAACCTGCAGGATGAAAAAAGAAGAAGGAAAAGTGAACTTTGCAATACATCATGCTGACTGCCACCAAAACCAATGCAATAATCCCATCCAAGCAATTAATGATACAGCATTCTTACTGGATGTTCTGCTGTTATTGTTCATTGCAAAACTATCTAGACAAATACTGCAATGCTATTTTAAAATAAAAATACTATAAATCTGGTAACATGTTGAAAGTATGAGGACAAGGGGAGTAGGCACAAGTGTGTAACATGATTTGAGACAATGCATACTTTTCCCTTTAACTGGAATGGGCATTTCTCACAACTGAGACAACAAAATAGCTTGGTGCTTCTGACAAAAATACATGCTGGATTGAAATCTATACATAGCCTAGGTTATAATCCAGTGAGTAACCTTTGCACTTCACATGTTGTTAGCACATAGATGTAATAAAATGTACAATTCATTATTAAAACACTAATAAATTCTTGCATTAAAAATGCCACCTGCTTTTCAGCAATGACCACAAGTATGTTGTAAACAACACGTTTGACCTGCAACTGAAAGCGCTGGTTTACATCCTTCCTCCAACCACTGGTTATGCCATAGCGATAGGCCTCTGAAAACTGTCAGCTGATGTTTTTCATTGGTGCTCAAAAGGCGTTAAATCTGTGACAGCTCAAACCATACCAGCCTTATTTTTTTATAACCATCCACTGAAGGGGAGTTAGACCTGTGAACAATCAGAATTATGTAGAGCTATGAACAACAAAGTGAGAGTAGACTATGAACAATCAGAACTATGTAGAGCTATGAACAACAAAGTGAGAGTAGACTATGAACAACAACGTGAGAGTAGACTATGAACAATTAGAACTATGTAGAGCTATGAACAACAAAGTGAGAGTTAGACTATGAACAATCAGAACTATGTAGAGCTATGAACAACAAAGCGAGAGTAGACTATGAACAATCAGAACTACGCAGAGCTATGAACAACAAAGTGAGAGTAGACTATGAACAATTAGAACTATGCACAGCTATGAACAACAAAGCGAGACTTACTTAAGAAGAAGAAGAAGCATTGTTGGGATTCTAATGAATCCTTGGTGGAGACCAGATCAGGAGTGAGCATGCCCATCAATTTTGCAACCCACCCTTAAACAAGAATATAAAGAATCTAGCCATGTGTCCTCCCAGTGCAAATCTTCAGCGTTTCCTCACTGCACTGAAGATGGACGGCTGGCCAGAGGTGCTTATTTCATGTTGACTCTCATTCTGGTTTCCACCACACAATTCCAGCACTGCTTCACCTTCCTAAGTAAGTCCTGACTGCTCGTTTCATAAGCATAAGTGAAAATTAAATAACACATACAAATAGGCCTTGTACAACGTAATGTACAGCTCAGGACAGTCCAAATATGGAAATCCTCAATATATTAATTGCCTGGGTAAAACGTTTGTTATACGTAGTCACCTACTTTCACAAGAAAGGAACAAAGTCATCTGAAAACTACATTCTATACATGGTGGGTGGGGGGGGAGAAAGGGGTGGTGCTTGGTGATGGGTACATGTAGAAATGAGTTTTTGAACATGCAGTCTTAGAGATGGTTGCCTCTATGGCCCCACAGTTCTGAAGTGACAGGTTAAAAAACAAACAGAAAGACAACCTGAGACAAGAGGTCAGAAAGATTTGAATAAAATATAAAAATGGCTACTGGACATTCTTAAAATGGCAACTTAGTGTACATTTGCTATGGCCCCAGTACAACAAAAACCACATAATTATATGTACTGAACACAATAGTGAACACAGACAAAGCAATGTGCAATGCAGTGGGAAATCTGTTTAGATGCATGGATGGATGCAGGGTGCATGTTTCACATAAGTGTCTGCTTACATGAAATGACAAATACAATAGCAGCAACATCATAAGAATTACCCCCCCCCCCCCCCCAACAAAATCCATAAAGAACATAACACAGCATTGGCACATTGTGCACAACAATGTGTGAATTGTGCTTAACAATGCAGGAGTGTGTGCATCAGAAATAATACTTTCCAGTCAACATGTGAAGACCAAGAGCAGTAACAAAAGGTGCTGAAGCCCAAATGTAATACCTTTCAAAAGAAAACAAAACAAAAAGCCCAACATCATTTACAAAGAGCTAGGCTTTGTGTCAGACGGGCAAACACTCTTTGTCTTCTGCTGCTGTTTGGGGAGTCAGCGGGGGCATGTTGGTGCGGTCCCGCAGAGGACTAGCTGGCAGCCGTAAGCGCAGGGAGTAGTTTTCCTTTGCCACTTCGTCATACTTCTGAAACAACAACAACAAAAACCATCATTTGTCATGTAATAGAGTGTGTGAGGCAAGTCCAGTAGGTGGCTACACCTTTTAAGTGTTTTGAACACTTCATCATACTTCTAAAACAACAACAAAAACCATCATTTGTCATGTAATAGAGTGTGTGAGGCAAGTCCAGTAGGTGGCTACACCTTTTAAGTGTTTTGAACACTTTGTTATACTTCTGAAACAACAACAAAACCTGTCATTTCACATGTAACAGAGGTGTGTATGTTCTGAGGCAAGTCCAGTAGGTGGCTAAAGCCTTTAAGTGTTTTGAACACTTTGTTATACTTCTGAAACAACAACAACAAAAACCTGTCATTTCACATGTAAAAGAGGTGTGTATGTTCTGAGACAAGTCTAGCAGGTGGTTACACCCTTAAAGTGTTTTGAACACTGAGTCATACTTCTGAAACAACAACAATAATAACAACAAAAACCATAATTTGACATGTAATAGAGTGCGTGTGTTCTGAGGCAAGTCCAGTAGGTAGCTACACCCTTAAAGTGTTTTGGAAAGAAAAAGAAAAAGAACCCAGAGGGGACACTGGGTGAGCTCTGAGCCAAAGCAAGCGATGTCAAGTGGTTGTTGCACTGGGGTTCTCTGACACCTGTCGCAGTACTGTGGATGAGACTATAAACCAAGGTCCCCTGTGCGTGTACACATGCAAATAGATCATATACATGTGTATGGCTTTTTAAATTGTTTTATTTTTGCGGTCTTGCATTACTAAACTTTAAAAAAAATTGATTGTATTTGAGTACTGATCTGCAAAAAACTAATAACAGACACGTGATGTCTCGGTCAAAATGACTTATCCCTGTACTTACTTACACTGTATCAATGCACGACACACATTTGTTCCGTCTCTTCCTCTCCTTTTACAAACAAATGCAGCCACACACACAGTCCTGTGAACTCATGTATCATGGGTGACTGTGTATATATATATATATGTACAGGTAGGAACTGCATGACAACAATGATGAATTGCTGAACACGTGATGACGAATCATCTGATGCTGGCAACAACACTGTGATGGAAGTGACTGCAAAACCCACCTCCTTTATTGCGTTGTAGTCAGTTTGTATCTTCTTCATGTACATGAGTTTCTGGTGGTGATTGGCGTGACCGGCCAGTACCGCATTGAAGTCGGCCAGCTCTTGAGAGCGTTGGTCCGACTCGGCAAGTTTCTGCAGGCATATCCCAGGCGCAGGAGGGAGGATAAGGGTGCCGGGGAGACAGAAGTAAAAGTTAACATATGTGTATACTGGTTAGACATAAATTAAAAAGAAGTGTTGGGGCATCTCCAGGCAGCACTTAATAATAACACACATTTGGCATGCCCAGCCTTGAATAGCCCTAAGCGCTTAGAGGGCCTTCATCTTGAAGGTTCAAATACACAGACACATTCTTGAACATTCAAACGACACGTTCTTGAACATTCAAACACACAGCCACACGCATAAGAGCAGGTGCAAGCAAATATGCTGGATCTGTCAGAGTATGCACAGTAAGTAGTTTGAAAATGAGTGTAAGTTTAATTTATTTCTTACATGGATTAACTTCTTGATACTAAATACTCCCAGCCTCTGGGAGGATTGTCACAAAAGCACAGGAACTCACTCTGTTCTGTCACTCAGGCAACTACGCCTATGCATTTGCTTCACTGGATTTTGGCATCTATGCATACAATATATAAGGCTGTATAAAAAGGCAAAAAATTACTTTAGGTATGTCAAGTAAGTATGGAAAAAGAATAATAGTGGTCTTTTCTATAGCGCTGTATCTCACCAACAAGGGTGAGCACACAGCGTTTACAAGATCAACAAATATGTATGCATAAAACCTCAAAAAAATATACAACTATAATATTGTATTCCTCGCAAAACCACACCTGCACACACACACATAAAGGCACACAGAAGGAATGTAACAGGGAGTAAGGGGGGGGGGGGGGGGGGGGCAAAGGGAAGAAAATATAATTTATAATATGAGGTAATTTTAAATCACTTCTTGTTGTGGTATTGTTTGTAGATGTGAATTTTTAAAGGGGGGGGGGGGGGGGGGCAAAGGAAGTAAACAGAATTTGAAATCACTTCTTGTCCTGGTATTGTTTGTAGATATGATTTTTTAAGGTGGGGGGGCAAAGGGAAGTAAACAGAATTTGACATCACTTCTTCTTGTGGTATTGTTTGTAGATACGAATTTATGCATACACCGATGAGATACCTTCGGACAGCCAAGAGGAAGTGCCTGTACGCACGTCTCACCTCTTTAGTTTTCCTGCACGCCTCCCTCAGCTCCTCCATCTGAGACGTCAGTTGATCCTTCTCCATGTAGCACTTCTCCACCACTGCCTTCAGCCTTCAAACCACACACACAGTTAGACAGCAGCTTTTTTAAATTTACTGCTGTTATTAAAACAATGATGTCGACAACTGTCACAGTGCATCTGCGGATGGGTTATTTGATGATAGCCGCCCCCCCCCCCCCCCCCCCCCCCCCCAGGTAGGTTAAAAATGATGCAGGTTCGAGTCCCTGGTGCGGCAAGGGATTTTTCTCCCAAAGTCAACTTTCGGTGCAGACTCCCTTGCGGTGTCCATGCAGCCCCTGTGTGCAATCACACATCAACATCTGTGGGCAGGTTAAAAATCCCAAACACTGGCAGCCGTACCATTGTTTGGACACACGAAAATAAAATATACACAATAAAAATGGGTAGTGCTGCTCTTGCGACCCAAATTTCCCGCAAAGAACAAAGAAGTGTTAAAAAACAAAAACAAAAACAACAACAACAGGAGATGGGAAAGAGGAATCAAATGATAGCCCCAAGATTCTAGACCGGCGGATAACATCAGACATCCCCGGCCTCCCTTTGGGGGTGCTTGATGGAACCCTGAAGTCATGGTACAGTGAAACCAAACAAACAGCTACTTTCACACAGCCCCTCATCATGCAAAGCTTGAAGTGTCTTGTGTAACGCCGTGACTGACAACGCGTGAACAGGAACATTTCGTGCTATAGCTGGATGACATCACTGCCCCGTCCCTCATAGTCTGTATGGCCTCTGTGGACGTAAAGCAACACTGAAGAAATGACGTCACAGATTATTCTAACTTCACATAAAAATGTGTTGTGTGTGCATCTGAGACACAGAGAGAAGTGGGGTGGCGTGGCGGGGAGAGAACCCTGATGATGCTGGAGACAGGTACAGACACCCACCTGTTCATTTCTTCCTCAGCATGGAGTCTCTCTGCCTGCGCTTCCTCAAACCTGAAAAACAAGGAGGTTGCAGTGATCTGACTGGGGCAGCGGTCACTTTAACAAAAAAGACATGGAGAGAATTTTCCTTTTTTGCCTACCCTTGTCTAGCCAACGGACCCAAGCCAGTTAACATGTCTACCTGGCTTGCTCTGAATTGTCCACTTGTCATCCAGTCCATTAATTAAAGAAAGGTCAAAAGAATGAAAGAAGCAACTGTCATGATGAGAGTGTGAACAGATTGTACTGTTGGGTCAACAGCACAGGCACACTGCGAGCACTGTTTTCCGGCACCTTTCTCCAAACTCTGCCAGATTTAGTTACGCCACTGAAGGGGCACTCTTTATCTCCGCGCAGCTGTCCACCGACGCGGTCAGCGCCCTCCAAAAGGTTTGGGTACTGATAAGACTATGGAAGCAACCTAGTGCCCAAGCATGTATGTAAACATGAGATGCACCCACCCCGGGTTAAAAAAAAGAAGTTCCGTCTTGATTCAAACGATTTTGGTTTTATTTGAGCTGGCATAAGCAACATGGTCCGTTATAAAACAAACATCTGATATAATGAGTTGTTTGTAACAAACTTACTATTTTTTGAGCACCAACAAAAAACTGCTCGTTAGCTGACAGTTTTCTGGGACCAATGGCGTAACTAAATATGGCAGTGGTTGAAGGAAGGATGTCGTAAACCAGTGCTTGGAGTTTGCAGCACAGGGTGACCTCAGGGTGACATGGGGGCTGGAGGGAGGGGCAGAGAGGAATAGAAAGAGGAGAGAGAGACAGAGAGAGGAGAGAGAGAGAGAGAGAGAGAGAGAGAGAGAGAGAGAGAGAGAAGAAAAGAAGAAAGAATCCTAACATCATTTCAGTTTTCTTTTTGTCCCGATATAACATCCTGGAAGCATTGAGAAAGGGAAGAGAGGCAATTACAACAACAAAAGTTAAGAGCACAGAGACTGACTGTGAGAGCAGAAGGTTCTTGTCGTGCAGGACCATTTCTTGCTGGCGCCGTGCCTCACAAAGCGACTCTCTCAACATTTGAATCTCTGATCGTTCCGCATCGTTGACTTCCTGCATCTGACGTATGCTGCAGACACAAATGCACAGTTCTGTGAATTATAATACACACAAAAACCTACACACAGAATTGTAACAGGGACCACGGATAGGCTGCTGTATCTAAAATAGTTGACATATGACAATGCTGCTTTAAAGTCAAGAAGTGCAGGCTGACCCTGCTACAGTCAGTGTGTGTGTGTGTGTGTGTGTGTTTGTAGTGCGTTTTTTATTTTTTTTTTTATTTTTTTATAATACTTTATATAAATTGTTTTGGTAGAACTATGCTCTGCATGTGTATAGAATATCATATTTAGGTTAATATGTATCATGTGAGCGCTCAGGGCGTTGATGAGCGCATGATAAACGTACTTTATTATCAGGGGACTGGGAGTGAAGTGTGTTCCCAGCATGTTACAAGTAAAACAGTATGTGTTGCTTTTAAGAGGTAGTGCCGAAGTGTCAAATGAAATGTAACAAGGGTCACCTAAAACTGATTGTTCAGCGAAAGTCTGCAAGTGGTCAAGTGGGGCAGACGGCCTACACAACAGTCTGTGCATCAATACTACAACGCTGCCAGCAGCCTTAGAACCGTAGGACCCTTTTCCTTAGGACTGTGCCTTCAAGAAGAGGTTGCTACCTCACCACTGGACCCTAACATTAACAATAAGGCACATACCATTTTGTCTTGTACCCCCTCCCACCCCCACTTTCCTCTGCTAGGGCTAACACCGACAGGGCACTGTGCCATTTTGCCCTATCTGCATACCCATCTTTCTCTGCTAGGGCTAACACCGACAGGGCACTGTGCCATTTTGCCCCATCTGCATACCCCCCATCTTTCTCTGCTAGGGCTAACACCGACAGGGCACTGTGCCATTTTGCCCTATCTGCATACCCCCAATCTTCCTCTGCTAGGGCTAACACTGACAGGGCAATGTGCCATTTTGCCCTATCTGCATACCCCCCATCTTTCTCTGCTAGGGCTAACACCGACAGGGCACTGTGCCATTTTGCCCTATCTGAGAACCCCCATCTTCCTGCAGTGGGGTTAAAGCCTTCAGGGCACAGAGCCACCACCAGAGGGCATAATAATAATTATGCATTATTTCTCATTAAATATAACCTGGGTTTGTTTGTTCTTTGCCAAGTATATCAATAACAATGTAGGGCTTTTATTTAAAACAAAACGCATCCTTCTATTACAAAATGGGGAGATTTCTTATACCAATAAAAGGCTACTCTGCGCAAACTGGTGAAGAAAAAAACAGACATGCAATTCAACAAACCCAGACCATCAAGTACCCCATTCTACTGTAAAGTCACCACTTAAGTAGGCAAATAATAAATACATACACAGTAAAAAAAAATCTTTAAAAAAATCAAGTCCTAGAAAAGTACCGCCCAACTCCCTCCCACGCACACCCACTCACAAGAAATGCATACACACAACCTTAATAACATACCTTGACTGGTTGATGCATTCAGCATAATGATATTGACGTATCAAGGTATGAAATCTATTGCATTATATTACTAGTATATTACCCTGAGTCGGACCACTACTGACGGACTGAAAAGAGCCCGCACCCCCCACCTCTCTTTGAAGACAGTGTCCTGGTTGTCCAGCTGGCACTGGAGTTCCTCGCACTTCTTGGACAGAGCATCCTTCTGCCACACCTCCTGCCTCAGCGCAGCCAGCTCGCCCTAGGAACAAAACACCACACAACTCACATGACACGCATGCGCAGCGGTGTCAGAGCAAACACATCTGTTCTGATGCGTCACAGCAGCTGGTACAGAGAAACTGCGTCAACAGCTTTGGCACTGGCTTCATTTTCAGAACAACGACTGACCTGTTAATTACAGCTTTACTTGTCTGTTTTAAACGTTCATAGTGGATAATCATAGCTTTACTTGTCTGTTTTAAACGTTTACAGTGTATAATCATAGCTTTACTTGTCTGTTTTAAACGTTTACAGTGTATAATCATAGCTTTACTTGTCTGTTTTAAACGTTTACAGTGCATAATCATAGCTTTACTTGTCTGTTTAAAATATTTATAGTGTATAACCATGGCTTTACTTATCTGTTTAAATTGTTTATAGTATATAATTGTAGCTTTAATTGTCTGTTTCAAATGTTTATTGTGTATAATCATAGCTTTACTTATCTGTTTTAAACATTTATAGTTTATAATGGCCATGAACATTGTTGGCAAAGGCACCGGTAACAGTGATACGACTCATAAAACATCTCAAAAGAGGGGTTCCACCTGTAAAAAAAAACAACACAAGGTGGTACAGTGGAGCAGCACACAAGCCAAGTGCCCAGCACTTCAGTAAGCTGTCTAGCAACAGGAGCTGGACAGGACTGCTGACCTTGAGCTGCTGGTTTTCCTCCATCCACTGCTCCCTGCCCCGGGTCAGTTCCTCCACCATGGCCGCCAGCTTCTTCTCGTGCACACTGAGGCCGTCAAGGCCAACTCTTCATCGGCAGTCTTCACCACACTTTAACTACACAGCTACAGTCTTAATAACACCTTAACTACACAGCTAGTCTTAATCACACTTTAACTACACAGCTACAGTCTTAATAACACCGTAACTACACAGCTAGTCTTACTCACACTTTCACTACACAGCTACAGTCTTAATAACACTGTAACTACACAGCTAGTCTTAATCACACTTTAACTACATAGTTAGTCTTAATCACACTTTAACTGCACAGCTACAGTCTTAATAGCACCGTAACTATACAGCTAGTCTTAATCACACTTTAACTACACAGCTAGTCTTAATCACACTTTAACTACACAGCTAGTCTTAATCACACTTTAACTGCACAGCTACAGTCTTAATAGCACCGTAACTATACAGCTAGTCTTAATCACACTTTAACTACACAGCTAGTCTTAATCACACTTTAACTACACAGCTAGTCTTAATCACACTTTAACTGCACAGCTACAGTCTTAATAGCACCAGAAAAACTAACAGCCTAGTCTTAATGACACAACACACAGCTAAGTCAAAACTTAACACCAGTATTCTTAATCACACTTTACACAGCTAAAACACACACAAGGAAAACAAACTTAGACCAGTACTATAATGACGGACACACACACAGGAAAGACAAAACTGAGACCAGTACTATAATGACGGACACACACACAGGAAAGACAAAACTGAGACCAGTAAAATAATGACGGACACACACACAGGAAAGACAAAACTGAGACCAGTAAAATAATGACGGACACACACACAGGAAAGACAAAACTGAGACCAGTAAAATAATGACGGACACACACACAGGAAAGACAAAACTGAGACCAGTAAAATAATGACGGACACACACACAGGAAAGACAAAACTGAGACCAGTACTATCATGATGGACACACACACACAGGAAAGACAAAACTGAGACCAGTAAAATAATGACGGACTCACACACAGGAAAGACAAAACTGAGACCAATAAAATAATGACGGACACACAAGGAAGACAAAACTGAGACCAGTAAAATAATAATGGACACTCACACAGGGAAGACAAAACTGAGACCAGTAAAATAATGACGGACACTCACACAGGGAAGAGATTTTTTCCAAACTTCCTGAGACCCCCCAAAATGCATCTCATCCCAAAGCCAGAAATTTAAAGCGAAACTGCCAACAAACAAAGGCAGCATGGTTTCCTCCAATCAAAACTATCATGATGGAGTGCACACAAAACATGGCCAAAGGAAAAACTTCAGGCCTATGCCTTTCTTTTTGTGTGAAGAGGTCTTTGTGGCAATGAAAAGGAGAGTCAATTTCATTTTGCTGACTGCGACTGTCAGAGACGAAGGATACGCGCTGTGCTCAGTAGGTTTTTCAGGACTGGCATGCGGTGAGCCTGCCTGCTGCATCTTCAACTCCTCCAGATGCTGGTTGATCAGCCGCAGACGACCGTCACGCTCTATCAACTGCAACAGGTCACGGTTCTGAGCAAAACAGTTATTAGTCTAACAGCGCTGACTGCTTCATAACACACAACAGTTTATGGGACTGACCAATGTCGTTTCTGAAAGAAAGAAAAAACGGGTGGGTGGGTCTGGGGATAAAAAGCGTAATCGTCTATTATCACAATACATGTAGTCAGCTGTATGGATTCAAAATTCTCTCACGTCACACAGTTCCACACACCTTGACCACCAGCATTAACGACAGCACCAACTGTTAAACTTATCAATGGATCAGCATACACATGCGCAAGCAGTATCTATGTACAATTACTTCAAAGAGACCCTTTGGTGGCTGATATGCAACAAGCACAGAAGAAGAAAAAAATCAGATATATACAAACCTGAAGATGAATGACAATGAATAAATGGTTAATGTGGCTATGAGCTGAGACTACCCGGGACCGTGTACTTTATAACATGAATGAATATGTACTTGATCCAAAGTGTCACAGGAAATGCCTCAAAAAGATTACCTCTGCCTTCAGCAACTGTGCTTCCTTTTGCATCGTCTCCTTCTCGTCCTGTTTCGGAACAAAGGTTGCAGTCAATGAAAGCAGCAGACTTAAGCTAAAGACATAACCTCAGCTGCAGCAGGAAAAAAAGGAAAAAAAAAGGGAAAGATTTTTGCTTGAATGTTATTTTGGTCATTATTGTTCCACACCACTACATTTCTCATCTGCAGGCTAATTTTACCCCCCACCCCGACCCTCCCAATGACCAATATTATAGTGAGTAAAAATAGTTTGAGGTTAACCCAACAGACCATCCCTTTTCTAGAACACTGCAATATGTCATCAATTCACTCAACAGAGATAAACACTGCAGAATTAAAAAAACAAAAAAACTCTGTGACAAAAATAAGAAAATGGATTTCTTCTGAGAGTTTCTGGTGTTCTATCTGTGATGTCAAAGACTCTTTGGTGATGCCATCTTCAATTCAAATCCGAGAAAGCTATTTCTTTAACTTCTTAAAACACAATGAAATATCACACATCAACCACAAATTTGATTCTATTAATGAAAATGGCGTCAAAGGTTCTTTTATTGTTGTGCAGAAATCCAACTTTTATTCCATAAAAAATCATTTCTAATACACCTGATCAATTTCTGGTAACTCATACTATGAACACAACTGACTCCTGGTTAACCCAGCCCCCCCCCCCCCCCCCCAACACACACAACAACAAAACAAAAGACTACTACATATTCAGAGCTCACCTCCAGGGACTCAATGTTCTGCCGCAACGATTCACATTCCTGTACATTTTTTTCATTCTGTTCTTGGTAGAAAGCAAGGTCTTCATTCAGCATCTCCTTCTGCAAACATTGCACGATGAACACAGTAGTGAACAAGTGTGAATAATGAATAAGCACTGTGAACAACAGGTTGCACGATGAATACAGTAAACAACAAGTGTGAATAATAAATAAGTACTGTGAACCAACAGGTTGCACGATGAACACAGTAGTGAACAAGTGTGAATAGTAAATAAGCACTGTAAACCAACAGGTTGCACGATGAATACAGTAAAGTTAACAAGTGTGAATAATAAATAAGTACTGTGAACCAACAGGTTGCATGATAAACAGAGCAGTAGGCAACACATGTGAATAATGAATAAGTATTGTGAACCAACAGGTTATATATGATAAACAGAGCAGTAGACAACAAGAGTGAATAATGATTCAATACTGTGAATCAACAGGTTGCATGATGAACAGAGCAGTAGACAACAAGTGTGAATAATGATTCAATACTGTGAACCAACAGGTTATATGATAAACAGAGCAGTAGACAACAAGAGTGAATAATGATTCAATACTGTGAATCAACAGGTTGCATGATGAACAGAGCAGTAGACAACAAGTGTGAATAATGATTCAATACTGTGAATCAACAGGTTGCATGATAAACAGAGCAGTGGACAACAAGTGTGAATAATGATTCAATACTGTGAACCAACAGGTTGCATGATATAACAGAGCAGTAGACAACAAGCATGAATAATGATTCAATACTGTGAATCAACAGGCTGCACAATAAACAGAGCAGCAGACAAGTGTGAACAATGAATAGATACTGTGAACCAACAGGTTGCATTATATAAACAGAGCAGTAGACAACAAGAGTGAATAATGATTAAAGACTGTGAATCAACAGGTTGCATGATGAACAGAGCAGTAGACAACAAGTGTGAATAATAAATGAGCACCGTGAACCAACAGGTTGCATGATGAACAGAGCAGTAGACAACAAGTGTGAATAATAAATGAGCACCGTGAACCAACAGGTTGCACGATGAAATGCTGCTTTTTGTAGAACCACAAGCTTCCAATCCCAAGTCTGAGGCATGAAAAGATGACAGTCATTAATCCAGGACATCGGGGACAGGGTTAGTATTGATCTTTTATGGCACAAGCATCACACCTGAACAGCAGCAGCATCAAGCTCCACGGTCTGGGCCTCCAGCTTCACCAGCAGGATGTCGCACTGCTGCTTGGCGTCAGCAGCCTCCGCCGATCGACTGTCGGCCAGGTCCTGCAGGACGCTGCACCTGTCCTCGGACTCCTGCAGCTTGGTCCTCAACTCCTGCACACGCTGCACCTGCTGCTGCAGCGCCTCCTGCCAACATGCAACGTGTTGAGGGAAATTCACGATGAGCCCAACTGAGCAAATCATGTGACCTCTACAGGCACCTACAATGGCAAATCGTTTATCAAAGGAGTAAATCATCCCCCTAGCCCCCCATCGCCACCGTGGGGAAAAAAAATGGCAATGTTTGTGGACATTTTTTACGGTCTGTCTGAATGATGTGTGAGAGGTAGACTGGCAGAGGCTGTGTGGAAGATTAGAGCGCTGTGATGCTGATGAACCACACCATGTAAGATAACCGACAGCAAAGCCTCGCTGGACTCCAACCACTAGCCACTGTGACACAAAGCTGTTGCCTGAAAGGGAAGGACAGGAGCGGAGGGGAGCAGAGGGGAGGGGAGGGGAGGGGGGTAGTCAGGCAGAGGCCCTGTGGAAGACAGCTACACTACACTGTGATGCTGTTGGACCACACCCTGCAGCATAACTGACACCAAAGCCTTGCTGGACTCCTACCATTAGCCACTCTCACACAAAGCTTTCATCTCAAAGGGAGGACGGGAGGGGGGGTATTAGATAGAGGCTGTGTGGAAGAGAGCTACACTGTGATGCTGCTGGACCACACCATATAACACAACTGACAGCAAAACCTTGCTGGACTCCTACCATTAGCCACTCTTGACACAGAGCTGTTGTCCGAAAGGGAAGGAGGGGAGGGGAGGGGAGGAGGGTGGTCAGACACATGCTGTGTGGAAGAGAGGAACACTGTGATGCCGCTGGACCACACCATGTAAGATAACTCAGGTGAAGGAATAGTGAACTGACCCGATTATCGGACACATCACGTCGCAGCTCCGAGATGGTCAGCTTGGCTGCCTCCAGCTCCGTTGCTACGGCATCCAGCTGACTTCGTTTCTCAGCGCAGTCCTTGTTGACGTCCTCCAGCTGCTGCCTCAGCTGGGTCACCTCCACCAGCTGCTCCTCCTGGGGTTTGTGGGATGGAAATGACACATCTTGACCGCAAGTCCAACATAAAGACATGGGCATGAAAAGGCAACAAACAGCCATGTATACCTATTCAAGAGCACTATTCCTATGCTGTAATGCAAAATACTATGTGACTTGAAATACATTACCCCCAAAAATTTCACATGTTGTGTTTTGTCCTAATAAGTAGCGTTCTTTTGAACTTTTATGTGTTTGGACAAAACTTTTTAAAAAATTAACAGCACCCCCCAAAAAAACAACAATCCCTCCATGGCACTGCACTTACAGACTGATCTGGCAGTTAGTTAGTTAGCTGGTTGGTTAGCCAATGTGCACGCTGACACCCACTTCCATCCATCTGCACACTATCCTGTACCTGCTGTTTTCCAAACTGCTGGCTTCTTTCCTGTAGCTTCTGCTGCTCCTCCTTCTCTGCTGCCAAACGATTTTCCACTTCCTGCACACAAGACATGCTGGTGGTCACTGATGAGCTACTGAGGTAGTGAAACGTGTGTCCAACCTAGGCAGCCAACAGAATCATGGTCCTCACCAGGATCACATTTCTGACAACTTCTGTGCTTTCTGTTGAGCACCGGGAGAGCAAAAATTTGATTCAGCTTGGGAGTAATGACTGATGCAGCCAATGGGCTCTTTATGTTGCTCTCTGTTTAGCACCGGGGAACAGAAGTCTGATTCAGCTTGGGAGAAGGGACCGATGCAGCCGTAGACTCTTTATGAAGGGTTAGCACTGGGAGAGCAAAAATCTGATTCAGCTCGGGAAAGGACCGAACCGACGCAGCCAATAGGCTCTTTGTGAAGGGAGTCAGCCCCACGGACAGTCGGGGCAGCACCCACCTGGAGCTTGGCCTGTGTGGCCAGCAGCTGCTGGGACTTGTGAAGGAGAGCCATCTCCATGGACTGGGCCTGCTCCTCCAGGAACACCTTCTCCATCCTCTCCATCTCCAGCTTCTCCTCCACCACCTCCAGCTCCTTCGTCTCCTCCTCCAGCTGTCGCCCCAGCGTCTCCACCACCGACTGCACCTGCAGCAGCTGTGATGCGGAGACAGAAATTGGTGATGTGACACACCTCCACCGTTATTCCACCACCTGCAGCAGCTGTGATGCGGAGACAGAAATAGGTGATGTGACACACCTCCACCGTTATTCCACCACCTGCAGCAACTGTGATGCAGAGGCAGAAACTGGTGATATGTCCACACCTCCACTGTTATTTCGCCACTGGCAGATGGGCTCGTTTGTTTTGTGTTTAATCAGGATGTATTGTGGCAACCTGACTCATGCATGTAAGATCTCAGTTGTTCTCTCCCTCTGTCAGGCACACATACAGTGATACACACCCCAACACATATATGGACCAAGGCACATTGCGGGTTTCAACCATAACCATGGCAAATGTTCCACTGAAACAGTCTATGATGACCAACATGTGCCAACATACACACAATTGCGCACAGACTGAGTTTCAGCCATATTCATGGTAAGTGTCCCACTAAAACAGCCTATGACTGACATGCCAACACACACACAAATGCACAGAGTTTCAGCCATATTCATGGTAAGTGTCCCACTGAAACAGTCTATGATGACTGACACGTGTCAACATACACACAAACGCACAGAGTTTCAGCCATATTCATGGTAAGTGTCCCACTAAACTAGTCTATGACGACTGACATGTGCCAACATATACACACAAACGCACAGAATGAGTTTCAGCCATATTCATGGTAAGTGTCCCACTGAAACAGTCTATGACAACTGACATGTGCCAACATATACACACAAACGCACAGTGAGTTTCAGCCATATTCATGGTAAGTGTCCCACTGAAACAGTCTATGACGACTGACATGTGCCAACATATACACACAAACGCACAGAGTGAGTTTCAGCCATATTCATGGTAAGTGTCCCACTGAAACAGTCTCAGGTATCCAAAAATCTGACCTGAGTTTCCAAGCTGTTGATTTTTTCATCTGTGATGGAGCTGTGGGACTTCGTCTTATTCTTTTCTGCTTTCAGCTCCTTATCGGATGACTGCAGCAGAAGCTGGTAGTCCCGCACCTCTTCCCTGGCATCTACAACAGGTAGCATGATCAGACAATGAAAACGGATCTTTTTGTCTGTTCTTTCTCTTGTCCAGCATAGATGGTGCCAAGTGAGGCTCTCAGAACTTAACAGGAGTATTAATGGCCAACAGGTTTGTGTGTGTACACGTTGTAATGCAACAGAACTGCATGTGCTTGCTCTGCCAGCTGCAGGTTCTCAGAACTTAACGGGAGTATTAATGGCCAACAGGTTTGTGTGAGTCCACATAATGCAATAGAACTGCATGTGCTTGCTCTGCCAGCTGCAGGTTCTCAGACCTTAACGGGAGTATTAATGGCCAACAGGTTTGTGTGTGTACACATTGTAATGCAACAGAACTGCACGTGCTTGCTCTGCCAGCTTCAGGTTCTCAGACCTTAACGGGAGTATTAATGGCCAACAGGTTTGTGTGTGTATACGTTGTAATGCAACATAACTGCACGTGCTTGCTCTGCCAGCTTCAGGTTCTCAGACCTTAACGGGAGTATTAATGGCCAACAGGTTTGTGTGAGTACACACAATGCAATAGAACTGCACGTTCTTGCTCTGCCAGGTGCAGGTTCTCAGACCTTACGAGAGTACTGATGGCCAACAGGTTTGTGTGTGTACATGTTGTGATGCAACAGAACTATGCTCAGTCTGCCAGCTGCAGGTTGTGCTGAGATCAGAATCAGCTGAATCAGTCTGGCATCCCCCACAACACAAATGTCAAAGCAGTCGGGTCACTTACACTTCAAGTCAACAGTGAGAGACTCCACGGCACTCCTCAGCTCCCGCAGGCTTTTCTCTTGTTCCTTGCTTTTCTCCCCACTCTCGCTGCGCTCTTTGCTCAGCATCTGTCAAGGCAATCCATGCATACAGAAGTGAACGGCAGGAACCAGCACAGGAAAACACTTGAATGAAGACCACTATAACGCTCAAATAAGCTGGCCCATGACATTCAGACTTGTCCCTGTTGGCCAGCCATACAATCCCACCTTCAGACTGACTGCATGTGTTAATGTGTCACCTGCTTTTCTTCAGGTACCTGCAGTGCACAGTGCACATCTCATTGCTGTCTATGGTGCCACAAGTTTGTTCAAGCAAGCACATATTATGCAAGACAGAACAGCACAAGCATACATGCAAGACAGAACAGCACAAGCATACATGCAAGACAGAACAGCACAAGTGCTTATGCAAGACAGAACAGCACAAGCATACATGCAAGACAGAACAGCACAAGCATACATGCAAGACAGAACAGCACAAGTGCTTATGCAAGACAGAACAGCACAAGCATACATGCAAGACAGAACAGCACAAGTGCATTATGCAAGACAGAACAGCACAAGCATACATGCAAGACAGAACAGCACAAGCATACATGCAAGACAGAACAGCACAAGTGCTTATGCAAGACAGAACAGCACAAGTGCTTATGCAAGACAGAACAGCACAAGCATACATGCAAGACAGAACAGCACAAGCATACATGCAAGACAGAACAGTACAAGCATACATGCAAGACAGAACAGCACAAGCATACATGCAAGACAGAACAGCACAAGCATACATGCAAGACAGAACAGCACAAGTGCTTATGCAAGACAGAAGTGCATAAAAGGCTTATAAAGACTTAAGAGCAGTGGCAGTTTCCAGCAGCCTTCTGCACACCACCTACCATCTTCCTTCAGTTTACAGCTGCAAGACAGCCACACATACACCACCTACCATCTTCCTTCAGTTTACAGCTGCAAAACAGCCACACACACACACCACCTACCATCTTCCTTCAGTTTACAGCTGCAAGACAGCCACACATACACCACCTACCATCTTCCTTCAGTTTACAGCTGCAAGACAGCCACACCACACACACTACATCTTCCTCAGTTTACAGCTGCAAGACAGCCACACATACACCACCTACCATCTTCCTTCAGTTTACAGCTGCAAGACAGCCACACACACACACACCACCTACCATCTTCCTTCAGTTTACAGCTGCAAGACAGCCACACACACACAAAACACCACCTACCATCTTCCTTCAGTTTACAGCTGCAAGACAGCCACACATACACCACCTACCATCTTCCTTCAGTTTACAGCTGCAAGACAGCCACACACACACACCACCTAAAATCTTCCTTCATTTTACAGCTGCAAGACAGCCACAGACACACACGCGTGCATACAGCCACAGCGAAATGGGGCTGAAAGAAGACCACTGACCTCATTGAGACTGCTCTTTTCCAACTCCAGCTGCTTCACTTGCTGACGCAGATGCAGCATGTCTGCCTCGTACTCGTTGACACGCTCCTGGAGAGAGCTGTTCATTTGCTGGAAGACAGAGAGGAAACAAATCTCCTCACTTATCCCGCTACTTTTCCTAGTCATCACTAGGTATGCCCCCCCACCCACCCCCGAAGTAAAAATGGTTGGCGATGATGTTGCAACATTTATGACTTCAGTTTTCGTGACTTTCAAACATCAATTCTCTTTTTATTTAAGGAGACACGCGCAAAAAAAATAAAGTTCCTAAATCATCCACAAAACTGGTGCGCGTGTATCTCTTTTTCTATTCTATTTCTGTGGAACTGACCCAGACGGCCTCTAAATGTGCGGTCACTTCAACCCAGCCCCTTGGGCCTGGCTCATCAGACAAGGCAGTACCTGCAGAGACTGGATCTCCTCCGTCAGAACCTCATGGGCACTGTCGACCATGCAAAGGGGTGGGCCTTCCTTGCAGATGTCCTCAACCCCCTGCTCCATCTCGACCGACTGGTCCAGGTCCTGGTCAGGATCTCTTGGGACAGCGCCACAAACCACAGTGCGGGTACGCAGACTGTAGGTGTCACGAGTAGGGGTCAAACCCTGGGGTGGGGAGGTGGAAACACAGGTAAAAATGATGGACGAAATCTGTCTTTCACATTATGAAGGGTGCAACTGCAAGCCATGCTGATAACCAATATGGACTCCCGAACATGCTGATCTTTAAAGGAGCCGAACCAGCAGCAAACGCTGTGGCCGCCACACCCAAATAAATTTCAAAGTTAACACTGCTAAATGCTTGTAAACAAATCCCCCCACCCCCATTAAATAGATAGAAATTAAAAGAAAGCTGTTAGGGTTTGTCAGGAAGGAAGGAAATATTAGGTGTGTGTGTGAAGCAGTCCCCCCCCCCCCAGATAGAAATTAAAAGAAAGCTGTTAGGTTTTGACTGTCATGCAGGAAATGTTAGGCAGTGAAGCGGTCCCAGCATGGGCACTGCAATGCCGAATCAGTCAGTCACTCAATGTTTTATTTTGTGTCTGTTCACAGCAAGGTGATGTTAGACAAACTGCAATGGCAGCGAGAGCCCACGGCACCTTGATGGTCTGGCAGTGGAGGTTGGTGAGGGCGTCGTGCTGGATGCGGTGCTTCAGGTGGTTGGCCTCCAGCAGACGCTGCAGCTCTGTGTTCATCTGTTTGGTGGCCGTCAGCTCCGCCTGCAGGCTGGCCACCTTGCTCTCCCAGCCCTGCTTCTCCTGCGTTCCCTGCTTCTTCAGCTGTCAACACACAACTCGCTGTCAACACACAACTCACTCTATGCTCTCCCAGCCCTGCTTCTCCTGCATTCCCTGCTTCTTCAGCTGTCAACACACAACTCGCTGTCAACACACAACTCACTCTATGCTCTCCCAGCCCTGCTTCTCCTGCGTTCCCTGTTTCTTCAGCTGTCAACACACAACTCGCTTAGCTGAACACACAATTCAGTTAGCTGTCAACACATAACTCACTCAGCTGAACACACAATTCACTTAGCTGTCAACACACAACTCACTCAGCTGAACACACAATTCACTTAGCTGTCAACACACAACTCACTCAGCTGAACACACAATTCACTTAGCTGTCAACACACAATTCACTTAGCTGTCAACACACAACTCACTCAGCTGAACACACAATTCACTTAGCTGTCAACACACAACTCACTCAGCTGAACACACAATTCACTTAGCTGTCAACACACAATTCACTTAGCTGTCAACACACAACTCACTCAGCTGAACACACAATTCACTTAGCTGTCAACACATAACTCACTCAGCTGAACACACAATTCACTTAGCTGTTAACACACAATTCACTTAGCTGTCAACACACAACTCACTCAGCTGAACACACAATTCACTTAGCTGTCAACACACAATTCACTTAGCTGTCAACACATAACTGACTCAGCTGAACACACAATTCACTCAGCTGAACACACAATTCACTTAGCTGTCAACACACAATTCACTTAGCTGTCAACACATAACTGACTCAGCTGAACACACAATTCACTCAGCTGAACACACAATTCACTTAGCTGTCAACACACAACTCACTTAGCTGACAACATACAATTCACTTAGCTGTCAACACCTAACTCACTCAGCTGAACACACAATTCACTTAGCAGACAACATACAGTTCACTCAGTTGTAAACACACCACTCAGGTGTCAAGACAATTCATTCAGCTGTCATCACTCAACTCACTTAGCCGTCAAGACAAGTCGCTAATTTCTCTTGTGTTTCCTGCTTCTTCAGCTATTAACGACTCGCAGTCTACAGCTCTCTAGTGTAAGGTGTCAGCAAGCTTACCTGTTGGTTTTCCTCCTCCAAAGCTTCCACCTTCTCCCTCAGCTTCTGGATGGACACGCTGGACCGATTCTCCCCTGGCTGAGGACTACCCACAGCGCTCTCTACAACAACAGACAACAGCACTCCCTACAACAACAGCACTCCCTACAACAGCACTCCCTACAAGCACTCCTTACAACAACAGCACTCCCTACAACAACAGCACTCCTTACAACAACAAAGACAACAGCACTCTCTACAACAGACAGACAGACAACACTCAAACCCTACACTGAGACAACAAGTGACCTATGACGGACATGCTGGAGCCAGTCTCGCCTGGCTGGAGACGACCCACAGCACTCTACAACAACAAACAAACAAAGAACACTCAAACCCTACACTGAGCCAACAAGCGACCTACGACGAACACGCTGGACTTATTCTCCCCTGGCTGAGGACTGCCCACTGCACTCTACAACAACAAACACACAACACTCAAACCCTACGGCCAACAAGCGACTGACAATGGACACACTGGACCAATTCTCCCCTGGCTGAGGACTGCCCACTGCACTCTACAAGAAGGATCAGACAACACTCAAACCCTACGGCCAACAAGTAACTGACAATGGACACGCTGGACCGATTCTCCCCTTGGCAGAAGACTGCCCACTGCACTCTCTTCAACAACAGGCAGACAACACTCAAACCCTTCACTGAGCCAACAAGGAACGTACGCCAGACACACTGGATGCAGTCTTCCCTGGCTGAAGACGTCTCACAGCACTGTCTACAACTTGGATCAGACAACACTCAAGCTCTGTAGCTCAGGGCCAATACCTGCTGGGGCCAATACCTGCTGGTGGTACAATCAGTTTGTTACTTTGCAGGTATCCACCAGTTAGAGGTAACCAACAAACATTTCCACCGCCTCAACTAAAACCTGCACTATTGTTGCAGCACACATGATTAGATGACATTGCCTGAATGGCAGAATGTGTTTGCAGGGATGCATGCTGCAAATGGAGATCAGTATCAGAAATAGAAAAGGAATAATCAATACTGAATGACACTTTTTGTTTTCCTCTTTCAGATCTGTTAATACAAATTTGACATTTTTGTTACTAGTAATTATACATACTCCCCCCCAATGCACATATCTGTAGGTGCTTTGGAGCACCAAAAATAATCTATCATTATGTATAAATATATGCAAAATGTGAGTGAAACAAACACTGATCATTTCAAATCAATCCTCAGATGAGAAAAACAACAACACACAGAGCTGACCCCCCCCCCCCCCCCGAGCAGGTAAAAGACCAACCCTTCAGGCTTGCAGCCTGCAAGTTGCGGAAAGCTTGCTCCAGTTCTGCCAGGCGGTTGGAGTCCAGCAGCGTGGCCGTGGTGTTGCTGAGTCGAATGCGAGCATCGGCCAGCTGGGCGCGCAGGCTGTGGAGCTGCTGGTCCAGCTGAGCAACCTGTGGGTACTGCTCCAGGTGCAGCTTCAGCGACGCCACCTCACCTGACAACTTGCTCTGAAAACAGGGGCCACAAAAATCCAGGTAATTGGGCAAACATGTGACGATTCATGATGCTTTGTTATTTCCACGGAGTAGCACAAGTGAATACGATGGGGGAGCCACAGCGAGAGGAGGTGAAAATAAGTTAAGATCAAAACAAAAGCCTGAAGACATGACCATGCCAATTCTAAAGCAAACTGCACAAATGGGAGTTTGATCTTCCCAATTCACTCACAGAAATGATTTTGGAAACACAGAAAACACGCAGATGCAGCAGAAAAGCATGCCATTGGTATTTGCCTCTGTTCAATCTGCGTGTTCTGTTTCCAGAATCATTTCTGTGAATAAACAGTCCTTTGTTGCTGAGTATTTTATGGTTGGTAATATTACCAACCGTAAAGTACTCAGCAATTAATGAATATCAACACATAACAATGGCAAACAAGAGACAGAAGAATGAACAGAAAGCAAAGAGCTCAATGAATGAAGACATCAACAAACAAAGACTCACATTAGCAGCATCCTCCACGGGCTCAGTGCCAGCATTTTTGGCATTTTTTTCCAGCTTGGCAATGGTGCTTTCTCGGAACTTTATGATCAGCCGTGAGGACTGGATTACACGATCCTTCTTCTTGACCTCTTCCTTCATAGCACTCAACAGCTGCAGCAACGCCTAAGGAACAGTTCATTTGGTTAACAAAACAGCCAAGACAATGAAACACACATGTGCATGCACACACTGAATAAAGTCCATCCTCACGCTCAAGTGAAACCAACAATACAAACTGGTAAAATTTCAAAGCATTTCCCTAACAGTAATACAAAACAAAGGGGGAAAAAACATCGCCAACAGAAAGGCATGACTATTAATGTATCATGCTGGCCACATTGCTCGTTTCCATTTTCCACAAGATCTATTTACAGTTTCTGAGTCAGTCCCTTAGACTTCACCTCAGCAGCATAGCTGAAGCCTACAAGCACAAAATTAATGATGTTGTCAGCTAATCACTCTCAGCAATACACTGAATCAGATATCAACCACAGATGTACAAAGTATACGCACTGAAAGTAAGGCCTCACCTAACCACACATGTACAAACTACATGCACTCAGATTTAATCCATGTAAAGCCTCACCTAATCACAGATGTACAAACTACAGGCACCCAAATTTAATACACGTAAAGCCTCACCTGACCACAGATGTACAAACTACAGGCACTCAAATTTAATACACGTAAAGCCTCACCTGACCACAGATGTACAAACTACAGGCACCCAAATTTAATACACGTAAAGCCTCACCTGACCACAGATGTACAAACTACAGGCACCCAAATTTAATACACGTAAAGCCTCACCTGACCACAGATGTACAGACTACAGGCACTCAAATTTAATACACGTAAAGCCTCACCTGACCACAGATGCACAGACTACAGGCACTCAAATTTAATACACGTAAAGCCTCACCTGACCACAGTTGTACAAACTACAGGCACCCAAATTTAACACACGTAAAGCCTCACCTAATCACAGATGTCTAAACTACAGGCACCCAAATTTAATACACGTAAAGCCTCACCTGACCACAGATGTACAAACTACAGGCACTCAAATTTAATACACCTAAAGCCTCACCTAATCACAGATGTCTAAACTACAGGCACCCAAATTTAAACACGTAAAGCCTCACCTGACCGCAGATGTACAAACTACAGGCACCCAAATTTAATACACGTAAAGCCTCACCTGACCGCAGATGTACAAACTACAGGCACCCAAATTTAATACACGTAAAGCCTCACCTGACCGCAGATGTACAAACTACAGGCACCCAAATTTAATACACGTAAAGCCTCACCTGACCGCAGATGTACAAACTACAGGCACCCAAATTTAATACACGTAAAGCCTCACCTGACCGCAGATGTACAAACTACAGGCACCCAAATTTAATACACGTAAAGCCTCACCTGACCGCAGATGTACAAACTACAGGCACCCAAATTTAATACACGTAAAGCCTCACCTGACCACAGATGCACAAACTACAGGCACCCAAATTTAATACATGTAAAGCCTCACCTGACCACAGATGCACAAACTACAGGCACCCAAATTTAATACATGTAAAGCCTCACCTGACCACAGATGCACAAACTACAGGCACCCAAATTTAATACATGTAAAGCCTCACCTGACCACAGATGCACAAACTACAGGCACCCAAATTTAATACACGTAAAGCCTCACCTGACCACAGATGCACAAACTACAGGCACCCAAATTTAATACACGTAAAGCCTCACCTGACCACAGATGCACAAACTACAGGCACCCAAATTTAATACACGTAAAGCCTCACCTGACCACAGATGCACAAACTACAGGCACCCAAATTTAATACACGTAAAGCCTCACCTGACCACAGATGCACAAACTACAGGCACCCAAATTTAATACACGTAAAGCCTCACCTGACCACAGATGCACAAACTACAGGCACCCAAATTTAATACACGTAAAGCCTCACCTGACCACAGATGCACAAACTACAGGCACCCAAATTTAATACACGTAAAGCCTCACCTGACCACAGATGTACAAAACTACAGGCACCCAAATTTAATACACGTAAAGCCTCACCTGACCACAGATGCACAAACTACAGGCACCCAAATTTAACACATGTAAAGCCTCACCTGACCACAGATGCACAAACTACAGGCACCCAAATTTAATACACGTAAAGCCTCACCTGACCACAGATGTACAAACTACAGGCACCCAAATTTAATACACGTAAAGCCTCACCTGATCACAGATGTACAAACTACAGGCACCCAAAGTTAACACATGTAAAGCCTCACCTGACCACAGATGTACAAACTACAGGCACCCAAATTTAATACACGTAAAGCCTCACCTGACCACAGATGTACAGACTACAGGCACCCAAATTTAACACACGTAAAGCCTCACCTCCTTTTCCTGTCCTGATTTCTCTCTGAACAGCATGGCCTCATGGAACTTCTGCCTCCACTCTGCGGCATCTAGCGTCCAGCTCCCAGGCTCCCCATTGCCTCCAGCGGCGTGGAAAGGGACGGAGGAAGGGATGCTGCCGTTCTGGCCCTGGGACAGCATGTCACGCAGACGGCGGATCTCTGCCTGCAGGTGGGCCACGTTGCCCTGCGTGTCCTCGTTGACCACCGCCTGCGGCAGCATGGGTGCAGGGTTCAAGTACAAATCTAAGCACTTTATCCATGGATACACTCATGTGCAATTTCACAGTATTCATGGATGCATTGATGCACAATTTCACTTTATTCATGGATGCACTGATGCACAATTTTACTTATCGCCCTGATATAATCACACTGGTCCACCGGGCATAAAACACCAATTTACTTACTTACAATTTTACTTTATTCATGGATGCACCGATGCACAATTTCACTTTATTGATGGATGCACTGATGCACAATTTCACTTTGTTCATGGATACATTGATGCACAATTTCACTTTATTCATGGACGCACTGAATACCGATGCACAATTTTACTTTATTCATGGATGCACCAATGCCAATATTATTTTATTCATGGATGCACCAATGCCAATATTACTTTATTCATGGCTGCACCAATGCAGTTTGGGTTACAAGTTTAACAGCTCTGCAGATGCTGTCTGGACAAACTCTGGACCTACAAACTTACAGCTGATGATCATTATAACAACCATGTTGATGCTGAATCAGTGAACGCTGACAGTTCAATGAACCCCATACAAATTCATTTTCATCAGTTTTACTGTTGAAACAAGGTTATGGTCATTCAGACTCAGAGTATTAGACCATGTAGAGCTAAATTAAGTAAAGTTTGGCTTTCATCTGTCGCATAGCAAATGGCCTAAAATGCTGATCATTGCCAAGATTCAAATTTTCATAATTTGTTTCAGAAAAACACCCAAAATGAATCAGACTAAAATGCACATGCAAAAGGATATTAGAAAATACTGTAACAAATGCACAATACACAGATTGGCTGATAGGACTTAAAGTTTGTTCTTGTAATCAAATCCAACCAGCAGTAAAAAAACTGTGACACGGTAGTGTGACATGGCAGTGTGACTGTGGCAGTATGATTGTGGCAGTATGACTGTGGCAGTGTGACTGTGGCAGTGTGACTGTCCTGGCCTGCCTTCCTATGATTAAGAGACTAAACTCTGTATCCCCACATCAAACTGCTGGTGAACGAACTATGGAAAATGCATTCAAAATCAATAACTTTATCTACAGTACTTTTTACTTTTTCAAAAAAGAAGAAGAAAAAAAAGGAGCTGATACATCTAGTGCATGTAAAAAGTAAGTGCCAATTCATGCATGGACTATGCTACAAAGTAACAACTATCAGGATAGGTTCATTTCAATGAAATGAATCAACTATTCTGTGTACCTTGTTTTTAATTTGTTTTGCACGTTTTGCAAAATTTAATGTTGACAGGGTCTCTCCAAAACACCTGCAACAAGTCAAGCAGTCACTGAATTCACAATGCGCAGATTTTGGGTGAACCGTACCTAAAAATAAAGTAAAAGAGGGAACAGAAATAAACTGATCACAAAGTCAAGAAACAGACAACACATCATTCACATTACAACACATACAAATTTACATTTTATCTTCTGAGCACAAATGCAAGCATAAATCAAAACTGTATAATACATAATCTATGATAATAAAAAAATCTATGAACTTTTCCCATTCAAAGAGAAATGCAACAAAACAATTGCAAACATTATTCCATTTAATTATTACATTACAAAAGTTATGTTAAAAAACTGTCATAAATGTAATCATAAAAAGCTGATCATTGTGCACACACACACACATTCTTCAAATCATACATCAGTTTGATGAAAACATTTTCAACATATTTTCTTCAACTAAAAACATCCCAACACACACACACACACATCACCACTAACAAACAGTTCACACATAAAACACATCTGTGGAGACTGTAGCTTTTGCAAGCATGGAAATAAACACAGTAAAACTAAAAGAAGAGTACCTACTTTGCATCTGGATGCACGCAGGCAACAATGCTGGTCATGGCATTACCCCCCAGGGAATCCTACGTCAGACACAAAAACATACACAAATAAACAGAAGGATGAAAGAGGCTGGTTGTGGCAGTACCTCCAAGGAAATCATGTGACAGCCATGAAAAATATCTCAATGCCAGTGTTGAGTAAAATAACTAGTAGTAGTAGTAACTGGATTTTAATGTCCTGTCAACCACACAGGGTCACCTCAGGACAGTCAAACTCAGGTCATAAGTAAATACACATTTGTAAACTCTTCTCATGCTCACATAATTATCAACCCTCTGCCAAATCAGTCTACAAAACCAATCACTTCACAAACATAAAACATACACACACAAACATCAGACACAAATTTTTGAAGAGTTAGTCCCTTCAATATGACCCCTGTTAAAAGAGCTCATAAGGCTAGGACATGCTGGTATCGTCGACCACTCCGTCTAATTTATCGATACCAGGTTAAAGAAAAATATGAAAAAGGAATGGACAGACACAATATAAAAAATGTTATATAAATGCATAATGGCAAATACCAGTGCCATATGGCAGCAAGCTGCACATACCACCACCAACTATCATCTCCTAGCTGCTCAACAAGAGCCATACAAAAAGCCTAACCCTTAAAGAAAAATATTTGAGAGTTTTCTGGAAAAAAGTCAGGAGAATGGATGATTAGCAGAAAAACGCCAACACAGAAAGAGCAAGAGGACTAGGCAGAAAAAACAAGAGTGGAGATAGGAAAGGGGAATCAAATGACAGCCCTGAGATTCCAGACAGGAGGGAGATATCAGACATCCCCGGCCTCCCTTTGGGGGGAGTAAAATAAACGCGCAGCTTGAAAGCACCCCTAAAACTTTACTCTAATGTGCATGTGGGTCAGTAACACTTTTATCACACTAACGCATCCCTAAAACTTTAATGTGCATTTGGGTCAGTAACACTTTTATCACACTAAAGCATCCCTAAAACTTTACTCTAATGTGCATGTGGGTCAGTAACACTTTTATCACACTAAAGCATCCCTAAAACTTTACTCTAATGTGCATGTGGGTCAGTAACACTTTTATCACACTAAAGCATCCCTAAAACTTTAATGTGCATGTGGGTCAGTAACACTTTTATCACACTAAAGCATCCCTAAAACTTTAAATGTGCATGTGGGTCAGTAACACTTTTATCACACTAAAGCATCCCTAAAACTTTAATGTGCATGTGGGTCAGTAACACTTTTATCACACTAAAGCATCCCTAAAACTTTAATGTGCATGTGGGTCAGTAACACTTTTATCACACTAAAGCATCCCTAAAACTTTACTCTAATGTGCATGTGGGTCAGTAACACTTTTATCACACTAAAGCATCCCTAAAACTTTAATGTGCATGTGGGTCAGTAACACTTTTATCACACTAAAGCATCCCTAAAACTTTACTCTAATGTGCATGTGGGTCAGTAACACTTTTATCACACTAAAGCATCCCTAAAACTTTAATGTGCATGTGGGTCAGTAACACTTTTATCACACTAAAGCATCCCTAAAACTTTAATGTGCATGTGGGTCAGTAACACTTTTATCACACTAAAGCATCCCTAAAACTTTAATGTGCATGTGGGTCAGTAACACTTTTATCACACTAAAGCATCCCTAAAACTCTACTCTAATGTGCATGTGGGTCAGTAACACTTTTATCACACTAAAGCATCCCTAAAACTTTACTCTAATGTGCATGTGGGTCAGTAACACTTTTATCACACTAAAGCATCCCTAAAACTCTACTCTAATGTGCATGTGGGTCAGTAACACTTTTATCACACTAAAGCATCCCTAAAACTCTACTCTAATGTGCATGTGGGTCAGTAACACTTTTATCACACTAAAGCATCCCTAAAACTAAGCTTGAAGGAAGCAACACTCTAACATACATGTTGGTCAGTCACATTTTCCTAACACTACAGCACCCCTCAAACTAAATTTGACAGAAGCAATACTCTAACGTACATATATATGGATCGGTCACACTTTTTGCACACTACAGCAGCCCAAAAACTGGACTGTAATGTGTGGATGATCAGTCACTTTTTGCACACCACAAAGGGCATGAGAAGGGCTGACTCCTCACTTCAGCTTCATTTGAGAATGGGCTTTTGGGGCTGACAGATGTAATCTCAGTTCTCTTCCTCTATGCAAAACTAAAACATATACATAAATCTGATATAATAATAATGACTTTTTTTTTTTATAAAGATGGCAAAACCCCACTCGCTTACCCGAAGGAGAAACGTGAGTTTCGAGTCCCTGTACGGGATATGCTGTGAGCGGCCTTGACCAATTTTAACCAGTGACATGATGACGTTCCCCAGCACTGACAGTGATTGGTTGATCTTCCCAGCTTCCTGTTAGAGAACAAGCCACACTTTGAAAGAAAGGAATTACTCAGTAATTGGACATTAATATCCTGTCAATAACACAGGGTCACCTAAGGAAGAAGAAAGGGAGGAATATTTATACACACCAACTGACCACAAAACAAACACTGGCATTGTCCTCTTTTTGTTGTTGTTGCATTTCCTCAGTATCAGGTTTGATCAAACTGGGCATACAAAAAAAAACTAAAACAACAACAACAACCAAAAGGGTGGGGAGGAGGGAAGGGGGGAATGCAACCCAAGATGCTTCTTTTTCTTCTCTGTTGAAGTGCTCCAGGCTCATTCCCTACATGCCTTGATGGCTGCACATGTCCTTCCTTGGTGCCCAGTCATGCCAGAGACATGTCCTTCCTTGGTGCCCAACTATGTCAGACATGCCCTGCCTTGGTGCCTAGACATGTCCTTGGTGCCCAACCATGTCAGACATGCCCTTCCTTGATGCCCAGTCATGTCAGAGACATGCCCTTCCTTGGTGCCCAACCATGTCAGATATGCCATTCCTTGGTGCCCAGACATGTCCTTGGTGCCCAACCATGTCAGACATGCCATTCCTTGGTGCCCAGACATGTCCTTGGTGCCCAACCATGTCAGACATGCCCTTCCTTGATGCCCAGTCATGTCAGAGACATGCCCTTCCTTGGTGCCCAACCATGTCAGACATGCCATTCCTTGGTGCCCAGACATGTCCTTGGTGCCCAACCATGTCAGACATGCCATTCCTTGGTGCCCAGACATGTCCTTGGTGCCCAACCATGTCAGACATGCCCTTCCTTTGATGCCCAGTCATGTCAGAGACATGCCCTTCCTTGATGCCCAGTCATGTCAGAGACACTCCCTTCCTTGGTGCCCAACCATGTCAGACATGCCCTTCCTTGGTGCCAGCCATGCCCTTGGTGCCCAGTTGTGTCAGACATGCCCTTGGTGCCAGCCATGTCAGAGACATGCCCTTGGTGCCCAACTATGTCAGACATGCCCTTCCTTGGTGCCCAATTATGTCAGACAAGCCCTTCCTTGGTGCCCAACTATGTCAGACATGCCCTATATTGGTGCCCAACTATGTCAGACATGCCCTTTCCTGGTGCCCAACCACATCAGAGACCTGCCCTTGGTGCCCAACTATGTCAGAGATGCCCTTCCTTGGTGCCCAACCATGTTGTTGACATGCCCTTGGTGTTTTGTTTTTTATTGGGAAGGAAAACTGTGAGTCCATGGCAGTGGAAGGACCAATGAGGAAGACTCATCAATACAAAACAGACTCTACAACTAACTTGAATGAAATCAAAGGCTAAAAACTATGAAACAGCGACTTAAATGAAAACGCATGACTAGCATGTTTGTGGGGCATGGTGTTAGGTGCTGGACATTTTGTACTGACCAAGACCTCTTTAGAACCACCATGAAAGCCTGTTTGCATTCACTGACAAGCAGACTCACCTTGAGTCGGATGCCCAAGGTGTTAGTGTCTTTCTGCCGCTCTGATCCTGCCAGGTCCACCAGGTTCAGTTGCGACTGACGCACATTTGTTACGCCATTTTTCTC
The DNA here is from genome assembly GCA_018857735.1 of Alviniconcha marisindica. Classification (NCBI taxonomy): domain Eukaryota; kingdom Metazoa; phylum Mollusca; class Gastropoda; family Provannidae; genus Alviniconcha; species Alviniconcha marisindica. The sequence goes on along the minus strand of JABMCL010000825.1, from coordinate 18,672 downwards.
CTCCTGTGAAAAGCATGTAAAAAGTGGGAGCTTCATCCTGTTAATATTTCAGTTTGCTTATAGAAAGACCATACTTGGTCTCATGTGAGTCTGTGACACAATCACTTGAAACCAGTCTATACTGTAGCATGGTAAATTTAATAGTGTACACAACACAAGCTTTTTCTTAATGACAATCAAGATGTTGTTGGTAATGTTACCATACTGTTGCAGAGAGAGAGTAATTTGGTGTTTTACGCCCAGTCAAGCATTACGGTTATATCAGGGTGAGAGAGAGAGAGGGACATGGCCATATGCTGCTCTAACATGATCTCTGCCCAAGGTGCAGGTAAAAATGGCCGTATGCTGCTCTAAGTCCAACACAATCTCTGGCCAAGGTGCAGGTAAAAATGGCCATACACTGCTCTAAGTCCAACACAATCTCTGGCCAAGGTGCAGGTAAAAATGGCCATACACTGCTCTAAGTCCAACACAATCTCTGGCCAAGGTGCAGGTAAAAATGGCCAGGTCCAAACAGTGTTTTCACTGTACCTTGGACTCAATGCACATGGTAAAGACGGCGTGTGAGCGAGAACTCTCCCTGTTCATGGAGGTGGCTGCCACTCGCCTGTTCAGCCAACCAGTGCTCAGTGCCTGAAACAGTCACGGGTGGCAGAAGATGAGAACATAATCAATTGAGATACACAGTATTCACATCCAGAAAACATCACTCAAATTCTGTGACACATTTTCATTTTGTAATCAACATCAGCTGTACATATATCTGTACAGGTGAACCATAACCCGCAATACCCATTGAAACATGCATTACACGTTTTTCTTCTTCAAATAACAATCTGATTTCTTCCTTATAACAATCGATTTCTTCCTTGTCTCTTACATAAAATACAATAAATAATAATAATCATTAAGGTCATTTATGATGCGCTTGACCATTTAAAAAAAAAAAAATATGAGTGCTGGGTGTGTACAATAGCAAAGCACTATTCAACAGAATACATCTGCACACCCACACTGCTTCATCCCTCCACATACACACACACACATTGTTATATTCACAGACTGGAAACATGCTAGAGGGATGGGGACAAAAGCTTTTTGGAAAGATATTTTTAGGGCCCGTCTAAATGACGTCTGACACTCAGAATGGCGAAGACTGTGATGAAGATCAGATATATAGCTCTAGAACATCACAAAAAATATGGAACATCACATAAAGCTCAAAGTATTGAAGGAATCCCCCCCACCCCCTGTCTGAGAATGCCCCTTATTCAAAGTGTTTTGTACTTGTAAGATCTCTAGCACTAAGACTTGTCTTGGTCAAACCAATAATTCTAAATCTAAAATGAAATAATCTCCAAACCCATACCTGTTAATACAATTACAAATCAAAGGAAAAGTACCCCAAAACACATAAATATAATGTATGATCACATGTGCATCCACACGCAGCACCTGGTAAGCTTCTGTAGGTGTGGCAACCACCTGCTCCACGAGCCCGTCCACAAATACACCTTTCTTCATGTTTTCCCGTAGCTGCAGGTTGGCTGCTGCCGGGTCCAGCAGATCGTACACCTGCTCTTGGTATATCTCCAGGAAAGAACACTTGCACAAGAACTGCTTCCTCTCCCCATGCTGGTGAGAAAAGAGAACAGCAAAATGTTGGTATATATGTATCTCTTTGGATATCTCCAGGAAAGAACGCTTGCACAAGAACTACTTCCTCTCCCCATGCTGGTAAAAAAAGACAGCAGCAATGTGTTCATTTGACCAGAGTTCAAAATAAGAAAAAGAAAACTCTCATTACTTCTTCACTTTCATGTGACCTTGAAAATGGGTCAATCCTAGGTCCCTAAAACTCACCTGGATGTATACAGGACAGAAAAGGTTACCAAGCAGTTTGGAAGATCTTATTTAAACAACATATATGATAAAAAATGTGTTTAATTAATGTTTTCACCAAAACAGCTTGCCAAGAAGTCCTCAAAAATGTCTCTGCTTAAAAAACAAACTAAAAAACAAGGTAAAATAAAAACACAATTTATCAAATCACAAACTCGGATTAACTACTTAGTAATATGATATACACCACTTTATGATGAAGAGGACTCAGAAAAAATACAGGTATGACTGTCTCCAAGTCTAAAAATTGGAGAGAGTGTTTCATAGCTCTAAATTCTCACTAAAGGGGCCATTAATGTCTGCATCCACAGTCAGTACCAAAACGTGGGGGTCAGATGATGGCTTTCTGAGGTATGACTGGCAACAGAAAGACAGGACTACACACAAATGGCAAATGATGCAATCTAAACTTGTGCCAAAACAAACAAACAACAAAAAACACACAAAGAAACCCAACAACAAAATATTTTGGACTACTTACAAGTTCATGTTCTCGAGATATCAGGTTGAAGAGGTGCTCAAAACTGCGAGGAATAACACCACGTAACTGGTGTTTGAAATTGTCATACTCCTCTGAAGGCCCTGCAACACCAAACTCCTGTGAAATTTGTATTGCAATTTGCATGGGTTGAACATACAATATGTATACTATTTATAGAACTTCTCACGTACACAAGAACTGGATGTGCATATGAGATCATGGGGGCACGACTGCGGGGTAGTGCATACCTGTGGGAAATGCTTGGCTTGTCTAGTTTTAACCCCCCCCCCCCCCACCCTTTTTGCAATACCAGACCACAGAAAAGGGTACAGCAACAAGTTTATATTCAATTCTGCTTTAATTTTTTACTTCAGGTCAGTGACTTTCAAATGTTTCAGGCGCTTGAAATGAGTAAGTTAAAACACAGAAAGTCCTGTTCTAGTTTGTACAACATGAATGTGTGCACAACGTGAGTATACAGACGGTCCTCAAACTTAAGTGAGCACAAGCACAGGGGAAACTGCAACTGGAGAATGTATTCTGCAAGGTGCTACTTTTTCCTATGCATGCAGTGTCAGTTACAAAAATGGTTTCGTTACCTGAAAGAGTGAAATTATAATCACATTCCGTAAAGTACTGAACATCTGACGTACCCAACATGGTGAATGTTTTTCCGGAGCCAGTCTGCCCACTGTAACAGGAAAATCAGACAATGAAGTTTTATGTGTTTGTCTAAAAACATCTGCCAGTTTCAATGATGGATCATGAAACTTCAATGTAACTAACTGACATCAATAAGTAATCATTCTCTTCTGCTTTTCCTCAGTTATTCAAGTCCAACAGATGCTTGAGAGAAGACCATGATCTGTTTGTTGAGATAATAAAATAATGTTGTCATTTTGGGGAGGTGGGGGTGGGTGGGTGGAGGGCTAAAGCAGGGGATGGCAAGTCCAACAAGGGAGTGGGAAGTCCAACAAGGGAGTGGGAAGTTCAACAAGGGAGTGGGATGTTCAGCACTGCAGGGGGCGGGGTGTCCAACACAGCAGGGGGTGGCAAGTTCAACACAGCAGGGGGTGGGAAGTCCAACAAAAGTGGATGGCAAGTTCAACACAGCATGGGGTGGGAAGTCCACCAAAGCAGTGGGTGGGAAGTCCAACAGCAGGGTGTGGGAAGTCCAATACAGAAAGGGGTGGGAAACCCAACACAGCATGGGGTGGGAAGTCCAACACAGTGGGGGGTGGAAAGTCCAACACAGAAAGGGAGTGGGAAGCCCAACATAACATTTTATGGAAGTCCAACATGACAGGGTATGGGAAGTCCAACACAGCAGGGGGTGGGGTGTCCAACAGAAAGGGGTAGCAAGTTCAACACAGCAGGGTGTGGGGTGTCCAACACAGTTGAGGGTGGGGTGTTCAACAAATGGGGGGGGGGGGGGGGGGGGGAGCAACAGCAGTGGGTGACAAGTCCAACAGAAGTGGGTGGGAAGTTCAACACAGCAGGGGGTGGGATGTCCAACAGAAAGGGGTGGCAAGTCCAACACAGCAGGGGGTGGCAAGTCCAACAGAAAGGGGTGGCAAGTCCAACACAGCAGGGGGTGGGATGTCCAACAGAAAGGGGTGGCAAGTCCAACACAGCAGGGGGTGGCAAGTCCAACAGAAAGGGGTGGCAAGTCCAACACAGCAGGGGGTGGGATGTCCAACAGAAAGGGGTGGCAAGTCCAACACAGCAGGGGGTGGCAAGTCCAACAGAAAGGGGTGGCAAGTCCAACACAGCAGGGGGTGGGATGTCCAACAGAAAGGGGTGGCAAGTCCAACACAGCAGGGGGTGGGATGTCCAACAGAAAGGGGTGGCAAGTCCAACACAGCAGGGGGTGGGATGTCCAACAGAAAGGAGGTGGGAAGCCCAACAACAGCAGGGGGTGTCCAACAAATGGGGGAGGGAAGGGGGGGGGGGGGGCAACAGCAGTGGGTGGCAGGTCCAACAGAAGTGGGTGGGAAGTTCAACACAGCAGGGGGTGGGATGTCCAACAGAAAGGGGTGGCAAGTCAAACACAGCAGGGGGTGGGAAGTCCAACAGAAATGGGTGGCAAGTCCAACACAGCAGGGGGTGGGAAGTCCAACACAGAAAGGGGTGGGAAAGCCAACACAGCAGGGTGTAGGAAACCCAACACAGCAGAGGGTGGGATGTCCAACAGAAGGGAGTGGGGTGTCCAACACAGCAGGGGGCGGGAAGGACAACAGCAGTGGGTGGCAAGTCCAACAGAAGTGGGTGGGAACGTTCAACACAACACGGGGTGGGATGTCCAACAAAAAAGGGTGGGAAGTCCAACACAGCAGGGGGTGGGAAGTCCAACAGAAAGGGGTGGGAAGTCCAACACAGCAGGTGCAGGGGATGTGATGTCCAATACAGCAGAGGGTGGAAAGTCCAACACAGCAGGTTTAATCACATATCAACATAAACTGACAGTAAATAAACTCACTATGCAAATATTGTTCCATTGTACCCAGCAACACAGCTTTCGATCAAAGATTTTCCAACAGCGGAAAACACAGATTCCTGGGGGGGAAATGAGAAAGAAGCATTCATTATCAAAACCTGACTTTGCTGCCACCTGCAGGCAAAGTAATAAACATGTATGATATATTATACATATATTATAATCACAGATAATAATGCCTATGATCTCATCTAGATGGTGTCTTATTTTACATTCATATTACTGCTGGCAAAATACCTGCTTCTGTCAGTTCCACAGGAACATAAGTGCTGAAACTGTTTTCAATAATGCTGGTGCTGATACAAAGAAGAAAAAAAATGTTGCACATTTTTGATCATTTTGGAAGTTAGAGCTGCATCAGCAGCTGAATAAAAATATAAAAAAGGTTGAGCGGTGGGGTGGGGTTTTAAAAAAGGAGGAGGTTCCAGCAAGATTTAAACTCACAATTACGAGAAAAAAGGTTTCAATGTGATTTAAACTTGCAATTGCATGCTAACCATTAGATCATGGAGCTGCCTGAGAAATGGGGCCTCAATTAGTTCCCATCTGTATCACATTCCCATTAAATCACAAAGCCACTCGTTTGCTTCAGTCTTATTTATTATTGTGTTAATTAGCAAAAGCGGTGTCACCCATGCTACAGGTACATAGGACCCTCATATGCCAAGGAATCTTCACACCAAGTTTCATTTCAATAAGTTCAGTGGGTCAGCAGGTTGAACACCAAATCATTCATGGTGTTAACACAAACACTCTTATTTAAAAAAGAAGAAGAGTTAAATTAATTTATGACTATTTTATGAGAAAATCCAAACATTATCATTAAGGGTTTTGCCATGACCATGCAACTGATGATGAATACACTAACCGTCATTGCATTACCTTCAGATCAATTCACTGAGGTGTGCAGCTGAGCTTTGGAAACATAGTGTGCATACATGTCTACAACTTACAAGACTTGAAAGTACACTGTGAACACCATATCAAAAAAATCATTTCTCTGAACAAAAATCAAAAGCAGTTCAGGTAACTGACTTGATTAACTGAGAATTCTGATTATGCTATTATATAATAATTAATATAGCCAAACACACACACACTTAAAATAATCATGTTAGACAGGATTTGCTTTTACAATGACCTGTGTACTGTTTATATCAGCGACATGATCAAAGGTGAAGACTTTGGGGTCAGGCTTTGCCAGAAGTGTCACGGAGTTGTTGCCTGCGTTCACTTCCACGACTCGCCCATTGAAGGGCAGAGCACTGTTGGCATTCTCAGGAGGGCGCACACGCAGAAACACCTTGATGGAGTCTCCCTCACTGTTCATCACACAAAGCAGCAGTCAAGGTGAGAATTCCCCAAACAGTACAACTAGTGTATACATGTATTATAAAGTGTAACTCTGAGTCTGACATGTTTTTATTATAAACACAATCACTATCACATAGATATATATATATATATATATATATATATATATATATATATATATATATATATATATATATGCTTTGCAATGTATTATCTGAAGATATGTGAACTACTACTGAATGAATTTCAAACAAAATATTTGTGGCAAGTTCTGTATTATTAATATTATTACTATTAAGAAGAAAGAAACTGTTTCACTGTCAACACTTGAGCAGCTCTTTTAAAAAATGAACTCTTTTACAGTTTGTTCTACTGTGACTGATTTCAAAAGTTTGCATAATTTTTTTATCAAACAATTTCCATTAAAAAAAAAATCACTTGAGGATGGGGCATCAAACTGGCTTTCCATCAATTGTTCTTTAGGGTTAGTAAAGTATTACTATTAGACTATTATGTGAGTCATCCCAAGTTGTTTTCCTCCAAATCAAATAGCTGGTCATATATTTATGACTTATAAAGTTATAAGTATAATATGAAACTCTTTTTTTTTAACTAAATAAAAATTATAAAAGTAGAACTGGCCAGAAAATTGACAAACAAGAAATAATTGGGGTCCATTTCATTTTCTTGAATTTTTTAATTAAAAAAAGAAAGAAGTTTTATTGTGTTGTACTTGTAGAAGTTTGACGAGGCCCACAGCCACACTCACACAAATATTTAATAAAACTTCCTTCTTTTAAGTTACCCTGTCTCAGTATCTGTATTAGTGTATAGCTTTATGCATAGTATTCTTACCATGAATTTGATGATGAATCAGGCTGTGAATCTGAAAGGGAGAAAAACACACACATTGTGTTCAGCACCAAAAATTGCAGTGTAAAGCAATTAATTGTGAAAAACAGAAACAACAACAAAAGCAGTACAAAGCAACTGATTGTAATAATGTAAACCACCACTGCAATCAGTTAGACGATTTGTGATTTCATTAGAATACAGTTCATTTAAACTTGCACTTCTCAGCCCCTTGGCCCCCCAGTCACCTCCCAGTTCCACACTCATTCACACACTGACCCTCACACATAGAGCTATGCTATGATATTCCTGCTACTGCTCATTCCTTATTGGGTCCCCCATATGTATATATGCATGCAAAAAGATCACATACATATATGTACTTAAACTTTTAAAGATTCTGTAGTTCATCATTTCATGTCACTTTGTCAGAGTTTGGTGGATTATGGATACACCAAAATAACCCAGCATGCACTCAAAGTGTGTAAAACTAAAAGTGTCAGAATCTTCAGTGTTGAAGTTGGACACTATATATTATTATGGAAGAAGTACAAATAAAATATTTTGTGAATGGAATCTCAAGTATTATTATATATCTGTCTTGTGTCTGTCCCACCATCATGTGTGCCTGTAAACTTGCATGAGCCCCTGTCCCGAAGTGTGATAGGCTATAATTATTATGAATAAAATGAAAAAGAGGGGCCAAGGCCCAAGATGGCTGGGCTGAGAAATGAAATGTCTGCTGTTTTATGAGATGTTTGCGCACTGTTACTGTTAGTGTTACTGTAAAGTGTAATGACTAGATCTATTGCATCCACTGGGTGACTGATCTAGCACTTAAACTAAAAGTAAAACAGTAAAAGATCCCCCGTCATTCTGCCACAGCTGGCAAAGGTGCAGGTGACACTGACAGGCCTGGTGGCATTGGCAGGTTACACATTTACTAGTTAGTAGTACTTTAGTTGAATTCAGTCCAACAGGCATACACCCTCTCAGTTTGAACTCATGAAATGACCTAAAGTTCGGTCCGGCAACGAACATCAAGATAAATACAAGTTTCTGTCATATGATTAATGATATAGTAAACTGATATAGTGTCAAGAAGTTGGTCGCTTACACTTTTACAGTAACACTATAGTATAGAGAATCTGAAGGTTCTGCAGTCTACCTAAACCTGTAAAAGTAAAACCGTAAATTATTAAAACTGAAAGTAACATTGCTACTATTGTAGTACTAATATTACTAATACTAACTAGTGCTAAATAAATGCTAGTAATTTATAATAAACTACTTACTTAGTTCCTAGTATTTAGTAATGCTACTATTTACTAGTAATACTAATACTGTAATAGTAACAGTATGCTAGTTGCTACCCGAGGCTGAATAAGTGCGACCCAAAGTAGAGAAAAATTGGATGTGAAATAAAAGCAATAATCTGGGACACTAAAATAAGAAAGTATCCACACAAAAATGTTCCATTTAAGTACATACCTTTCATTGCGACACTAAATCTGCAGTATTTTTAGGTCAACGCGAAACAATGGCGGTCTGCGAGTTCGAATTTTCCGCAACAAAACAGAGGAAGTGACGTCACAAGAAGCTATCCGGTCTCCCACGGACTTTCTGTCGCTTATGGAGCAGCGGTGCACGGCAGTTTCAACTTCTGCTGAAGTTTCCAACAGACACTATGAGGCATCCAAAAATTGCATATCAGTTGATTTGCTTAACGAAAAAGCACATGAGCAGTCCAGTCATGAAAATACTTTGTGTCAGTTGTAAACAGCATCGTTTCTTCTGCTGGAGCAGACGACACATCACAGTAAGGGACGATGTCAACGGAATAAAATCCAGCGCTCAGATTTTGTGGGATTACCTCCGCATTGATAGTCCATTAAAAAAGGTTGTCAATTTGCTTTGTGTACTTTTTTATGCTTCATTTGTGCTTTTGGTGTATGATTAGAAGTGTTTATAAAGAAGCTGTTTATTGTGACCAAAGACCAGAAACACAACTAAAGAGAATTTTGGTAGACAAATAAATAAGTGCATATCTTGGTATTGTTACAATCATAGCAGTCCACCGCTAAGCAATTTTCGATGAGCTATTAAAACCTAACAAAAGGTGGCGCCATACTTCTTTTCATACTTTAGCTAGTTAAAGTTATATTGTGAATTGTGAATGTATTAGATGCACAGTAACTTTTGCTCAGGATTTTGTAGTTTTCAACATAATTTTTAAAGAAAATTTGGTATTGCCTCCCACCACATGGATTTACTCATCTGTAAACTGCAGCATAATATATTTACTGTTTCTGGTCATGTGGCACCTATTCGCAACCATCTGCTGTCAGGTGGAGGTGAAATGTGACCAGGGTGTACTATTTATATAGAATTTGAATGTCTTGGTAGGCAAAGAAAAAATAAACTCTTAAACATTGCCTTTGAAACAGTTCCAATGTTCATCAGATTGACTATGGCCCTCTCTTATCCTTTCAAGGGAGATTTTTTTGAAAGCCAGCCTACCCTGATTTGAAAATGAACAAAATAATCTCTGATGTGGTACATAAAGGAACAGGATAGCTCACTGGGTAGAGCGTTTGACTGAAAAGCAAGGTGCAATACAGGCGTGGGTTCTATTCCCCAGTGTAGCAATGGATTTTTCTCCCGGTCAACTTTCAGTGCAGAGTCTCTTACGTTGTTATTTAAAGTTATGACTCATGCACTTGGATACATAGAACTAAATTGCAGATGGCAACAACTAAACTGGCATTTGTACTGTCCCTTTAAAAAAAAAAAATTAGCCCCATAGAAATCAAATGATAAAAATCATGACATTAACACACACAATTTGACATGGAGCTGCAGATGCTAGATCAGTGAGAAAACAGATGAGAATATAAGAAAAATTAACAGAAATAACTTTGCTTTTAATACTGCAGAACACTATTTAAAATATTCTAGAAACAATTTCACTTCTAAGATTGTAGAAAACTATTTTGATAACTTCACTTCTAAGACTGTAGAAAACTATTTTGGTATTTTACTTATTTCTTATTAAACAAAACTGGTATATTCTGATTTGTATCCAGAGTGACCTAATCCTGGTGCTTGGAAACTCAGACCTGCGCACAGCAGACCACGCAGCAAAATTGTACTTAGAAGGCTATGCTCCTACAGTGGTAGTATCTGGCAAGGAAGGGCATCAGACTAAAGGTGAATATATGTTATTTTAATTTTTGTGTCTCACGGATCTTTGAAATGCAGAAACGTCAAGTCCTCACTGTAAAATATAACTGAAGAAATCCAAGCTGTTTGGGATTTTTCTTCCAGAACTTTGGAAATGCAATAGAAGCTGGATCTCTGTCCCAGCCCCCACCCCCTAAAAGTAGAGACAGAAGTTTGCTGTTTTTTTGTTTTTTGGGTGTGTTTTTTGGGGGTGGGAGCAAGGGGGGTGTCAGAACATACTTTTTGTAGTTGATGTATTGGCTAAACTATGATACAACAAAATGTTTTCAGGTCCTGGCTGCTTTGCCACAGAGGAACTCACTGATGTAAAATTGCTGCACAAGGGCTTATAAGACTTGAGACTACACTTTTTATTAGCCCTATTGTTCATAGTTCAGTGTATGTGAATACGTCACCACTCAGCGTAAATTATTGCCTCATCAAAAACCACCTGGGCTTATAAAAACAGTTTTATTTATTCAGATTTGTGGTCTTCCATCAAGGATTCTACTGTAATGCACAACAAACATCATGTGTGTGTGTGTGTGTGTGTGTGTGTGTGTGTGTGTGTGTGTGTGTGTGTGTGTGTGTGTGTGTGTGTGTGTGAGAGAGAGAGAGAGAGAGAGAGTGTGTGTGTGTGTGTGTAGTGTGTGTGTGCATGCGTGCGTGCGTGTGTGTCCACCATGTAGCCACTTTGAGATAATCAACAACTGAACATAGTAATTAATACATCCAGCAGATTACAGTAACTTACACATGTTTATCTTCAACAGGAAAATGGGGAAAACCAGAAGCAGCCATGTTTGCTGAGCGTCTGGTGAAGAACAATGTGCCATCGGAAAGCATCCTACAGGAACTGAAGGCCACCAACACAGGAGAAAACATATGCTTCACTCAAAAATTACTTCAAGATCGTCCTGATTTTCCTCTGCCTCAGTCTGTCATCTTGGTCCAAACTCCCTTCATGGGGCGTCGAGTTTTTGCCACCTTCATGAAGCAGTGGGAAAAGGCAGAACTGGTTGATGTGATGGTCAGCTCACCACCCATTCCACTGGAAGAATACCGAGACAAAGCTGCTGGGTATAGTACTCTTAAAGATGTTGTCTTGGAAATGGTTCGCAACATGAAAAGGATTCAACAATACCCCAGCCAAGGTTTCCAGATTCAACAGCCTGTGCCATCTCATGTGTTGGAAGCATTCCAGCACCTGCAGTCTCAGCTCACAGCAGAAGATGGTTGAAGTGTGAAGGACTATATATCTATATATGTTGTTATATTCTCAGCTCTCTTAAATATGTTGATGACAAAACTGGTTGCTGTAAAAGCAAAAGCCCTCCACCTCTAGTTTTAGTTGTAATGTCCAACACCTTCAAACAATTCATCCCCTTGTTCAGTCAAGGACTCAACATGTACATGCAGGACCAGGTCTTAGTTTTAATTGTGTCCATTGATTTGAGGCAAATGTTACAGGCAATAGAACATCGACATTATGAACAAGTCAAAAAACAATTAGCCTGTAAAAAAAACCCAAAAAAACAACAACCCACAAAAACACACACACACACAAAAACAACGACAAACAAACAAACAAAAAACAAGGTAAAGAAAACGCATGATTAAACTCCACAGAATATAATTCTGTTCCTGAATTTAAGCAATTCAACGGGACCAGGTAATTTTTGTGTTTTACGCATTAAAAGTTGCTGACAGTGGCATTTACCAAGCTTTCAGTCTCAAACACTCCACACAGTTTATGCAACAGAGCAGTGCGGTCCTTTCTGAGTTTTTCTGAATCACCAATGAATTAACTTTTCATTACATTGGAAGTTGGAACCCCTGATAAGAGACTTCCCTTCTCTACAGACCACTTTTTTCCTATCTTTCCTTTTATATTTACATCAGAGTGTGTGTGTGTGTGTGTGTGTGTGTGTGTGTGTGTGTGTGTGTGTGTGTGTGTGTGTGTGTGTGTGTGTGTGTGCATGTGTAGACATACATGTATTTGTTTGTTTATGTGTGTGCATGCTGGTGTGTGTGTGTGTGTGTGTGTGTGAGGGGTGGTTCCAAGGGTGTGTTTGGGTATAGATTATGCTGTGGTTGTTTTTAGCTGCTTTAGCATTTATACTGATATGTGTTTTAAAATGAATTTTGAATATAATGTGAGTATATATATATATTAGAGTATATACCATTTTAAATTGTTAGTTTTAGGCTAATTTAAATTATTCATAATATATATTAATTTATTGATGTGTGTCTTGAAATTGTACATTTGTCGATGATCTGCCTTGTACAGCATTAAGAGCTCATCCAATTTTTGTTTAGGTGCTATATAAAATGTTATTTGCATTATATTTTCATGAAAATGCACACCAGTCAAGGATCACCTCTCTTTTAAGAGCACTTTTGATTATTTTTTTAAATTTGATAATGGTCTTAAAGTGCTCTTAAATTTTTATTTGACAATGGTCTTAAAAGAAAAGTGTTCTTAAAGAGGGGTGGTCCTTTGCCACAGAAGCATTTTCATGAAAGTATAATAACAATGATATTTGGCAGTGGGAATAACGCAGTGGTTAGAGTACCAGACTCGTGATCAAACAGTCCTGGGTTCAAGTCCCAACAGTAGCGGTGGGAGAATTTTCTTCTCCAGGGTCAACTTTCTAAGCTGACTCTTATTTCAGTATCTGTTCCACCCCCATGTTACAGCAGTGGCATATAAAAGATCCTGGACATTCTGCCAAAAGTGCAGGTGGCAGGTTGCAGCTAAACACCACATGCACTCTACATATGTGGCTTCTAATGAAGTGGCACTGGAAACTGGTGCATGGTTGTATGCACACTCCGTGCATCGCTTTCTGGCACCTTCCTCCAAACTCTGCCAGATTTAGTTACGCCACTGAAGGGGTACTCTTTATCTCCACACAGTGTCCAGCAACATGGTCAGCACCCTCCAAAAGGTTTGCGTACTAATATGACTGTAGAAGCAACCTAGCTCCAAAGCACGCACGTAAACATGAGACACATCCACCCCAGGTAAAAAAAAGAGTTCCGTCTCGATTCAAACGATTTTGGCTTTATCTGAGCTGGCGTAAGCAACATGGTCAGTTATAAAACAACGTCTGATATAATCTGAGTTGTTTGTAACAAACTTACTACTGTTTGAGCACCAACAAAAAACTGCTCGTTAGCTGACAGTTTTCTGGACCCTATGGTGTAACTAAATACGGCAGTGGTTGAAGGAAGGATGTCGTAAACCAGTGCTTGGAGTTCGGGTTGTATGGTGTACACAACTTGCACCTAGATGGCAGCAGTTTCACATGGCACCAGCCATGCAACAACCAAACAGCAATGTCAGTACACCACTTCAGTGCATATTTAAAAGATCACTATGAAAGGCTACAATCACTTATTCACTCAGATTCAGAATCATGTGTGACATGAATGTAGTGTCTGCTCAAGACCAGAGAACAGTGCTATACAAAATTGATTACTAATCATTTATATCATAATCTAGTTTGTGCTACACAGTTCCTCTGAAAATGAAGTCTGTGTAGGCAATTTTTGAACAATGTAGTCATAGGGTTTAGAATCTAACACTGTCGGGGCTTATCTTTGATGGTCTTTGTTATATTACATTTACTGTGCTAAAATTGCACTATCAAAATCAAGCGTGTAATGCTGTCCAGACTATCTGTTGTTTAGTTATTAACACACAAATAAACATGTTTCAATTGCAGTTTTCAGTTTTAGCCTTCAAGATGCTCTCTCTCTCTCTCTCTCTCTCTCTCTCTCTCTCTCTCTCTCATATAATAGACACCAATGAACAAACCAATGCACACACTCCTTGCAATAACTACTGGCCTAGCCATCTTTGTTACTACCATAGCTGGTTACATCACAGTCTCATTACACCCTGAATGGATGTGATTTTGGAGGATTTGATTAACCTTCATGTTTACTTATATGTCAGATTGTGATTGCTGTAGACCTGTGGTAACTGGTAGATATCTGTTGGTTTTCCATTGGTACATAAAAGGAAATGGAACTGCTGGCTATGTGCTATGAAAAATAATGACGTAACCAACTGTAGCAGAGACAACAGAACTGGTCAATGCTTGGAGTGTGACACACACAAAGACACACTGGTCTGACTACTAAATGGGTGGATTGTATTTCAAGTTTATTTTTCAAAAGTGGTAAACTATTAAAAAAAAAGCATGGGCTGTAAGGAAAACAAGCTGGCCTAAACCTGTAATAACACTTTCCCCCCTCTGTCTTTCACCAGAGTACAAACCGTTACAAGGGAACTCAGATTATCTAAACTCTGACACAGCTAAGCACATCCATAACTTAAACTGCAAACAGTACTCATAAAAAAGAAACAGGCAGCATTACTTCTTTTTTCTTTTCTTTTTAAAGGCCTGAAGTTGATTTACTTCAATGCTGCTAATAATACTGACTATCAAAAAAAGTATCTTTTTGTAACATAATTAACAGCATGTTTCACAGATTTGGTCATTATTCTGTTCTAGTCAGGCACATCTAAATTTGCTCTTGAAGTTTATTTAGTTGTCTATTTCATAGAGAGAGAGAGAGAGAAAAAGAAAAAAGAGGTTGCTTTAAGACTCATGCTGATTTTAGTTGTCTACTGTATACATCTTATCTGCTTGAATTAATTCAAGTGAGAAGCAAATAAGATGTATACAGTAGACAACTAAAATCAGCATGAGTCTCAAAGCAACCTCTTTTTTTCTTCTTGTTTTCTCTCTCTTTCTCTCTATGAAATAGACAACTAAACAAACTTCAAGAGCAAATTTAGATGTGCCTGACTAGAACAGAATAATGACCAAAACTGAACAAAATACACACAACAATTCTAACAGTTAAAAAACACTCACCAACAAACCAACAAACAAAAAACCTGAAAAATTTACAACTCAGATCAGGTAAGGAGAATCTTTCATATGCAATTAGCCATGCAATCATCAAACAGCAGGCATCATGGACAGAAACTGTGAAATGGATTGCTTGAAAAAACATTGCAAGCTGACATTCAAATATAAATAAACAACACACAGCACATCATAAAATGCAACAATACTACTTAAAACACACAATTTATTGGGACTTCAGCACTGTGAAGCTATCAAAATTTGCAAACCACATGTACTTTCCCATCCATGGTGTATCACTGGAAACAGTGACTTACACATGTACACAGGGATGCAACTTTCACACCAGGACCAAATGTGACTGAACATGCATGTATTCATGAATTCATGTAAGTCTGTACTTCAGACTTTCTTCAGAAGGAACAAATGATAAGTAATCAAACATTTTTTGCTGAAGATGTACAAAAAAGGGTTAGTACATGGGTTTTTGACATCAAAATTCTCAAACTTGTCAATGGATATTGCCACACCAAGTTACTACTTCATTACACACACAACTTGAACAATCAAGATTCAAATAAAACAAAACAAAAATCCTTTTATTATCCATTGTCCAGCCTCCACTGGCCCTCATAGCTAGTGGTTAGCACTTTGGACTGCGGTCGGAAGGTACTGGGTTGAAATCCTATCCGAGTCATGTGAGATTTTTCATCCCTGATAGGCGCCTAACCAGAGCTGGGAGTGCTATGGGCCCATTGGGAAGGCTGGGATCACGCAGCTGCACTTCATCCACATCATGGACGCATCTTTGATAGATGTTGCTCTAACTACCTGACCATCACTGCAGATGCTGCAGTTCCCGGGCCTGGTTAACACTGGGATGATTATGACGGTCTGCGGCCTTGTCAAGTAGTCTCAAACCAAAATGGATCTCCACAGCATCATCAGTTATCATCCTCATCCATATCTATCACTGCAAAAAACCAAACAAAACAAACAAATCCCACTAACTCTCAGCTTCTGTAGCACCCTTCATGCCATGCCCCAATGGTGACCCCAGTCTTGGTCTTCCTTGCCTGAAGCAATTCTCATCAAAGCCATCAACACCAGAGTCCACACAAAAGGATTGATCTTGGAAGGCTGTAGTGGCACTGGCAGTCTGCTCTTTGCTCACTGTCTGACTTGGCAACTTAGCTAACACTGTTGCCCTGGGAAACTAGAGCAGACTTCTTGCCACACTCACTATCATAATGAGTTTTGTCTGCAGTACTCTCAGCATGCTTTGGATACAAACTACAACACAAAATGATGTTAGTATGCAACTGGAATCTAACATCCTGTTGACAGCACAGGGTCACCTCAGAATGAGATATATGTATAAATGCACACACTCATATGTATGACTTCATATACATTTTCCAAAATATGCCAGATTGCTTCATGAACTAAGGCACCCCTGTCTCTATATTCTTTCATCAGCATACATCAATACAATACTGACACTGGTGACAGCTAAATAATGTACTGCAAAATAATATCTGATGTCCACAAGACTTCAGAAAGGCATTGTATTGTCCTTAAACAGTTTGTTCACCTGGTTATCACCGTCATGGTTGACAGGGTACAAAACAAAAACAAATTACCTTCCTGAAATCAGTAAAAACACAATAAAAGCAAGAGGTAATTCATTTTCTCATCCCCAAAAGTAAGTTTGGGCCACTATTTCTTTCCTACAATCATGGCAATGAATATGATGGTAACAAGAAGAAAAAAGCATCAAGCTGACTTGTATTTCAAACAGAACATCTTTTTCTTTTTTCTCACCATCCCCACCCCTGCTGAACAATACACCAAGGTCAGAAAAAGAGGTATTTATGACTGCAAAACGGGATACTTTATGCTGAATTAAAGCAAGAAACATCTCACCTACTGACCTACAAAGCTGAAGATTTACAAGAAAACTCCAGTCTTGCTGTTTTTATACCAATTACATTCCAAAGTCACCCTAGTGTTTGTAATATATCTAACTGTGCACTACCAGTACTATATTAGTATATATTACTAGATCTATATTTATATAATATTAATATCCTTTACAATTTTTTTTTTTTTACAGTAATACTTACAGTAGTATGACTTCAAAGTCAGTAGTATTCTATAGCCATACATGTGTCATGTATACATACATATATGCAAAACCATACCAGATCTAGTTACTTCTCTCTAGTTACAGATATGGACAGGATTATGCATATGCTGCTAATAGTAATATCTAATGGTACTTGGTAGTACATATTACACTATTAAAAAGTATTATACCAAGTTGTTTGTGTAGTCACTCCACGAAGGTATTAACAAACAAAAACAAACAACAAAGAAAAAGAAAGAAAGTATTTAACAACTGAACACAGTTTCTGCTACAGTTATGTGTGTGAGTGTGTGCATGTGTGTTTTTCTCCATAAATAATACTTTATGTAAATTGTTTCAGTAGGACTGTGCTCTAAATGTGTAGAGAATATTATATTTAGGTTAATATGTATCATGTGAGTGCTCAGGGCATTGATGTGCACATGATAAACGTACATTATTAACTGCGTACAGTGGAACCCCTGGTCAAAGACACCCCCCCCCCCTTTTTTTTGTGTGTGTGTGTGTGTGTGTGCACTTTTTCTTCTGAAACCTTTTTTTCTTCTCTTTTCTTCCATATTTGTAAGTAAATACACCCATGACTGAGGAATGCCCTAGAGCCAAAGACTGCTTCTGCTTGATTTTTTTTAAGTAGAACTTTTTGTAAAACTAAAAAATGGATTCCCAAGTAAAGTGCTACTTATCAACTGAACAAGCATAGCAAGTAAAACAGTTTTAACTGTTTATATATATATATATATATATATATATATATATATATATATATATATATATATATATATATATATGTGTGTGTGTGTGTGTGTGTGTGTGTGGAATAAATACAGACCATGGATTCATATATATAATATACATACATACATGTATACACATCAACAAGGTAAAATAGACACGTCAGTTTTTGATTTGGAATTGGATATAAAGCACACCAAACAGCATCCATGGGTAAAAATTAAACCCCTTCCCCCCATGATTGTGATTGTTTTAAGCAATTATTTAAGCATAAAAAAGGGAGGTGGGGGTGGGGAGAGAAACAACAGAAACCTTGTTGCATGATATACAGATCTGTAGATGCTTTTGTGGCTTCACAATTCATACACTACAGAAAATTCCTAGTTTGAACTTTCATAGCTCCCTGCTTTTCCTCCAGCCGACCCCTTGCTGCAGAATGTGCCTCATCATTTAGTGGCTTCACTAGTCAGTTTTGTTCTCTCTCTCACCCCCCCCCCCACCACCCCATACAGTACAGCAGGAACTGGACATTGTGATTTCACAATGCTTTCAGATTATCAATTCCCACCATGAAAAAAAACACCTGACTAAACCTGACTAAAGTTAATTTCAAACAAACATCATAGTGCTGCAG
>JABMCL010003093.1:295000-312500 GCA_018857735.1 Alviniconcha marisindica | reverse complement strand
AGCAAACCCCGTACGCCGAAATTAAGGTCCACCTCTTTAGGCACCTACAGCTGGCAAATAATGTTCTCTCTTTTAAAGTCTGGAGTAGATGTGAATATTATTTATAGCCATTCATGATTCGCCTACTGCCAGGAATTTCTCACGTGTCCTACTTTCTATTTTCCCGGTTCATTCATCTTCATTTTTTCCTTCTCCAAGTCATCTCCCAGCTTCTGAATCCAGTAAGACGATCTTTAGGTATCCCAAGGGACGAAGCGACACGTTGAAGTGCATGCTTCATTTTCTGCACTTCTGCTTGAATTTCTATTTGTTTGTTTGTTTGTTTGAAGGTTTTTTGTTTGTTTGTTTGTTTATATTTCTTTTTATAGCCTTGATAAAGGGCACGTAAACAACATAACTCAACCGAAACCAGATAAATGTCTTAGTGCTCCATCTGAATGTTCACCGTTCTACTGGTGTTGAAGTATCGTTTTGTAGCTTCATAAAGGGGATTACCCCCGAAAATTTGCATGTTGTGTTTTGTCCTAATAAATAGTGTTCCTTAACCTTTTACGTGTTTGGATCTTCTGTTATAGCGCTTGGTGTTTTTGTAATAGGTTTCCACACATATTTAGCATCCAGTTTTACCACGACCTATTAAAACCTCTACTGTAAGTAAGTAAACATTGTGATTAACGTCCACAGAAACCATAAGGCTTATTAGGGACGGCGAGAAGAGGAGAAGTGGTTATGGAGATTATACACCTATCGCCACACTGTCACCACCACAATGACTCCTGCATTAAGATGGGCAGCGATGAGAGCCATTTTTAATGTTTCATTAATTGTGAGGGACAAAGTCACAAGACAGTATCCACAAACCACTACCTTTTTGAAGAGAAAGGAGAGCCGAAGCGGATTCGAACCGAGGTCCTTCTGCTTACCAGCCTAACGCCTTACCGCTGGGCCACACGGCTCACAACCTCTGCTGTACCTTCCCCAGCCTCTTTATCGGTCACCTGTACTTCTCCACACGCGTGTTATCGTGTACAGACGTGCAACAAAGAGTTATTCTGCAGGCCCTATCTGCATACTTCAGGCGCCAACAGCATTCACAGAGCTATTACCGTTCTGGCGCCTGCTTAGTCTGCTTCGAGACAGAAGCACGCAGAACAAAGCAGAACCACAGGACAGGGACATAATCCACTTGGCACAAAGGTCTGGGCTGTTGTGAATAGAAGGAAGGCACTTCCTTGACTGCAAATCCCTCTCTGTACGATATATATATATATATATATATATATATAGAGAGAGAGAGAGAGAGAGAGAGAGAGAGAGAGAGAGAGAGAGAGAGAGAGAGAGAGACAGAGAGACACACACACACACAGACAGACAGACAGACAGATAGAGAGAGCCAGAGACATAGAGAGACAGAGACAGACAGACAGACAGAGAACGTGGAACAATAGTCCAAGCAGGTCCTGGTTCTATAGAAACTGTTAATTCAAAGTTTCACCCATGAAGACTTTATCAAGTCAAGGCCTGCCCGGTCGGCTGGATTCCTACGACACCTATATATATATATATATATATATATATATATATAGAGAGAGAGAGAGAGAGAGAGAGAGAGAGAGAGAGAGAGAGAGAGAGAGACAGACAGACAGACAGACAGACAGACAGACAGACAGACAGACAGACAGAAAAAGATATATCTCTGTGTGTGTGTGTATGTGTGTGTGTGTGTGTGTGTGTGTGTGTGTGTGTGTGTGTGTGTGTGTGTGTGTGTGCGTGTGTGACGCGATTGGCCAATCAAAATCAGAACGCTGCGTCCTGACCTAACCGGTCAAACCCATTAATGATTAGGTTGCGCGACAGGCCAATCAAAATGCGTCCTGCTGACCTGAGAGGTCATGTGCATAAGGGTCAAGTCTCGCAAGTGGCCAATCAAAAAAGCGACTTTGCCCGCTCAAACTTTGCAGGGTTTCAAGATCGCATGCATGCACCTTTTTGTTCCTATTTCGAGCGCGAATTCTCTACACGTAAACCTATTGACTTTATTGTGAACGCGTGGATGGATTGTGAATTAATATAATTATGCGTGTATTGGAAAGAAGTCGACTTAGTAATGCACTTTACTTCGCACAGTTTGGATTGTACTATTTCCTGTGGTTGTGATTTGAACTCACGTTCCAGAGAAGAAACGGTGGAGGGCCATAATTCTTCATGGCCACTGATGTATAGCTGCAGTTCTCCTGATTCTAGTTCAAGTTTGTCACGATACTCACATGCCCTGCCCTCGACCCTTGTACCATAGTCTTGTATAATTATGTGAGGTCAGTGGTCGCTCTTGTTACAGAGACGATTCTCAGCTCTGACTCTGTTCCACAGTCCATAAACTTGGAAGACTCCGACATCAGTCTTGCCAATACTTGTAATACGCCACTATCTGTCCGAAGATGTCAACTGTGTGCACTATAATACCGTGCACTGTGTCACGTCACTTTGTGAGCCGGTTTGGCCTAGCGGTAAGGCGTTAGGCTGGTAAGCGGAAGGACCTCGGCTCGAATACCGCTTCGGCTCTCCTTTCTCTTCAAAAGCTGTGGTCTGTGGACACTGTCTTGTGACTTTGTCCCTCACAATTATGAAGCATTAAAATGGCTCTCATCGCTGCCCACCTTAATGCAGGAGCCAGTCTGGTGGTGACAGTGTCGCGATAGGTGTATACTCTCCCTCTCCCCCCACCCCCATACCCCCTTCTCCCGTCCCTAATAAGCCTTATGGTTTATGTGGACGTTAAGCACCATGTTTACCTAAAAACGATTGCGTGCGTTTGTTGTTTTAAGATAATATTACTGCAGTGGGAGGTTATCCTATATAGCTTCATTCTAAACTCCAAAAGGTACAGAACAATGCTGTAAGACTTATTTTCTGAACATCCAGATCTTCTCTCGTTACTCCTATTCTTCAGTCTCTTCACTGGCTACCTATTGAGCAGAGGATTGAATACAGGTTGTCTTTGCTTTACTCTAAGATCATTTCTCATCAAACCCCTATCTACCTTTCAGAACTGTTGAACCTTTACACTCCTTCCCGGCAGCTCCGCTCTTCTGCAGACACCCGAGTGTTCAGAGTAGCATGCTTCCCAACAAAGTCCAGTGGTCAGCGCTCTTTCTCTTATCAGGCTCCAGTTATCTGGAACCAGCTCCCTGTTTGTGTCCGTCATTCTACCTTTGTCATTTCTTTTAAATCTTCCTTGAAACCCGTTCTCTTTTCAAAAACCTTTGCTTCACTCCCATTGCCCAGATATACAGATCTCTCTCTCTCTCTCTCTCTCTCTCTCTCTTCTCTCTCTCTCTTCTCTCTCTCTCTCTCTCTCTCTCTCTCTCTCTCTCTTTTGTCGCGACAAAAGTATGCTTGTCGTGACAAAAAAATTGTCGCGAAATAAAATCAAATAAATTGTCACGACAAATATTTGTTTGTTGCAACAAAACGCGTCTTTTGTCGCGACAAGCATACTTTTGTCGCGACAAAAGACGTGTTTTGTCGTGACAAACACATGTTGATCGCGACAAACACGTGTTTGTCGCGACAAAAATGATTCTTGTGACAGCTCGCGCCAGTGAGTTTTCGACGTCAACTTTCACCCAAGAGGCAGCAAAGTACAGTGCTACTTGTTTCCTACACCGAGGATTTAGCGAGCAACCCTACACTTCCAGGGTTGTCCTTTAGCGGCGAAGCTAACTTGTTGATAATGTGGGGACGGGAGGGGGTAGGGGTAGTAACCGTGTTTGGGGGGGGGGGGGGGTAGGAGGGGTTGTGGCGGCGTGTGACACTGTGAGGGTACTGGGTATTCCGCATGGACCTAGATACAGGTCCATGGCATTGTGTGTGTAAAGTGAGGGCCGTGACTGTGTTGTTTTTGTGTGTTGTTTTCTCTGTTGTTGTTGTTGTTGTTGTTGTTGTTGTTTTTTGTTTTTGTTTTTGTTGTTTTTGTGTGTTTTTTGTTGTTGTTTTTGGGGGGTTGCGCGGTTTAGTTTAAGTCAGTGTTGTGTGTGTGTTGTGTTGTGTGTTGTTGGGGGTGGGGGTATGGCAGCGTTGGGACAGTGTACGGTAGATGACCGTGTGTGTGTGTGTGTGTGTGTGTGTGTGTGTGTGTGTGTGTGTGTGGGGTGTGTGCGTGTGGTGCGTGGTGCGTGGTGTGTGTGTGCGTGTGTGTGTGTGCGTGTGCGTGTGTGTGTGTGTGTGTGTGTGTTGGAGGGTGGGGGGGAGGGGGGTGGAGCAGTTTGTGACACGCGTGACGGATGAGAACAGTGACCGTATGTGAGTGTGTGGTGGGGGAGGGGGGCGGGTGCAGCAGTGTGTGAAACGTGTCTCAAGTGAAGGGTAGTGTTGGGGTAATGAACATGATTGTTTTTGTTTGTTTTATCTTTCGAGGGGAGGCGAGCCGTGGGGCGAGGTGTGGTAATGTGTGACACTGCTGGTGTAATGGACAATATCTTACACGATCGCTTCAGGAGTACGCAAACTTTGCCCCCCACCCCCACCCCTCCACACCCGACTTCTACCCACCCCCACCCCTCCACACCCGACTTCTACCCACCCCCACCCCCACCTCTCCACCCCCCCCCCTGATTTTGCCCCCCCCCCCCCGACTGTCGCCGTCTCGTTGTGTTTACTGCCTCCTGGTTCGCACGATATCGCGCTTGAATTACACGGTTGTGTTTCCCGAACGTATTAGGAATACGTGCACAGCTTCTTTGCTTGGATTTAGGTTAGTGTGCACACGGTCTGTGGCGGGTATCTCTCTTCTTGAAGGTGGGAATGACGTCGCCCTGCTGAACGGACTGTGACCGCCTCCTGCAGTTGTGTGTGTCACTAGTAGTACAATGAGCCCAACGCCAACGTCTGTAGTCGTTGCTGAAGTGTCGCTTTACGTCCACAGAAACCGTAGGCTTATTAGGGACGGGGAGCCCAGGACGTCCACCTCGACTTTCACACAGCTCCTGAACTCTGCCAACGTCTGTACGCAACCCATTCCTTCTTCTACGTCCACCTCGACTTTCACACAGCTCCTGAACTCTGCCAACGTCTGTACGCAACCCATTCCTTCTTCTACGTCCACCTCGACTTTCACACAGCTCCTGAACTCTGCCAACGTCAGTACGCAACCCATTCCTTCTTCTACGTCCACTCGACTTTCACACAGTCCTGAACTCTGCCAACGTCTGTAGAAAACCCATTCCTTTTCTACGTCCACCTCGACTTTCACACAGCTCCTGAAACTCTGCCAACTGTCAGTACGCAACCCATTCCTTCTTCTACGTCCACCTCGACTTTCACACAGCTCCTGAACTCTGCCAACGTCTGTACGCAACCCATTCCTTCTTCTACGTCCACCTCGACTTTCACACAGCTCCTGAATCTGCAACGTCAGTACGCAACCCATTCCTTCTTCTACGTCCACCTCGACTTTCACACAGCTCCTGAACTCTGCCAACGTCTGTACGCAACCCATTCCTTCTTCTACGTCCACCTCGACTTTCACACAGCTCCTGAACTCTGCCAACGTCAGTACGCAACCCATTCCTTCTTCTACGTCCACCTCGACTTTCACACAGCTCCTGAACTCTGCCAACGTCTGTACGCAACCCATTCCTTCTTCTACGTCCACCTCGACTTTCACACAGCTCCTGAACTCTGCCAACGTCTGTACGCAACCCATTCCTTCTTCTACGTCCACTCGACTTTCACACAGCTCCTGAACTCTGCCAACGTCTGTACGCAACCCATTCCTTCTTCTACGTCCACCTCGACTTTCACACAGCTCCTGAACTCTGCCAACGTCTGTACGCAACCCATTCCTTCTTCTAATCTTCCGTGGTGCTTTACGTCCGTATAAACCACCAGGCTTATTAGGGACGGGAGAAGGTGGGGGTTGAAGTGTTGCTTTACGTCCACAGAAACCGTAGGCTTATTAGGGACGGGAGCCCAGGACGGCCACCTCGACTTTCACACAGCTCCTCAACTCTGAAGGTGGGGGGCGGGTGATGATGATGTAGAGCTTCATGTCCTCGGATGTCTGTTGATATAATTATTAGGAACAAGCTATGTAGACCTAAGCATGGTTCAGTGTTGCTTCAGGGTACCAGGCGAGATCAAAAGATCAAGAGATCTTAGAGGAGGGAGGTGGAGCTGGACCCTCAACTTAGCCCAGAAGAGATCATGAGTAGGGAGGTGGAGCTGGGCTAAGAAGATTGGACTTCCTTTGCTTGAGTTGTCCAAGTTGTTCATCAACAGCAGTGCGACGGACATTGTCTTTGTGACTCTGGCCAGGCACAGCAGTTGAAACAGCAATTGCGCAGTGCACAAGTCGCTGGGCAATGGCGAGGGGACACCGCCCTAACACTTCCATTGTTCTGGCGGCGGTCCACGGTCTCTCCTGTCTTTTTCGGGCGGTTTCCGCGGTCGAGCCTTCACTCTGTCGGCCCCTTCCCACTCTGCCCCCGTCCCTGAAAGGCCATCTCGCCTCCGTGGACGTAAAACACCATGAATCATCAGTGTTGCTTTACGTCCACAGAAACCGTAAGGCTCATTAGGACGGGGAGCCCAGGTCGGCCACCTCGACTTTCACACAGCTCTTTAAAGGTGGGGTAATGTGGGGCTTCATGTCCTCGGATGTCGGGTTGACATATTAGGGAAAACAAAGGTGGGGGAAGAGGGAGGGAGATTATATACCCGTCGCTACAACTGTCACCACCAGAAAGACTCCTGCGTTAACATGGGCAACGATGAGAGCCATTTTAATGTTTCATTAACTGCGAGGGACAAAGTCACAAGACAGTGTCGATCACAAACTACAACCTTTCTGAAGAGAAAGGACAGCCGAAGCGGAATCGAGCCGAGATCCTTCTCCTTCTGAACTTAACTGGGGAAGAAAGAAACAAATCTGAAACAGAATGACTGCTAGCGTTCTAAAAACAAGATCTAAACACACACAAAAAAGGTTCAAACGAATTATTATTTATTTTAACACGGACACACAGTATGCAAATGTTCGGGGAAATCGCCTTTATCAAGCCACGAAACGACACTTAAACAACAGATAAACGGTCAAAAACGATGAAAAATGAACGAAAAAGACTTATCTTGTTTTGGTTTAGTTTTTACAGCTTGTTCGGTGCCTGGAAGATTGTTGGCATCAGTCTGCGGAGGGGAAGGGCGGAGGGTCATTTAACTAAAAATTAGCCCGTGCATCTTTTGTTTTCTTTCTTTCGTTCTTTCTTTCTTTCTTCCTTCCTTCCTTCCTTCTTCTTCTTCCCGCAGAGAGTCATTGTAACGAAATCCTTACTTACTTACGCCTTACCGCTAGGCCTAATCGGCTCACCAACCCATTCCTACCGCCGAGCTACTATACATATATAAACTTGTACTGTAAGGTCACTGTAACGAAAGTCGTACTATGTTGCAGATGTGCAAGCCGCATCACGAGACAGGAGAGTGAGGATCAAGCTGCCTCCGTCTTCAGTGTTGCCTTGCGTCCACTAAAGGTCGTACGGACTTTTAAGGGTGTGGGCCCAGGTCATCCACCTCCTCTTCTGCACAGCTCCTGACCCCTCCGCCACCGTCAACGCCTGCAACGACTGATCAACCACCACCAGCAGATCTGCCGCTCCGGAAACGAAGAGTGTTGTTCTCGTCTTTTTGACGGCTTCCGTCACTATACTGACACACGCTTTTTCTTCTTCAAATGTTGGTTTACAGAGAAATGAAAAACAGAGACCATAACGACTGTTAGGGACTGGGAGTCCAGCACGGCCACCTCGGTCTTCCTCATCTTCTTCTTCAAGCGTTGCTTTACGTCCACAGAGACCATAAGGACTACTAGGGAGTGGGAGCCCTGGACAGCCACCTCGACCTTCACACACTTCTGACACGCTTCATGTGCCAGCTGTCTGGCGTCACTGAAGGAAGACGTCCGCAGTCACTGTAGCGACAATCAAGAGGCGAAACCTGCTAAGCCCGTGACGGCTGTTTTGTGACAGTTGGTTACGCCATAGTACGCGTTCTCAACTTGAAACGGGTGCGTGAGTGGGTCTATTCAACGTGAATCCGTAACTTCAAACCCCAGCGGTGCTGGTCAGTGTAGACTGTGTTGTGCCGTAACCGCCTCATTGAAGTCAGGAACTGTTGTTGTGGTCGTGGCTAATTCCTGTGGTAAGGAGTTCCTTCGACGTCACCGTTTCTTGCGCCACGAGGTAACGTCACAGTGTGCATGCTATGACATCACGATGGCGGGTTTGTGGATGAGGGGTCTCGCCCATGACGCGTGGGTTGGCGTTAATTCGGCCCACGCTGTGTGATGGCGATTTGAACAGGTGAGGAACGTTCGTTCTTTCTGTCTTTTTCCTTTCTTTCTTTCCTCCTGTCTTCTTCTTTGGTGGAGTTTTTGCGCTTTGCATTTATTTGCTCGTATGCCAGGTGAACGTTACTGTCTTGATTCTACAATTAACTTCTCCATCAACTGTAAGGTTAGATGCCAGATTTTTTTTTCTTTTTTTTTCTTTTTTTCTTTCTTCTCCATTTGTTGATTGTTGCTGTTGATCGCTTTTACAGGTCATTGTGGCCCAATTCTCCGCTCTCGAGCAGACTCACTGCGCTCTTGTCGCACGTCAGTCTAAATGAGTGACTTTTTCATGTACTTTTTATAGCGCGTTTTGAATATCATCCAAGTGGTGTACTTACAGCGTGCGCTCTTGTCGCACGTCAGTCTAAATGAGTGACTTTTTCATGTACTTTTTATAGCGCGTTTTGAATATCATCCAAGTGGTGTACTTACAGCGTGCGCTCTTGTCGCACGTCAGTCTAAATGAGTGACTTTTTCATGTACTTTTTATAGCGCGTTTTGAATATCATCCAAGTGGTGTACTTACAGCGTGCGCTCTTGTCGCACGTCAGTCTAAATGAGTGACTTTTTCATGTACTTTTTATAGCGCGTTTTGAATATCATCCAAGTGGTGTACTACAGCGTGCGCTCTTGTCGCACGTCAGTCTAAATGAGTGACTTTTTCATGTACTTTTTATAGCGCGTTTTGAATATCATCCAAGTGGTGTACTTACAGCGTGCGCTCTTGTCGCACGTCAGTCTAAATGAGTGACTTTTTCATGTACTTTTTATAGCGCGTTTTGAATATCATCCAAGTGGTGTACTTACAGCGTGCGCTCTTGTCGCACGTCAGTCTAAATGAGTGACTTTTTCATGTACTTTTTATAGCGCGTTTTGAATATCATCCAAGTGGTGTACTTACAGCGTGCGCTCTTGTCGCACGTCAGTCTAAATGAGTGACTTTTTCATGTACTTTGTATAGCGCGTTTTGAATATCATCCAAGTGGTGTACTTACAGCGTGCGCTCTTGTCGCACGTCAGTCTAAATGAGTGACTTTTTCATGTACTTTTTATAGCGCGTTTTGAATATCATCCAAGTGGTGTACTTACAGCGTGCGCTCTTGTCGCACGTCAGTCTAAATGAGTGACTTTTTCATGTACTTTTTATAGCGCGTTTTGAATATCATCCAAGTGGTGTACTTACAGCGTGCGCTCTTGTCGCACGTCAGTCTAAATGAGTGACTTTTTCATGTACTTTTTATAGCGCGTTTTGAATATCATCCAAGTGGTGTACTTACAGCGTGCGCTCTTGTCGCACGTCAGTCTAAATGAGTGACTTTTTCATGTACTTTTTATAGCGCGTTTTGAATATCATCCAAGTGGTGTACTTACAGCGTGCGCTCTTGTCGCACGTCAGTCTAAATGAGTGACTTTTTCATGTACTTTTTATAGCGCGTTTTGAATATCATCCAAGTGGTGTACTTACAGCGTGCGCTCTTGTCGCACGTCAGTCTAAATGAGTGACTTTTTCATGTACTTTTTATAGCGCGTTTTGAATATCATCCAAGTGGTGTACTTACAGCGTGCGCTCTTGTCGCACGTCAGTCTAAATGAGTGACTTTTTCATGTACTTTTTATAGCGCGTTTTGAATATCATCCAAGTGGTGTACTTACAGCGTGCGCTCTTGTCGCACGTCAGTCTAAATGAGTGACTTTTTCATGTACTTTTTATAGCGCGTTTTGAATATCATCCAAGTGGTGTACTTACAGCGTGCGCTCTTGTCGCACGTCAGTCTAAATGAGTGACTTTTTCATGTACTTTTTATAGCGCGTTTTGAATATCATCCAAGTGGTGTACTTACAGCGTGCGCTCTTGTCGCACGTCAGTCTAAATGAGTGACTTTTTCATGTACTTTTTATAGCGCGTTTTGAATATCATCCAAGTGGTGTACTTACAGCGTGCGCTCTTGTCGCACGTCAGTCTAAATGAGTGACTTTTTCATGTACTTTTTATAGCGCGTTTTGAATATCATCCAAGTGGTGTACTTACAGCGTGCGCTCTTGTCGCACGTCAGTCTAAATGAGTGATTTTTCATGTACTTTTTATAGCGCGTTTTGAATATCACCCAAGTGGTGTACTTACAGCGTGCGCTCTTGTCGCACGTCAGTCTAAATGAGTGACTTTTTCATGTACTTTTTATAGCGCGTTTTGAATATCATCCAAGTGGTGTACTTACAGCGTGCGCTCTTGTCGCACGTCAGTCTAAATGAGTGACTTTTTCATGTACTTTTTATAGCGCGTTTTGAATATCACCAAGTGGTGTACTTACAGCGTGCGCTCTTGTCGCACGTCAGTCTAAATGAGTGACTTTTTCATGTACTTTTTATAGCGCGTTTTGAATATCATCCAAGTGGTGTACTTACAGCGTGCGCTCTTGTCGCACGTCAGTCTAAATGAGTGACTTTTTCATGTACTTTTTATAGCGCGTTTTGAATATCACCCAAGTGGTGTACTTACAGCGTGCGCTCTTGTCGCACGTCAGTCTAAATGAGTGACTTTTTCATGTACTTTTTATAGCGCGTTTTGAATATCATCCAAGTGGTGTACTTACAGCGTGCGCTCTTGTCGCACGTCAGTCTAAATGAGTGACTTTTTCATGTACTTTTTATAGCGCGTTTTGAATATCATCCAAGTGGTGTACTTACAGCGTGCGCTCTTGTCGCACGTCAGTCTAAATGAGTGACTTTTTCATGTACTTTTTATAGCGCGTTTTGAATATCACCCAAGTGGTGTACTTACAGCGTTGTTTAGTTGTTACTTGGCTAGTGCCACATGAAACTGCAGCCGTCTCGGTGCGTTCAGAGTACACTATACAACCGTGCACCATGTCACGTCACTTCATGCAAAGCCACGTACGTAGGGTGAATGCGTGTTTAGCTGTGCCGTTCCATCGATCGCTAGTGTAATTTTTTG
Organism: Alviniconcha marisindica; assembly: GCA_018857735.1. Taxonomy (NCBI): domain Eukaryota; kingdom Metazoa; phylum Mollusca; class Gastropoda; family Provannidae; genus Alviniconcha; species Alviniconcha marisindica. The sequence continues at coordinate 301,161 of JABMCL010003093.1, read as the reverse complement.
TCTGTCGCTCAAAAGGGTGCCTACGCTAACAATTAGCATGGCTTTGTATTGTCTAATTGAAGGAACTACTCTTTCCAGGCTGATTAAACTTCGCATGTGCTTGGAGCAAATTAAAAGGACACGATCCGAAGTAAACCTTTTGCGACTGAACGTGCCGTTGATTTTATATCGATTTTTGTTATATAATGACTATGCTATTTTGGACACAGTTACTAACACTCGTTTCACGAACTCTTTATCGTGTTGTACTCACTTGTCCCACGCTTCATTTTGACGTCACGAATAGAAAGAACACCAGGAAGCTCTCAGTTTTGCGTAAAGGTCACCGGAGAGATGCATGTGGATTGCGATCATTTTTGTCACCGATTGCTTTTATCTCTGCGGGGGTGGACTTTTGATGACGTTTTGCAGCGTTCTAGAATCAAATGCTGGTGCACGAGAAAAGGTGTGGTCTACTGGGTTTTACCCACGTCTATTTTAACACATAATCACTGATGCTTTGGTCAAATTAGCCGGCGGATCAATGAAACTGAAGTGGTCTTGAATGCTAGAAAGACGTTTCCCAACTCTGACTTTTTCTCTGAGTCCATCAAGGTGGACTGTTCTGACATGAAACGTGCCGACGCAGTTCGCAGCCTAGGAGTCTGTCTCCAATCCGCTCTCTGGTCCCAGCGTGTGGGTGTCAGTGTGCATTACGTCTTTGTCGGCAATAACATAAAAAGTATGTACGTTTAAGGAATTTGTAAGCGCTTTGGGCCAGGACGGGTTACGCGTTCAAAGTACCATTATTGTTATTAGTGTGTGTGTGTGTGCGCGGGTGTGTATGCGCGTGCGTCCGTGTGTGCGTGTGCTCGTTTCTGTGTGTGTGTGTGTGTGTGTGTGTGTGTGTGTGTGTGTGTGTGTGTTGTGTGTGTGTGTGTGCTCGTTCTTGTGTGTTGTGTTGTGTGTTTTCTGTGTGTGTGTGTGTGTGTGTGTGTGTGTGTGTGTGTGTGTGTGTGTGCTCGTTCGTGTGTGTGTGTGTGTGTGTGTGTGTGTGTGTGTGTGTGTGTGTGTGCCGTTCGGTGTGTGTGTGTGTGTTGTGTGTTGGTGTGTGGTGTGTGTGTCGTTTCTGCGTGTGTGTGTGTGTGCCGCGGTGCGCGTATGTCTGTGCATTATTTTGAATTAATTACTGTTTACATTAAATACGTGTGTGCTCAAGAATTTGTAAGTGCATGGAGTCCTCGGGGGCTAGGTGCACAAAATGCCCATTACTATTACGTTACTACTATTATAATTATTATTATTATTGCTATGAATTCTGGAGGTGATAGCTATGTTCAAACGTACAGTGTCCAGAAAGCCACCCGTTGAGAAGAACTGAAACAATACGTGAGAACCCGGCTCCACCTTCATGATCACACAACCCTTGCACTCCCGGTGTAGCGTTCAAGTTGGGTGTTTCTTTACGTCCACAGAGACCTTCCCTAGTACTGCAGCGTTCAAGTTCAATACTGCCTTCGTCCACAGAGACAGCACGCACTATTGTAGAGCTTAGGGGCTGCGTGAAAGTCGATACGACCGTCCTGAGCTTCTTTGGTAGCGCAGCGTCAAGTTCAGTGTTGCTTTACGTCCACGCAGACCTTCCTTAACAGTGCAGAGTTCACGTTCAGTGTTGCTTTCCGTCCAGAGACTTTCCCTAATAGTGCAACGCTCATGTTCAGTGTCGCTTTCCGTCCACACAGACCTTACCGACTAGTGCAGTGTTCATTTACAATGTTGCTTTGCGTCCACAGAAACCTTCCTTAACCCCTTCACTGCCAGAGCCTGTAAAATTTCCGGGCTGAAAGATGCATGGACACTCCTACAAGCAGTATATTTTCCGGTACTATAGCACATCTACTTTGATGAAAATTCTTTCACATGCCAGTAAGAAAAAGAAGACAAACGGGCTAAAGGGTTTCAGATTTTGCACTTTCATTGGTCGTTGTTCAAGTGACATCATGGCAGTGAAGGGGTTAACAGTGCAGTGTCCAAGTTCAGTGCTGCTTTACGTCCACAGAGAAATCCACGTACTACTGTAGAGCTTAGGAGCTGCGTGAAAGTCGATGTGACCGTCTTGCGCTTCTCTGGTAGTGCAGCGTTCGAGTTCAGTGTTGCTTTACGTCCACGGAGACCGTATTCCTTGATGGTGCAGCGTTCAAGTTCAATGTTGCTTTACGTCCACGGAGACCGTATTCCTTGATGGTGCAGCGTTCAAGTTCAATGTTGCTTTACGCCCACGGCCCGTCCCTAATAAGCCTTATGGTTTCTGTGGACGTTAAGCACCATGTTTACTTACTTTTTACGCCCACGGAGACCGTATTCCTTGATGGTGCAGCGTTCAAGTTCAGTGTTGCTTTACGTCCACGGAGACCTTATTTCTTAATGGGCAGCGTTCAAGTTCAATGTTGCTTTACGTCCACGGAGACCGTATTCCTTGATGGTGCAGCGTTCAAGTTCAATGTTGCTTTACGTCCACGGAGACCGTATTCCTTGATGGTGCAGCGTTCAAGTTCAGTGTTGCTTTACGTCCACGGAGACCGTATTCCTTAATGGTGCAGCGTTCAAGTTCAATGTTGCTTTACGTCCACGGAGACCGTATTCCTTGATGGTGCAGCGTTCAAGTTCAATGTTGCTTTACGCCCACGGCCCGTCCCTAATAAGCCTTATGGTTTCTGTGGACGTTAAGCACCATGTTTACTTACTTTTTACGCCACGGAGACCGTATTCCTTGATGGTGCAGCGTTCAAGTTCAGTGTTGCTTTACGTCCACGGAGACCTTATTTCTTAATGGCGCAGCGTTCAAGTTCAATGTTGCTTTACGTCCACGGAGACCGTATTCCTTGATGGTGCAGCGTTCAAGTTCAATGTTGCTTTACGTCCACGGAGACCGTATTCCTTGATGGTGCAGCGTTCAAGTTCAATGTTGCTTTACGTCCACGGAGACCGTATTCCTTGATGGTGCAGCGTTCAAGTTCAGTGTTGCTTTACGTCCACGGAGACCGTATTCCTTAATGGTGCAGCGTTCAAGTTCAATGTTGCTTTACGTCCACGGAGACCGTATTCCTTGATGGTGCAGCGTTCAAGTTCAGTGTTGCTTTACGTCCACGGAGACCGTATTCCTTGATGGTGCAGCGTTCAAGTTCAATGTTGCTTTACGTCCACGGAGACCGTACCGGCTATTGCAGCGCTCGGGAGCTGCGTGAAAGTCGACACGCCCGTCCTGAGCTTAATTCTCTAGTAGTGCTGCGTCAAGTGCACATTAACCCGTCGTTTAGTTACCCTCTTGTGGTCGGTAAGGCGTTAGGCTGGTAAGCAGAGGGACCTCGGTTCGAATCCGCTTCGGTTCTCCTGTCTCTTTCAAAAGTTGTGGTCTGTGGACACTGTCTTGTAACTTTGTCCCTCACAATGAATGAAACATTAAAATGGCTCTCATCACTGCCCATCTTAATGCAGGAATCATTCTGGTGGTGACAGTGCAGCGATAGGTATATAATATACCCCTCCCCCACCTCCGTACGTGAGCCGGTTTGGCCTAGCGGTAAGGCGTTAGGCTGGTAAGCGGAAGAACCTCGGTTCGAATCCGCTTCGGCTCTCCTTTCTCTTCGAATGTTGTGGTCTGTGGACACTGTTTTGTAACTTTGTCCCTCACAATGAACGAAACATTAAAATAGCTCTCATCGCTGCCCATCTTAATGCAGGAATCATTCTGGGGGTGACAGTGTAGCAATAGGTATATAATCTCCCTCTCCCTCACCTCCGTACCCCCTCCCCTCCTTCTCCCCGTCCCTAATAAGCCTTGTGGTTTCTGTGGACGTTAAGCACCGTGTTTACTTTAATTACTAGTTCCCCTCTTCCCCCACCTCCTGTGATCTCGATCCCCGCCACAGTTACCTGTTCTGAGACATGTGGACGTTGAACAGGTGTGAAGAACTAACAATCACAGACCCAGTTACAGTCTTCAACCCTCCGGACTGGTTTGCCGGCTGCCTGACAATTAAGGGTGAGATTGCGAACGGTGGAACTCGTCGAACCGTGACTAAGTGGTGTTTTCTCCCTGCCCACTCTTCCAGTGCCGCTTTTGGACACTGTGGGACCAACGGGGCGAGGCCACAACTAACCATAGCCAGAGGCACAGACTGCACTACCATGGCTGAGTGCTGCTTTACGTTCACAGAAACCGTAGGCTTATTTGGGACGGGAGCCCAGGACGGCCACCTCGATTTTCACACAGCTCCTGAGCTCTGTAAACACTACCTTTCTATGTGTGTAATATATTTAATTATTATATCTCTCCGATATGGATGACTGTTGTCTCAGAGCTCAGGAGCTGTGTGAAAGTCGAGGTGGCCGTCCTGGGCTTCCGTGCCTAATAAGCCTACGGTTTCTGTGGACGTAAAGCAACACTCAAGCAACCAACTCGATTCAGACTATTTGGTTTTTTATATTTGTACTGGCGTATGCAACGTGGTCAGTTATAAAAGAAACGTTTGATATAATTTGAGTTGTGTTACAAACTTACTGCCGTTTGACCATCATCCAAAAACTGTTCATTAGCTGACAGTTTTTCGAGACATACGGCGTGATCAACTATGGCAGTGATTGGAGGAAGGGTGTAGTAAACCAGTGCTTGGAGTACCTTGCTATGCACGTGTGTAGTATATAAATATTATATCGCCGCTCGGCTCTAGTGAGCCGGTTTGGCCCAGCGGTAAGGCGTTAGGCTGGTAAGCGGAAGGACCTCGGTTCGATACCGCTTCGGCTCTCCTTTCTCTTCGAAAAGGTTGTGGTTTGTGGACACCGTCTTGTGACTTTGTTCCTCACTTCCTACTGAAACATTAAAATGGCTCTCATCGCTGCAAAACTGAATGCAGGAATCATTCTGATGGTGGCAGTGTGGCGATAGGTATATAATCTCCCTCTTCCCCCACCTCCATACCCCCCTTCTCCCCGTCCCTAATAAACGTTATGGTTTCTGTGGACGTTAAGCACCATGTTTACCTTACGATGTGGATGACTGTTGTCTCAGAGCTCAGGAACTGTGTGAAAGTCGAGGTGGCCGTCCTGGGCTCCCCGTCCATATTATACCGTACGGCCTCTGTGGACATAAAGCAACATTAATCTCGAACTCGAACTACCTGACTATGGTCAGAACCCAGGAGATTTCAAGAGCAGGGAGGTAGAGCTGGGCTCTCATAGCTGGATGGATTGTCTTGTAGCTGAGTTGTTCCTAACAGCTAGTCCTTCGGGCTCTGTGACTGGTCCGCATAGCTGTTGAAAGAGCAGGTTTTGCGGGTAAGTAAGTAAACATGGTGCTTAACGTCCACAGAAACCATCAGGCTTATTAGGGGCGGGGGTATGGAGGTGGGAGAAGAGGGAGATTATAATACCTATCGCTACACTGTCACCGCCAAAATGACTCCTGCATTAAGATGGGCAACGACGAGAGCCATTTTAATGTTTCACTAATTGTGAGGGACGAGGACATCAGGCATTGTCCACAGACCACAACCTTTTAAGAGCAAGGAGAACCGAAGGGGATTCGTACCGAAGTCCTTCTGCTTACCAGCCTAACGCCTTACCGCTATGTTTCATTAATTGTGAGGGGCAAAGTCACAAGAGAGTGTCCACAGACCACACACCCGTGTTACCGCAGTAGCACGTCAAAGACCCCGGTCATGCTGCCAAAAGTGCAGGTGGCAGCCCGTTACAGCGAAATATACGCATGCACATTACGTATGTGGCTTTGCATGAGGTAACATGGTGCATGGTTGTATGGTGTAAACTGAACGCGCCGAGATGGCATCAGTTTCACGTGGCACCAGCCATGCGAGCGCTGTAAGTACACCACTTCGGTGGATATTCAGAAACGCGCTATAAAAAGCTATTCACTCATGTGAGCGAAGAGTAGCGCTATACAAAAGCAATCAGCAACAACAAGAACACCTGCGAGTCGGTTTGGCCTAGCGGTAAGGCGTTAGGCTGGTAAGCGGAAGGACCTCGGTTCGATACCGCTTCGGCTCTCCTCTCTCTTCAAAAAAAGGTTGTGGTCTATGGACACTGTCTTGTCCCTCTGCTTACCTGCCTAACGCCTTACCGCTAGGCCAAACCTGCTCACCAAGATGCGGGGTACAAATGCCACT
>JABMCL010003093.1:277500-280000 GCA_018857735.1 Alviniconcha marisindica | reverse complement strand
CGGCCCGGCTCCTTGCTCTGCATCCCTGTGCCCAGCAGCGGGGGCGGCCGGTGATGGTGACGTGCGATTTAAAGCAAAGGGTTTGGGTGGGGTGGGGTGCGGGTCGGACTCTTGCTACGTGTGGTGGTGGTAGTAGCAGTAGTAAGTAAGTAAGTAAGTATTGGTCCTGGAATCTACTACCATTTTTTTTTTTTTTTTTTTTTTTTTGAGGACTGTTTCCCAGCGCCGTTCTGATTCTGACGTCATCGCTGTCGTCGTCATCATCCATGATTCTTGACGGAGACGTCACCGTGGATTTTTCTTCTTCTTTTTTTCTTCCTTTCTTCAATGCGGGAATGTGAAGGTCGTTGGAGGCGTATGGTCCGTGACCTTGAACTTTTACCTGTTTTACCGAAGGTTGGAAACGAACAAACCAGGCTCCTTTTTGTTTCTCTCTCTCTCTTTTTTTTTAATATATATTTTTTTTTATGGTGGGTGGCTTTTTTGTTTGGTTGTTTGTTTTTGTTTTTGTTTTTTGTTGTAATAGTAGTAACGGTAGAACGTGATAAACCCTACCTGAACTACCCCACTAAAGGCCTTTCACCTGCGGCAGCATCACTACAATACATGACAGGCATTAAGGCCAGGCAATGATCTATTTTCCTACGTGAACTTATTTAACTGAAGACTTGGACAGCGTTGTGATCGACGTAACAGTCCTCTTCGCCAACTCTCCATCTGTGTACTATTCCGCGAAGATGTGAGGTCACAGCACTATCACTGTGAGGACACAGAATTATCAAAACACAACGGCCAGACACCTGATGACACGCCCCGTCACCATTTCCTGCTTCCCGGGGCCCGCATCTCTTCCTAGCGCCCCCTGGCGGTGTTGTGGAGAACTGCAGCTGATGATGAAGTGTTGCTTAATGCCCTCAGATGTCAGTTGACATATTAGGGACAAGTTGTGACCAATGCCGAAGCACGGTTCAATAATTCTTTACGTCCACGGAAACCAGAAGGCTGGTTAGGACGGACAGCTCAGGACGGCCACCTCGACTCTCACACAGCTCCTGAACTATGCTTCTGCAGCTGACCTTGGACCTTGCTTAATGAACTAGGTCACGGCCGGGTCACGATGCCGAAAGCGAGGCTGGTTTATGCTTTAAAAAAAAAAAAAAAAAAAAAAAAAACCGCCCCTAAAAACAAACAAACAAAAAGCGATAAATATTTGGTGAGGTTTTGTCACGACAGCCGTCCCTTATACTGTTATAGACTCTTTCCTGAGTCTTACTTTCCATCTGAGGTTCGTTTGTGACCTTATCTCGTGAATATTTCTTGGGTCTGTGACCTTGGAAGACGACAAACTGCTCATTTTGGGTATACTGCTGAAGAAGAATAGTTGCGTCAAAGCCGTTTGAATGATGTGTTCTTTTGAAACTATGCCAAAGTATTTCGTTGCAGTTTGTTTTTCTGTTCTGGGACAACATTGCGTGTATTTCCCCCTCTGTTTAAATGCTGCGCTGACGTCATTATGCAACATCCTTTAAATATGGTCACCATATTTATATATATATGTATATATGTGTGTGTGTGTGGGTGTGTGTGCGTGTGTGTGCGTGTGTGTGTACACGTTTTGTTTCAAAGCACAGTTTGAAACCGAAGGTTACCGTGACTCCACTGGATTCTGTATAATTAATTCAGTTCAAGGAACTCGTCGGCGACAAGGTTTGGATTACGATCCTGGGCTGAGAAAGAAAGGAGGTGACACAAAGTATTAGAGCAGGTTTCTGCCCACAGCGTCACGTGTTACCATGTTGTACTTAGTCCCATATTGTGTTGTCTTTTGTTGTTGTTGTTGTTGTTGTCCCCTCCCTGTTTGTTTGTTTTGCTTCAGTTTAATATCTTTAACCTTCGTGCAGTTGCAAGCTTTATCTCCCCACCCCACCTTTTTGTTGTTGTTGTTGTTTTGTTTGTGTGTTTTGTTTTGTTTTGTTTTTGTTTTTGTTTAATTCTTTCGGCTTCATTTTCACATCTCTGAATGCATGCAGTCCCAAACCTTTCAGCTTGATTTATTTCCTCACCCGTTCACGTTTACGCTTTCTCCTCTTTTTTCTGTTTTCATTCGCTTCCATTTGAGCTCCTTTCTCATCCATTCCAGCCTTTCCTTTCATCCCTTTCACTCGTTCACCCGATCTTTTCTCCGTTTTCATCCATTTCTGCTTTTTTCTTTCACCCCTTTCAGTTTGACGTTCACCCAATGTTCTCCTTTTTCACCAATTTCTGCTTTTTTCTTTCACCCCTTTCAGTTTGACGTTCACCCAATGTTCTCCGTTTTAATCAATTTCTGCCTTTTCTTTCACCCCTTTCAGTTTGACGTTCACCCAATGTTCTCCGTTTTAATCAATTTCTGCCTTTTCTTCCACCCCTTTTAGCTTTATTGTTCACCCGAACGTTCTCCGTTTCATCCATTTCAGCCTTTTCGTTCACCCCTTATAGCTTCATTGTTCAACCGAACGTT
>JABMCL010003093.1:265000-267500 GCA_018857735.1 Alviniconcha marisindica | reverse complement strand
TTGTTGTTTTACTTCTCAGTGCCGTTGTCGTTGTTTTACTTCTTAATGCCGTTGTTGTTTTACTTCTCAATGTTGTTGTTGTTGTTTTACTTCTCAATGTTGTTGTTGTTGTTTTACTTCTCAATGCCGTTGTTGTTGTTTTACTTCTCAATGTTGTTGTTGTTGTTTTACTTCTCAGTGCCGTTGTCGTTGTTTTACTTCTCAGTGTTGTTGGTTTACTTCTCAATGCCGTTATTGTCATTTTACTTCTCAATGTTGTTGTTGTTGTTTTACTTCTCAGTGCCGTTGTCGTTGTTTTACTTCTAATGCTGTTGCTATTTTATTTCTTATTGCTATTTTCGTTATTCTACTTCTCAGTGTTGCTGTTGATATACTACTTGTAAGTATTGTTGTTATGATTCTAATGCTCACTGTTGTTGTTGTTATTCTACTTCTCTTTGCTGTAATTTACCCCCGAAACACAAACAAATGTCCAATTGTATTGAGAACCCAAAAGCAAAGAGATGCCAAATTTAACGTACCCTTAAATAACATCAAAATTACAGTGGCCCATTTGCCGTAATTTGACCCAAAATTCAAAGAGCTGTCGTCTTTTTACCGAAAAGGTAAAGAGCTGCCATCACTTTCCCTCCCGTTGGGATTTTATAACTTTGCTCGACGACGAAATTCTTTTCTGTGGGTTATGGTTTTAAGTTTATTTATCGTTAGTTTCTATTTGTATATTTGCTTTGTTGTTGTTGTTGTTGCTGTTGTTGTTGTACTTGTTGTTGTTGTGCTAAAGCCAATTCACCTACGGGTGTACCACACAATAAAATGTTGTCCTTAACCTTTTCAGGGCCATAAAATTCCCAAGGTTTCCACTGAGATGCAAGATACAAGATAACTTGATTAATCCATTGCGGAATCCACACACAAGGGAGTTAATTAGCGCTCGAAATACGTAACACAAGTACAGCAACGTAGACCTGAGTCGCCTACGGTAACTCTCACCTGGTATGCGTGTAAATACAAGGTACATGAACTCCACCACAGGCACATAAACTCCACCAGAGGTACATAAACTCCACCAGTGGTGCATAAACTCCGCCAGAGGTACATAAACTCCACCAGAGGTGCATAAACTCCACCAGAGGTACATAAACTCCACCAGAGGTGCATAAACTCCACCAGAGGTACATAAACTCCACCAGAGGCACATAAACTCCACCAGAGGTGCATAAACTCCACCAGAGGCACATAAACTCCACCAGAGGTACATAAACTCCACCAGAGGTGCATAAACTCCACCAGAGGTGCATAAACTCCACCAGAGGCACATAAACTCCACCAGAGGTGCATAAACTCCACCAGAGGTACATACAATTGTTTAAAATCCATTGCGGAAATTTCAGACGGTATACATACTGTTTGTGAGTTTGAACATGGCCGTGTCCATGACTGTGTGGCTGTTCGGTCTCGTGACGCTCGCCTTGTCACTGAATGACGTGTTCCACAATGACGTCTTGGCTCGTGGTTCTGAGATACCGGACCTGTGTATGCAACAGGGAGCGAGGTTTCCTCTGTTATCGCCACGGCGCTGCGGGGACGGCTTCTGCTGGTGTGCTGGCGACGTAGCGGACTGTTCAGGACATGTTAGTGTTTCGCAGCCAGACTTAACTTACATTCCAAAGCTGCCGGAAAATGTGAGGTATCTCGATTTTTCGAAAAACGGCGCGTATCTGTCAAGCAAGCAGTTCTTTGCCAACGCAACTACCGTCACTCACTTGTCACTGGGAACCTTTAGATTTGAAAATATCGAAGAAAGTGATCTAAGCAGGATTGAAAACCTGACGTGTCTCAGTCTGGTGGGCAACCGGGACATTGTTCTGGGTTTTGAGATGTCCAGAAAGCTGCAGTACATTCTGTCCATTCCGACACTGCAAGAATTAAGCATTGCAGCTTGTGACATATCCGGGTTCAGTGACGTTTTGAACTCCAGCGTTAAAACGCTTGACATGTCTTTCAATATATACCTGATGTCCGATTTGACAGCCCTCTGTCCACTTAAAAAGCTAAAAGAACTCTTCCTTAATGGGTGTTACCTGAATAGAGCGGAACTAGATTGTGTTCTTGGTGTGCACAGGCTTCATCTTGCACATAACGTGCTACGTTCTTTCCCCGAAACATGCAACGGAGATGTGTCTCTCTTGCCGAATTTAGAATACCTCGATCTGGCAAGCAACGGCATCGGCTCGCTGCCTTCAGTTACGGCACGTGCCAGTAAGATCTGTCTTCCGAAGCTGAAGGTACTTGATCTCACAGGTAATTGGTTGACAGATCTGGACCCATACATGTTCTCCATCGAAAGCTTTCCGTCGTTACTCGCCCTCAACCTTGGTCGCCAAATACTCAAAAAGTTCACACCCGATTGCATTGGAGAGACGGCCTTCAAATCCGCCTCACTGAAGGTCCTTTCTCTGGCTTATAAGGGTGCAGACTTCAGCGCCAGCGGGGAAATCAA
>JABMCL010003093.1:245000-252500 GCA_018857735.1 Alviniconcha marisindica | reverse complement strand
CTGGTAGAGAGTTGGTATGATGTGTGTTATTTTATGGAATGTAGGTTGTTGTTTACTTTTGTTTTTGTTTGTTTGTTTTTTTGAGGCGCTTATCCTAACGTGACCACTGTCGAAACCCTGGTAGAGAGTTGGTATGATGTGTGTTATGTTATGGGATGTAGAAGGGTGTTTATCAGGCGCTTATCCTAACGTGACCACTGTCGAAACCCTGGTAGAGAGTTGGTATGATGTGTGTTATTTTATGGAATGTAGGTTGTTGTTTACTTTTGGTTTTGTTTTTTTGTTTTTTTGAGGCGCTTATCCTAACGTGACCACTGTCGAAACCCTGGTAGAGAGTTGGTATGATGTGTGTTATGTTATGGGATGTAGAAGGGTGTTTATCAGGCGCTTATCCTAACGTGACCACTGTCGAAACCCTGGTAGAGAGTTGGTATGATGTGTGTTATCTTATGGGATGTAGAAGGGTGTTTATCAGGCTCTTATCCTAACGTGACCACTGTCGAAACCCTGGTAGAGAGTTGGTATGATGTGTGTTATGTTATGGGATGTAGAAGGGTGTTTATCAGGCGCTTATCCTAACGTGACCACTGTCGAAACCCTGGTAGAGAGTTGGTATGATGTGTGTTATGTTATGGGATGTAGAAGGGTGTTTATCAGGCTCTTATCCTAACGTGACCACTGTCGAAACCCTGGTAGAGAGTTGGTATGATGTGTGTTATGTTATGGGATGTAGAAGGGTGTTTATCAGGCGCTTATCCTAACGTGACCACTGTCGAAACCCTGGTAGAGAGTTGGTATGATGTGTGTTATGTTATGGGATGTAGAAGGGTGTTTATCAGGCTCTTATCCTAACGTGACCACTGTCGAAACCCTGGTAGAGAGTTGGTATGATGTGTGTTATGTTATGGGATGTAGAAGGGTGTTTATCAGGCGCTTACGCCTAACGTGAGCCGGAAATGCACAGTGCAGAAACAAAAAGGGTCGATAAAGAGTATAATTATACGGAACCGAGTATAATTATACAGAACCGAGTATAATTATACAGAACCGAGAGCAGAATGACACCGTATTAATTGCATAAATAAGCGCGCTGCAGTACTTCATTCCACGTCTTCTTTCACATAACTTCCTACACACACGCACGTGCGCACATACACATACAAACGCACACACGTACGGACATACATACAAACGCACGTATGCACACACACACACACACACACACACACACACACACACACACACACACACACACACACACACACACACACACACACACACACACACACACACACACACACACATACGCACACGCACAAATGCACACACGCTCGCACGCACACACATACAAACGCACGTATGCACACACACACACACACACACACACACACACACACACACACACACACACAACACACACACACACACACACACACACACACACACACACACACACACACACACACAAAACACACCACACACACACACACACACACACACACACACACACACACACACACCACACACACACACACACACACACACACACACACACACACACACACACACACACCACACACACACACACACACACACACACACAACACACACACACACACACACACACACACACACACACACACACACACACACACACACACGTACGCACGCACACACACAACACACCACTACACACACACACACACACACACACACACACACACACACACACACACACACACACACACACACACACACACACACACACAAACACACACACACACACACACACAAACACACACACACACACACACACACAACACACACACACACACACACACACACACACACACACACAAAACACACACACACACACACACACACACACACACACACACACACACACACACACACACACACACACACACACACACACACACACACACACACACACACACACACACACACACACACACACACACACACACACACACACACACACAAGAAGGTTAAGAAGAAAACACTACATCAACGTTCCATGTCTACCTTGTCCACGCGACTGCGATGAAATGTCTATAGTCTACACTCCGACCGACATAGATGATGGCCTGTCACATTTCGTGCAGACTAGCCATGCAACGCTGCACAGTTTAAGCTCCAGTAAGAGTCTGATTATGGAAACCCAACGGGGAACCGGTGCAGATGCACTCTTGTGTGCACATACCATCTCTGTCTGACAGAGCTGCTTATCCGCTATAACTCCGTTGGTAGATATTGATCAGCTTGCTGAAGACGGTGAGTCGTCGGGTTCTTGTTGAATTAATGGACTGATTCTTCATAATTAGCGTCCAGTTAACCGTTAGCTGGAAACGATTCAACAGCAACAGTATCAGAATCAGAATCAGAATATTGATTGTCCCCGTACAAGTTTGCAAGGACATTTGTCTTATAATAACGGATCTTAATAACGGATATTACATACACTAAGTCGGATGATGAGTGGCTTGTTCCCTCTAGTACACTAGGCCAAGGTCACTACTGTGTCTAAAGACCTTCAAGTAATGGACGATGCCGGTGCAGACTAGGGTGCAACCAATGTGGTGTCTGTGACCAAATGTTTACATGTGAGTGTACAGACTGCTTATCTCGTGCCATCACTTGCAAACACATCCATGCTGTGCAAATGAAGTCAAATGTTAATCTGACTGACAATGAAGGTAAACATAGATGTCACATAATATTCATTACATCACACCTATTACACGTCATAGTCAGGCCAACAATCTTCCAAGCACTGAACAAGCGACAAAAACTCAACCAAAACTAAAATAAGTTTTCTATCTCTCATTTTGCATCGTTTTTAACCGTTTATCTGTTGTTCAAGTGTCATTTTGTGGCTTGACAAAGGGGATTTCCCCGAAAATGTGCATATTGTGTGTCCGTGTCAAAATAAATAAGCGTTCGTTTGAACCTTTTTGTGTTTGGATCTTGTTTTAGAACGCTAGCAGTCATGTATATTTACCAGTTAGCCAATTCATGATGGTACCCTTTCTTGAGAACTTTGCGACTTCCCATAACTGCCTGTTTGTCACAGAGGTTTGCAACACAGTGGGGTGTGGTTAGATTAAAAAGAGAATAATCAAAACCTATATGCGACATACAGACGAATCTTTTGTTTTTCTGATGGGACCATTCGCTTAATTTTCAGTACCGCAGTTACTTAGCAGTTTCTGACGCAGGTGACGACAAAATGTTGCAGAAATATGCAACTTTTGGGGTCAAGTTTGAAATGTCACGACGCCGTTGCCTGGGTATGCATCACGGTGCAGTGTGCTAAAACTAGAAGCAAAGTCAACACACAAAGATACGTAACTGATAGGAACTTTTCTCTTCTTTCACATGATACTATTCTCTTTACATTCCACGGTGTAGTTATTAAGCGGTAGGCCCTAATAGTTTGTAACTATTCGATTTTGGCCGTTTGTAGCAGAAGTTTGCAACATGGTTTCGTGTGGCCAAAGTAAACGTAACATAAATTTCAAAATGTAAAGAACAGATAGAACAATCTTTCCTGTGACTTCAAGTGACTTCAAACAAATTGCTGAAGTATGCAACTTTGGGGCCGAGTCTGAAAGCTTTTGACGCTGTTGAAGAAGTTTGCAACACGTCGTGGTGTTGTCAAACGAAACAAAAAATAATTAAATGAAAGTACGGGATGTGTGTGTGTGTGTGTGTGTGTGTGTGTGTGTGTGTGTGTGTGTGTGTGTGTGTGTGTGTGTGTGTGTGTGTGTGTGTGTGTGTGTGTGTGTGTGTGTGTATGTTTTTTGTTGTTGCTGTTATTGAAATTTTATTCTGCTTTGTCTTAAAAGTAGGACATTTTACTTCGACTGTCTTAGTCTTAGACGTAGGACCGTATTTTATATTGGAACATTACTTATCGTGTGTGTGTGAGTGTGTGTGTGTGTGTGTGTGTGCGTGTGTGTGTGTGTGCGTGCGTGCGTGCGTGCGTGCGTGCGTGCGTGCGTGCGCGCGCAGGTGTGTGTATGTGCATGTGTGCGTGTGCGCGCAGGTGTGTGGATGTGGGTGGGTGTGTTGTTTTGGTGGTGCGGATGGGTGTATACTTCTAACTATGCTCGTTGATGTAGGTCAGTGTTGTTGTTTGCGTACGTTTGTATGCTTACCGCTTTCGAGACAGTTTCCTTGTTGTAAAACTTGGTGAATAAATAATCTGAATCTGAATTTGTACGGGATGGAAAGAAGAATCTCCCATCTGTTGCGTGGTGTGGTTGTTTTCAACATACTGCATCCTGAATTACTCCAGGCTTTCTAAAGAGGAAAATAACGCCTGGAGGGCAGAGAGAGGCGGAGAGAAAGACATAGCGCCTGGAGGGCAGAGAGAGGCGTAGAGAAAGACATAGCGCCTGGAGGGCAGAGAGAGGCGTAGAGAAAGACATAGCGCCTGGAGGGCAGAGAGAGGCGTAGAGAAAGATATAGCGCCTGGAGGGCAGAGAGAGGCGGAGAGAAAGACATAGCGCCTGGAGGGCAGAGAGAGGCGTAGAGAAAGACATAGCGCCTGGAGGGCAGAGAGAGGCGTAGAGAAAGAAAATGCTCGACGGTCTTCTTTCAAAGGACGAGTATGGGCCAACATTGGAACTGTTTCGAAGGCAACGTTGGGTAAAATTCTGATAGACGTTGTGGAGCGATTTATTACGGTGATGATGATGAAGTGATGCTTTATGTCCTCAGATGTCAGTTGACATATTAGGGACAAGTTGTGACCAATGCAGAAGCACGGTGCAATAAATCTTTACGTCCACGGAAACCAGAAGGCTCGTTAGGACGGACAGTCCAGGACGTCCACCTCGACTCTCACACAGCTCCTGAACCATGATTTATTACGGGCTTTCTAGATCGCTTAGATACCATCTTGAGCTAAACTGAATAGAGAATATAATCACTCTCGGAAAAGCCCATATGCGCTCCGCCCCGTCTCTCAGAATTTTCCCCACACGTTTTGAGGCCACTTGCGCCCTTCCCCCCGTTTCCCCTTTAACGTGTTAAAGATGGAGGAAAACGACTCACGATCAGAACGAAGGCCCAGAAGAGCCAGAAGGTCTCGATGATCTTGCTCCTGTGTTCTGCATCCATCATAAGCTGACGAAAGTCAAACATCTGAAACAGTCCACAGACAATGAAGCGACAATTAAGTTACATAGCAGAGAGGGGTGGGGTGGAGTGGGGCGTAGGGGATGGGAGTCGAGACAAAGGGAAATGGGGAAAAAGAAATGAAAAAGGAAATAAATAAAATATGATTTAAAAAAATAAGAAAGGAGGGCTGGGAGAAGGACATAAAAGAGGAGAAGAAGAAGAAGAAGAAGAAGAAGAAGAAGAAACATTTACAAAGACCGACAGGCAGGTAAATGGAACAAACTAAAGCAAAAGAATGAAATCTGAATGCTCACTAACGCGTACCCTTTAGCTGGAAACTATGGAGAGAGAGAGAGAGAGAGACAGAGAGAGAGAGAGAGTCAGAGATAGAGATAGAGAGAGACAGACAGAGAGAGAGACAGAGACAGACAGACAGAGACAGAGAGAGACACAGAGAGAGACAGACAGACAGACAGGCAGAGGCAGAGGCAGAGAGAGAGAGACAGAGAGAGAGAGAGATAGAGAGACAGACAGACAGACAGACAGACAGACAGACAGACAGACAGACAGACAGACAGACAGACAGACAGACAGACACAGAGAGCGTTACCACCATAAGGACTCTAGACACCGACTCCCCACCCCGACACTAAGAATACAGACGAGAAGCTTAACCATTGCTCTAACGCCTATACATGGATTCAGCACAACCCCAACGGTTATTGCTGGTGGAGGGATTTAAACCCGAAACTCCAGAAGAATCATCTCAAATGGTTACATACTCTTCGTGCAGGGATTTGAAAAAGAAACCTCTATCAGCTGAAATGGTTACATACTCTTCGTACAGGGATTTGAAAAAGAAACCTCTATCAGCTGAAAGCTCGAAATCTTCTCAGTCCGTTGTGTGGTTATATACTGTTCGTGCAGAGATTTGAACCCGAAACCCCAGTAAAATCATCTAAAAAAATTGAAATATTCTCAGTCTTTTATTGCTCGAGCAGGGATTTGAACATAAAACCTCTATTGTTTGACAGATCGCAATCTTACCAGTCCGTTGTGTGGTTTACATATAATTGCTCGTAGAGAGATTTGAACCCGAAACCCCATTAAAATCATCTGATAGAGAGAAATCTTCTCAGTTCTGTGTGTGGTTATACAATACCAGTGCAGAGATTTCAGCTGGAAACCCCAGTAAAGTCATCTGAAAGATGGAAATTTTCTAAGTCCTTTGTGTGGTTATATACTACTCGTGCAGAGTTTTGAAAAACAACACACACAAAAACACACACAAAAACAACACCAACAACAAACTCTATCATCTGAAAGATCTAACTCTTCTCAGTCCGTTTAGTGGCTATATATATATATATATATATATATATATATATATATATATATATATATATATATATATATATATATATATATATATATACAGTTCGTGCAGACATTTGAACCCGAAATCCCAAGTAAAATCATCTGAAAGATGGAAATCTTTTCAATTCCTTTGCGTGATTACTGCTCGAGCAGGGATTTGAACGTGAAACCTCCTTTATTTGACAGATCGAAACCTCATTCCTTTTCAGCTCAAATCATTCCAGCGGATGGAGACCCAAGACAAGTCCTCAAACACTGTCTCGTTCCCCTTCGCAAACGCAAAAAATTCCCTGCCTCCAAAGCAAAACTAATGACTGTAGAAAATAAGCTTTATTAATAGTTTATAGTCTGCTGCATAAAATAGTACGTGGTCAGACACAATGAAGAGTCTTGCCGGCAGCATGTAGTGCGTGTCAATGAATAAATTACTCTCCGTGGTATATAAAATGAACGCTACCAAACAAAATAAGTTCTGCGTGCGCGTGCGCGCGCACGCGCGCGCACACACACACACACACACACACACACACACACACACACACACACACACACACACACACACACACACACACACACGCACACGCACACGTACGCATGCACGCACGCATACACACGCACGCGCGCGCGCGCACACACCCATACTTGCGCGCGCGCACAGACTGAGAGGGAGACAGACAGATAGACAGAAACATAGACTGACAGACTGACAGAGACAGAAAGACAGAAAGACAGAGAGACGGAGACAGAGACAGAGACAGACAGACAAAATGCAGCTATTATAAATGCTAATCTCTATAACCTGGTCCGTCACGAAGTGGTCAGTATAAATGCCGGAAGCCGACTTGATTAACTCCCCTGTCCTTAATAAGCTGTATGGTTCCCGTGGACGTAAAACACCACGAAAGGAGAACGTTGACCCTGAATTGTCTCTAGGAATATGTATTGGCGGAGACCCAGATCCCAGGAGGCTGGGGA
>JABMCL010003093.1:220000-230000 GCA_018857735.1 Alviniconcha marisindica | reverse complement strand
GAAGGTTTTCAGTTCCCTGGCTTTAAAAGATGACAGGGTTGAGCAGTGTCTAAGGCCTTGTGGGAGTGAATTCCAAATGTGGGGTCCAAAGCAAGAGAAGTTGAGAAGAGAAAATCACTTTCTTGCCTCATAACCAAAAGAGAAAATCATTTTCTTGCCTCATAACCAAAAGAGAAAATCACTTTCTTGCCAATAACCAAAAGAGAAAATCACTTTCTTACCTCATAACCAAAAGAGAAAATCACTTCCTTGCCTCATAACCAAAAGAGAAAATCACTTTCTTGCCAATAACCAAAAGAGAAAATCACTTTCTTACCTCATAACCAAAAGATAAAATCACTTTCTTACCTCATAACCAAAAGAGAAAATCACTTTCTTGCCTCATAACCAAAGGAGAAAATCACCTTCTTACCTCATAACCTAAAGAGAAAATCACTTTCTTGCCTCCACAGTGAACGGAACGACAGGAGAGGGCCCTTCCTTGACGATCGAAGAGCGCATGCGCACAGTGGAATGCTGGGTAAAAGCTGGGCGGAAGGGATCACGGTGAGCACGTGATTCAGTAATGACGTCGCCCTCTTCACGGTGAACCAATCAAATTCGTTGACTCTTTTTCATTCCCACTTTCACTCGCGATGGTGTACCACTGTCGGGCTCAGAAATAGAGGTTTCGTCCTCTTCTGATGATCCACAGCTATGTGCAGTTTCTCTTCGTTAATTATTATTATAATGATTATTACTTACCGATAGCTTTTTTTATGGCGCTATATTCTCCGCTCTCGAGCAGACTCACTGCAGAATCAGAATCTCGAGCAAAATCTGGAGCAGAATCATTTTTGTCTCTTGTGATTCTGAATGAGTGTCTGCAGCCTTTTATTTCGCGGCGTCTTTGAATAGCCATGGAAGTGGTGTACGCACTACAGCGTTATTTAGTTGTTACACGGCTGGTACACGTCGTGAAACTGCTGTCGCGGTGCACGTTATGTGTGCACCATACAACCATGCAGCAGTTTACGCTGTCGCTTCATGCAAAGCCACTTACGTAGGGTGCACGTGCCTTAATAATTTCAGCTGTAACATGTCAACTGCGCTTTGGCTGACTGACTGGGATCTGTTTACGTGCCACGTAAAAAGGCTATAGACAACGGGGGCGGAAGGGATACAGAAATAAGAATCAGCACAGACAGATGACCCTAGAGATGAAAATTATCCCGCTGCTCCTGCCGGTTCTCGAACCTGGGATCTTTCCATCACGAGTCCGGCGCCCTAGTACTGTCCGTGCAAGTGTGCTGCGTGCGTGCGAGCATAAGCGTGCGCTTGTGTGTGTGTGTGTGTGTGTGTGTGTGTGTGTGTGTGTGTGTGTGTGTGTGTGTGTGTGTGTGTGTGTGTGCGTGTGTGTTTGTGTGTGTGTCGCGCGCGTGTGTTTTTGTGTGTGTGTGTGTGTGTGTGTGTTCTGTGGCGCGCACGCCTTTGTGTGTGTTTTTCTGTGTGTGTGTGTGTGTTGTGTGCGTGGTGCGTGTGTGCTAGTCTGTGTGGGGAACGCGCGCGGGGGTGTGTGTGTGTGTGGGGTGTGTGTGTGTGTGTGTGTGTGTGTGTGTGTGTGTGTGTGTGTGTGTGTGTGTGTGTGTGTGTGTGTGTGCGCGCGCGTGTGTGTGTGTGTGTGTTCTGCGTGGGCGCGCACGCTCATGTGTGTGTGTGTGTTTCTGTGTGTGGTGTGGTGTGTGGTGTGTGTGCGTGCGTGCGTGTGTGTGGTGGTAGTGGGGGGTGTGTGTGTGTGTGTGTGTGTGTGTGTGTGTGTGTGTGTGTGTGTGTGTGTGTGTGTGTGTGTGTGTGTGTGTGTCTGTCTGTCTGTCTGTCTGTCTGTCTGTCTGTCTATCTGTGCTCATGTCTGTGAGTCTGTCTGCCTCTGTATCTGTCTGTGTGTTTGTGCGCGCGTTTGACTGCGCGTGAATATCAGTTCAGTAAAGTTCTTGCCGTCAACAGGTTGACGAGGATCATTATCCAAGTGGGCGGAGTCAGCCTGAAAGATTCCATCGCTCTGGTTAGTCAGTTTCCGTTTTGTCCTTCAACTTCTTCCCCCTCTCTTATCTCTGATCAGTCAGTTTCTGTCTTGTCCAGCGACTTTCTCCCTCACTCTTATCTCTGGTCAGTCAGTTTCCGTCTAGTCTTTCGACTTCCTCCCTCTCTCTTATCTCTGGTCAGTCAGTTTCCGTCTTGTCTTTCGACTTCCTCCCTCTCTCTTATCTCTGGTCAGTCAGTTTCCGTCTTGTCCAGCGACTTCCTCCCTCTCTCTTATCTCTGATCAGTCAGTTTCCGTCTTGTCCGATTTTCCCCCCTCCTCTTATCTCTGGTCAGTCATTTTCCCGTTTTTCCCCTTTCGACTTCCTCCCTCTCTCTTATCTCTGGTCAGTCATTTTCCCGTTTTTCCCCTTTCGACTTCCTCCCTCTCTCTTATCTCTGGTCAGTCAGTTTCTGTCTTTCCTTCAACTTCCTCCCTCTCTCTTATCTCTGGTCAGTCATTTTCCCGTCTTTCCCTTCAACTTCCTCCCTCTCTCTTATCTCGGGTCAGTCATTTTCCCGTCTTGTCCGACTTCCTCCCTCTCTCTTATCTCGGGTCAGTCAGTTTCCGTCTTGTCCGACTTCCTCCCTCTCTCTTATCTCTGGTCAGTCAGTTTCTGTCTTTCCCCTTTCCCCTTCCTCCCTTTTCTCATTTTCCCGTCTTGTCCGATTTTCCTCCCTCCTCTTATCTCGGGTCAGTCATTTTCCCGTCTTTCCCCTTTCCCCTTCCTCCCTTTTCTCATTTTCCCGTCTTGTCCGATTTTCCTCCCTCCTCTTATCTCGGGTCAGTCATTTTCCCGTCTTTCCCCAATTTTCCCCTCCCTTTTTCTTTTCAATTTCCGTTTTTCCCCTTTCAACTTCCTCCCTCTCTCTTATCTCTGGTCAGTCAGTTTCTGTCTTTCTTTCGACTTCTCCCTCTCTCTTATCTCTGGTCAGTCAGTTTCCGTCTTTCCCTTCAACTTCCTCCCTCTCTCTTATCTCTGGTCAGTCAGTTTCTGTCTTTCCCTTCAACTTCCTCCCTCTCTCAGTTTCCGTCTTGTCCTTCAACCTATTCCCTCGGTCTTATCTCTGCCTCCACGAAAAATGAGTCGTACAGCACCATTTGGACAATCTGACATGATTATATCAACAAGTAAGTAACTTGGTGTTTTACGTCCAGTTGCTTACTTACTTATTTTACCTCCCCGATGACTGCTTCAAATACCAGTTACGTTTGTGTGATGATGGTTGCTAAGGAAAGAATCCTAAAGACAAATTCAGTTATTTTTTCCAAATTTTCTCAGATTGTTATTATGGAAAGTTCCCGATTTCAAATAACCGTAATTCCATAACCAGTTTATTTACATCTTTCAGTTGGCACTGTTAGAAACAGAACAAGCACAGCAAAATACTTTCCAAAGTTTCAAAGCAATACTTTTAATGGTTTGTCTTGTAAACATATTTAAATTTATATAATTTTTTTTTTTTTTAAAGATCCCCACATTCTATTTTACGGCTAGCATAGATTGTGGTCAGGTGATTTCCGACTCCTTTCGTGGTGGTGGGTCTAGGTCCAAGCTATTCACATTATTAATGCAGAAATTGTTTATTCACTATTATTAGTGTTACTATGAATGAAAGTTTGTTTACAGTTTTGAAGCTATGGGTGAATGGAGATTTACTTCTTGTGGTGTGAGGGAAGGGAACAGACACTCCTCTTTCTTAAACCTCCCCCCCCCCCCCCCCCCCCCCCCCCCCCCCCCCCCCCCCCCCCCCCCCCCTGCCCCCCTGCACCCAAACAAACAGGTCGAAAATCGGTATTCTATGAAACGAAAGCAGCATAACTCAATCAAAAACAGATAAATCGCTTAGCTCTCCACATTTTTCGTTTTTCACCGTTTAACTGTTGTTTAAGTGTCGTTTTGCAGCTTGATAAAAGGATTACCCCGAAAATTCGCATTTTGCGTTTTGTCCTAATAAACAGCGTTCTTTTGAACCTTTTATGTTTTGAATCTATACAGGGAACATTACAGAATACAGAATACAGAATCTTTATTGTCTATGAATAACATAGAAACGTGCCTTACGATTGCATGAAAGATACAAGTAAAATAACAGACAGTATAATAATACATGAACGTAAGTACACACAAAACACAAACTACTTTATCTTACAGCCTGGAGGGCACACACACACACTCCGAAACAGTCAACAATACACTGCCTAATTTAGTAATCAGTCTGATCACTCTAATACATTGAAGAGCAAACTTACCCGTCATTGCTGCACGATAATATCTCTTCCACGGAACACCGTTCGCCTGTGCCCTTCCACAGCATATATATGCACCTTATACCTCTCGGGGAAAAAATGATAAGTTAACAGGCACGGCACAAACCACTCAGCGACTACATGTGATTCTGTGGAGCGCATCGCATGGAGAGTACAGAACGTGAACAATTTGTCGCTGGAACCTTCAAGATTTCCCAAAAAATCTGAAACAAAAATTAATGACTGCTGGCGTTTAGGAAAAGACACAACATGCGAATTTTCGGGTACACAAAAACAACATAGCTCATCTAAAAGCCGGTAAGTGTCTTAGTTCTACATCTCATTTTTCACCGTTTAACTGTTGTTTAAGTGTCGTTTTGTAGCTTCGAAAAGGGGGGGTTACCCCGAAAATTCGCATGTTGTGATTTGTCCTAATAAATAGCGTTTGGTTTTTATTTTATTTTTAATGTGTTTTGATCTTACAGACTTCAGTTAGTACAAACACGGAGCTACCGAGTGTGAGAGTGTTACTCGAAATATGTAGCCCCAGTCATGGATTGTTCTTTTTTTTCTTTTTTCTTTTCTTTTTAAATTATTTTTTAAATTCTTTTTCTATTTTTATTTTCTCCCTTTTGGCTTCTGCTCAAAGTGAGGATTTTTGTTGTTGTTGCCATTATAATATGTTACGAGGAGGAAGGGGTGTAAGATATAAAGCAAACATATTAAGTCAAAAGAGAACGGCGGAGGGGGGGGGGGGGGGGGAGGGGGGGGGGGGGGTCAGTTATAGAAGAATAGAAGAAGCACATTAAACCAGAATGTATCTTATCGGAGAATGAAAATAATGAAGATAGAACGAGAGTGAGTGAACTTGCAGACGCTGAGGCATAATAATAATAATAGTAGTAGTAGTAGTAGTAGTAGTAGTAGTAGTAGTAGTAGTAGTAGTAGTAGTAGTAGTAGTGGGCGTAAAACACCAAGTTACTTTCTAATAGTAGTAGTAGTAGTAGTAGTAGTAGTAGTAGTAGTAGTAGTAGTAGTAGTAAGTAAAATAATAACTTACAGACATGATTATGGTGCATGTGCAGTTATTTGTCCATTCCCGCTCCTTGAATAAACACCAAAACAGACGCTAAATGCCGAGTTCCACAACCGCAGCATGCCATGAACCGACGTATACAGGCAACAACAACAACAGCAAAAAAGGGCAGTGTCGAATACAGACTCGATTCAAGAGTCTGCTCATTCCCGACACTTTCTGCGATACGTTCATTTAGCCCTAACACAAGTATTGATCAATAACCCTCAAAAGATGGAAACAAATCACTGGGGCTCTGCCGCTATTTCGCGGTGACTCTTTTTGGACTCTCTTTTAACTTGAATTCCTAACACGATTCCTCGATTGAAAGATCAATTGATGGAAAGCATCAGGAGAGGTGGGGGTGAGAGTGTTGGGGGGGGGGGGGGGGAGGTGAGTTGGGGGCTGAGGAGGAGGAGGAGGAGAAGGAAGGAGGTGGCTGCCGGTTAAACCGGGTAGGCGATCCCGCTTGGTGACGTGGATTCTCTTCGGCTCGTTTCTTGGTTCACGTCACACGTGCGTGTAGCCATTTCTTTCGGGCGTCGAACCGATTGATTTTCGGAGCCGTTTGCGCTTTGCTGGTTCACATTGATCTGTCGCAAATAGCCCATATCCATTTGGCGGATTCACAGCGACTGAGAGCGTTCGATCCGGCCACTGAGTGCCAGAGAGACAGAAGGTTGAGACAGACAGATATTGAGAGAGAGAGGGGGTGGAGACAGAGACAGAAGATTGGCGGGAGGAAGAGGGAGGTGGGCACAGAGAGAGAGAGGGGGGGGGGGAGAGAGAGACAGAAGATGGAGGGAGGGGAAAAGGGAGGTGGGGGGGCAAGAGAGAGACGAGGGGGGGGGGTGGGGGGGAGGGGGGAAAAAATAGAGAAGGAGGGAGGAAAGAGGAGGTGGGCACACGAGAGAGAGCGTGGGGGGAGAGACAGAAGATGGGGGGGAGGAAGAGGAGGTGGGGCCCGAGAGAGAGAGAGAGAGGGGGGGGAGAGGAGAGAGAGAGAGAGAGAGAAGATGGAGGGGAGGAAGAGGGAGGTGGGCACAGAGCGAGAACGAGCGAGAGCGACGCGAGCGAGAGAGAGAGACAGACAGACAGACAGACAGATGGTGGAAGGGGGAAGAGGGAGGTGGGCACAGAGCCAGAGAGAGAGAGAGAGAGAGAACATATTACGATACGATAATACCTTGTTACACAGGGATAAAGATTTAAGCACAAGTCGGCTTTTTTACAAATCTGTCCCTGATGATAAACACAGCAGCACTCAGTACGTCAAATAATTGCGACAAACTAAAATACATCTTAAGAACAAAACAAACAACTATTACTGTCTGAAACTTCACAACATACAAACTCAGCAAAGTGAGACAGATGCAAATCTCAATTTTCGGGACAGAGAGACAGACAGACAGACAGGCAGGCAGGCAGACAGACAGAAGATGCGGGGGGAAAGAGGTGGACCCAGAGAGGGAGAGACAGAGAGACAGACATACAGACAGACAGACAGACAGACAGACAGAAGATGGAAGTGGGAAGAGGGAGTTGGGCCCAGAGAGAGAGAGGGAGAGACAGACAGACAGACAGAAGATGGAGGGTGAAAGAGGGAGGTGGACCCAGAAACAGAGAGATGGAGGGAGGGAGTGGGGCCCAGAGACAGAGAGAGAGAGAGAGAGAGGGAGTGGGGCCCAGAGACAGAGCGACAGAGAGAGAGGGAGTGCGGCCAGAGACAGAGCGAGAGAGAGAGAGGGAGTGGGGCCCAGAGACAGAGCGAGAGAGAGAGGGGAGTGGGGCCCAGAGACGAGCGAGAGAGAGAGAGGAGTGGGGCAGAGACAGAGCGAGAGAGAGAGAGGGAGTGCAGCCCAGAGACGAGCAGAGAGAGAGGGAGTGCGGCCCAGAGACAGAGCAGGGGAGAGAGGAGTGCGGCCCAGAGACAGAGCGAGAGAGAGAGAGGAGTGCGGCCCAGAGACAGAGCGACAGAGAGATGGAGGGAGTGGGGCCCAGAGACAGAGCGAGAGAGAGAGAGGAGTGGGGCCCAGAGACAGAGCGAGAGAGAGAGAGAGAGTGGGGCCCAGAGACAGAGCGAGAGAGAGAGGGAGTGGGGCCCAGAGACAGAGCGAGAGAGAGAGAGGGGAGTGGGGCCAGAGACAGAGCAGAAAAGAGAGAGGGAGTGGGGCCCAGAGACAGAGCGAGAGAGAGAGGGGGAGTGGGGCCCAGAGACAGAGCGAGAGAGAGAGGGGGAGTGGGGCCCAAGACAGAGCGAGAGAGAGAGAGGGAGTGGGGCCCAGAGACAGAGCGAGAGAGAGAGAGAGGGAGTGGGCCAGAGACAGAGCGAGAGAGAGAGAGGGAGTGGGCCCAGAGACAGAGCGAGAGAGGGGTGGGGTGGGCCCAGAGACAGAGGGGGGTGGGGCCCAGAGACAGAGCGATGGGGGGTGGGGCCCAGAGACAGAGCGAGAGATGGGGTGGGGCCCAGAGACAGAGTGAGAGAGGGGGGCCGGGACCCAGAGACAGAGTGAGAGAGGGGGGCCGGACCCAGAGACAGAGTGAGAGAGGGGGGGCCCAGAGACAGAGCGAAGAGGGGGGTGGGACCTAGAGACAGAGCGAGAGGGGGGTGGGACCCAGAGACAGAGTGAGAGGGGGGCCCAGAGACAGAGCAAGAGAGGGGGGGTGGGACCCAGAGACAGGGGGGGGGACCCAGAGACAGAGGGTGGGGTGGGACCCAGAGACAGAGCGAGAGAGGGGGGGGTCCAAAGACAGCGAGAGAGGGGGGGTGGGCCCAGAGACAGGGAGGGTGGGCCCAGAGACAGAGCGAGAGGGAGGGGGGCCCAGAGACAGAGCGAGAGGGGGGGGGCAGAGACAGAGCGAGAGAGGGGGGGGGCCCAGAGACAGAACGAGAGGGGGCGGGCCCAGAGACAGAGCGGGGGGGCCCAGAGACAGAGAGAGAGAGGGGGGGTGGGGCCCAGAGACAGAGCGGGGGGGGGCCCAGAGACAGAGCGAGAGAGGGGGGGCCCAGAGACAGAGCGAGAGAGGGGGGGCCCAGAGACAGAGCGAGAGAGGGGGGAGCCCAGAGAGAGGGGTGGGGTGGGGCCCAGAGACAGAGCGGGGGGGTGGGGTGGGGCCCAGAGACAGAGCGGGGGGGGTGGGGGGGGGCAGAGACAAACCGGGGGACAGAGCGAGCGAGTGGGGGGGAGTGGGGAGGGAGGATGAGAGGGGCAGAGTGAGAGCTTTACGTCGTCCTGTCAAGAGCACAGCGTCGTCATAGGACGGATGAGGGCAAAGAGGGCACACACAGAGAGAGAGCAATGGGTGGGAGTGACCAGCGAGTGGTAGAGAGAGGGGGGGGAGGGAGGGAGATAACGAGAGACAGAGATGAGTGGTGGGAGACAGAGAGACAGACAGATAGACAGACAGACAGAGAGAGACACAGAGAGAGACAGACAGACAGCTAGACAGACAGACAGACAGAGAAAGAGAGAGAAGAGAGGAGAGGGGTGGGGGGCAGCGAGTGGTAGAGAGAGAGAGAGAGAGAGAGATGAGGGGTGGGGGAGAGAAGGGGGAGAACAGAAAGAGCGGAGGAGAGAAGAGGGTAGGAAATGGAGGGGGGGGCGGGGGAGGGGGGGAAGAGAGAGAGAGAGAAAAGCGAGCTACATGAACTGCTTGTGTCGCCAACTGGTTAGTGACCACAAATGAAATAGCTAGACAGACCCGTCATACATTTCTTCTTCTTCTTCTTCTTCTTCTTCTTCTTTTGCTTGATTTCTCTCTCTCTCTCTCTCTCTCTCTCTCTCTCTCTCTCTCTCTCTCTCTCTCTCTCTCTCTCTCTCTCTCTCTCTCTCTCTCTCTCTCTCTCGTTCATTTGTTCGTTCATTATTAATTCTTCCTTTCTTCGCTGTCAACATCATCGTCATCATCATCATCATCATCATCATTCTCACCACAACCATCATCATCATCGTCATCACCATTACCATCATCGTCATCATTATCATTGTTGTTGTCTACACAGGCGAAGCATGCAGAAGGCCTCAAGGTGGACGCGATATCAACTCTGCCACCTCTCTACTTCTCAGTTGCAACTGCTCGTAAGTAGAAACATTTAGTAACGATTCGAGTTTTTGTACATTGTCACAAATAGGTGTGTGTTTTTCTCATGGGAAAAAAAATGTTGTCCTTTTTCCAGCTGTCAAATTGTGGCGTCGTCCAACTGAATGAATTCTGGTCGTGTCGTCATCCTAGACCTGAACGGTGTTTTCGCTCTTTTCATTATTACTGTCGTCAATATCGCCATGGCATTTAGCAACGACGTTATGTGGCGTTGGCGTTGAGACTATTGCAACTACTATGATTACTACTACTCGACGACGACGACGACGACGACCACTACGACGTCGTTGCTGCCACTCCTGCAGTTACTAGGGCTACTATGTTTGCTTCTATACCAGCAATAATGATGTGCCTGGTGGATCACCGTCAGGCGTAAGCGGCTCCTAACGCACACACGCATTAATTACCGTCACATTTGTATGAGTATAGAGGACCTGGTGGAACACTTCCAGACCATAGCTGCAGTGGCTCTCAACACACCCATGCATTGCTATCACATTTGTTCATTAATTTTA
>JABMCL010003093.1:205000-212500 GCA_018857735.1 Alviniconcha marisindica | reverse complement strand
GAAAATTAGCATGTTGTGTTTTTGTCCCAGTAAATAACGTTCTCTCGTACCTTTTATGCGTTTGGACCAAGTTACTTACTTCTTGTCCTCACTCCCCCCCCCCCCCCCCCCCCACACCCTCCACCCCTACATCCCCCCCCCCCTCCCCCTTTCTCCCCCCGCCCCCCTCCTCCCTCCCCTGCTTTCGCTTTCAGGCGACAAGACCAACGGGATTCTGACGACGCTGAAACTGACCATGACGTTGGCTGGCCTTGACCTTGGCCCTACCCGTCCACCAATGAGATCGCTGCCAAAGGCGGACCAGGAAGCCTTTTTCAAAGCTCTGCGGGACTTGGGGTTCCTCGACTGGCGAAAGGAGTGATCCTTCTTTGTGTGAGTTTTGCGCTCGTTGTGTTTGTGTGTGTGTGTGTGTGTGTGTGTGCGTGTGTGCGTGCGTGTGTGTGTGTGTGTGTGTGCGTGCGTGCGTGCGTGCGTGAGTGCGTGCGTGCGTGCGTGCGAGCGTGTTTGTGTGTGTGTGATAAACTCACTGGGCTACAATCTGTAAGGTTTGGGTGGAGTTAGCGCCCTTGTTTTGTAATCACATCAGTTTACGCCACATTAACATAAAATGAATATATATTATTATGATGCGTCATACTTACATACAAACGAAAGAAGTAAAACGTACACACATACACACACACACACACACACACACACACACACACACACACACACACACACACACACACACACACACACACACACACACACGCTAGCGCTCACGCGCACACACACACGCACACACACACACACACACACACACACACACACACACACACACACACACACACACACACACACACACACACACACACACACACACACACACACACACACACACACACACACACACACACACACACACACACCTATGAGAGCGCGCGTAAAATATGTACACCCAGAACGTCATCTATAAAAAAGGCCTTTTGCCTTTTTCACTATTATAAAACAAATTATTATCTTTTGTTCACTAAACGTCTGATGTTTACGTGTTTTTCTTTCCAGGTTCTGTCATACAAATGTACATTTGTTTCAGAACGTGGTCACAACGATTATGTTGCAGAGGAAGACAGGAAACAAACCAATAAATATTACATTTTCCTTTTTCGCTGAAATGAATTTTTCAACCAGGAACCAAACGAAAAGAACAACAAATCAATCAGTTCTTGCATGAACCATTTTTACTTCAAATTATAATTATACTAAAACGCAAACAAAAATCTACCCGTCCCATCTACCCCAGAACTCAAAAGCTACGCTTGTAGCTGTAAATAAAGCTTTTCTGCTGTAAACGTTACAACGATTGTGTGTGTGTGTGTGTGTGTGTGTGTGTGTGTGTGTGTGTGTGTGTGTGTGTGTGTGTGTGTGTGTGTGTGTGTGTGTGTGTGTGTGTGTGTGTGTGTGTGTGTGTGTGTGTGTGTGTGTGTGTGTGTGTGTGTGTGTGTGTGTGTGTGTGTGTGTGTGTGAATGTGTGTGTGTGTGTCTGTGTGTGGAATGTGTGTGTGTGTGTGTGTGTGTGTGTGTGTGTGTGTGTGTGTGTGTGTGTGTGTGTGTGTGTGTGTCTGTCTGTCTGTCTGTCTGTCTGTCTGTCTGTCTGTCTGTCTGTCTGTCTGTTTGTGGCTGTGTGTGCGTGTGTGTACCCATGTACATAACAATTACAATACAACGCTCTGTAAGAGAAGCAAGACACACTCAAAGACTAGCATTAAAACAATCGGTGGGAACTTTCGCCTGGGGCGCGTTATTTTAGTCGCAGCAGCGCTGATAGTGATATCAAGTAGTCTATGAATACAACTTAGCTTCTACAGTACACAATACTTAATAAGTAAATTTCAACCCCAAATAAACACTAAACATGAAGTCAGCTAAGCAAAATACTATACGACAAAGCATTGATCGACACAGAAATACTTTAATCGAGTCAAAACAACGATTCACTACTATTCACTAGTACTAAACAGAGAACGCGCCATGCAGACGACGGCTATAAAAGAATGGACCCAGAGAGGTATCGGCTACTGATTAAGCTCGATCCTGCGTTTAAATAAGATCTAAATAAACATTCTAAGATGCCAAATTATATTACACATGGCTTAGTGCGTGTGTGTGTGTGTGTGTGTGTGTGGAGGGGGGTCTAGTATCACCTCAAGTTGCTGCGAACAGACATTAAATAAAACACTGACTGATTGACAGACTAAAGCATGTATACAAGGATGTGAATTAAATCACTGGACCTCGCTACCATAGGCTGTGGAATTCGCGAGCTAGCAACACGGTGGAAACTAAATATACACCGGTACACATACACACCTTTTCCCAGGCCAGGCAAAACATAAGGGTAATCTATAGCTATGTGAGTCACCTACAAAGGACGATTGCAATGTGCTGATAGCAGACAAACAGAAATTCAGCTCGGTTTATCGGACATTGCCGCGAACTCGTAAATGTTTACGGGGTATAGCGCTATATAAGAGTGTTTTATTATTATTATTATTATTATTATTATTATTATTAAGAATGACACGTCTGATGCGGTTGCGAGCTCGGAACTGAGAGGATTAAAGGTGAAGTCATTTCAGACCTCACTGCTGGTGGTTTTGACAGTCTGTTTCACACAGGGCAAGAATGTTCAGTTGTGTGTGTGTGTGTGTGTGTGTGTGTGTGTGTGTGTGTGTGTGTGTGTGTGTGTGTGTGTGTGTGTGTGTGTGTGTGTGTGTGTGTGTGTGTGTGCGTGTTGTGTGTGTGTGTGTGTGTATGTGTGTGTGTGTGTGTGTGTGTGTGTGTGTGTGTGTGTGTGTGTGTGTGTGTGTATGTGTGTGTGGTGTGTGTATGTATGTGTGTGTGTGTGTGTGTGTGTGTGTGTGTGTGTGTGTGTGTGTGTGTGTGTGTGTGTGTTGTTTGTGTCTGTGTGTGTTTGTCTGCCTGTCTGTGTACGTGTGTGTATATGTGTGTGTGTGTGTGTGTGTGTGTGTGTGCGCGCGCGCGCATGTGTGTGTGCGCGCGCGCATATGTGTGTGTGTGTATGTGTGCGTGCGAGCGTGCGTATGTGTGCGTGTGAGCGTGCGTATGTGTGCGCGCGCTTACGCACACACACACACACACACGCGCGCGCGCGCGCACATAACATTACTAGACCTTACAACACTTCGTGAACTTGCCAGGTCCCGATTTATCTCCCCCTAGTCGGTGAACCCCTTGTCTTTCTGACACGTCCAGCTTCCGGTCGCTGACCGCCGTCACTAACGTCCGCGCCACCTCTTCCAAAGTCTCGCTCACATTTTCGCCCGTCTTGGCACTCAAGGCAAAATGCCCAGGAATGTCCAACACTGATTCCCCTACCGCCAGAGACAAGCTCTGCACCTCGGCCTCCTCCAGTCTGACCTCAGGCCCCAAGTCAAGTTTCGTGCCGACGAGGAACACCAGAGCCTCGCTCTGGGTCAGGTAACGTTGCACTTCCTTCAGCCAATCCACGATCTTCATTTTGGTGTCCGCGTCGTAAAGGACAAGCACGGCTTTGGTGTCCCGGAAGAAGGCACGGGTGAGGGTCCGGTACCGCTCCTGTCCCGCTGTGTCCCACAGCTCCAGCTCGACCACGACTCCGGACGGCAGCTCGACTCTCTGGACGACGAAGTCCGCCTCGAAGGTGGCCAGGGGACAGTCGATGAACTTGCCGTTGGCCACTCTGTTGGCCAGGCTCGTCTTGCCCACGCCCGGCTGCCCCACCAGGATGCATTTGAAGAGGTGGGTGGCAGGCGATGGTGTGCGCCGTAAAGATGAAGATGGCGATGACCATGATGATGCAGATCGGAACTCCATGCTACGCCTGGCGGGTAATGGGGAGCGTTGTTTAGGTTCAGAACGGTTCAGCTCAGCTATACGTAGGAGAGAGAAAAAAGTATAGGCTGCGATGATTGGTTCTGAATCTGCTGTCTAGAGAATAATAATGACGACAGCTCAGCTATACGTAGGAGAGAAAAAAAGTATAGGCTGCGATGATTGGTTCTGAATCTGCTGTCTAGAGAATAATGATGACGACAGCTCAGCTATACGTAGGAAGCAGTAAAGTATAGGCTGCATTGATTGATTCTGAATCTGCTGTCTAGAGAATAATAATGACGACAGCTCAGCTATACGTAGGAGAGAAAAAAGTATAGGCTGCGATGATTGGTTCTGAATCTGCTGTCTAGAGAATAATGATGACGACAGCTCAGCTATACGTAGGAAGCAGTAAAGTATAGGCTGCATTGATTGATTCTGAATCTGCTGTCTAGAGAATAATAATGACGACAGCTCAGCTATACGTAGGAGAGAAAAAAAGTATAGGCTGCGATGATTGATTCTGAATCTGCTGTCTAGAGAATAACGATGACGACAGCTCAGCTATACGTAGGAAATACACAGTACAGCATAGGCCACACTGATTGATTCTGAATCTGTTGCCTAGAGAATAATGACGATAATAGCTCAGCTATACGTAGGAGAGAAAAAAGTATAGGCTGCGATGATTGGTTCTGAATCTGCTGTCTAGAGAATAACGATGACGACAGCTCAGCTATACGTAGGAAATACACAGTACAGCATAGGCCACACTGATTGATTCTGAATCTGTTGCCTAGAGAATAATGACGACAACAGCTCAGCTATACGTAGGAAGCAGTAAAGTATAGGCTGCATTGATTGATTCTGAATCTGCTGTCTAGAGAATAATGATGACGACAGCTCAGTTATACGTAGGGCACAAACAGTACAGTATAGGCTGCATTGACTGATTCTGAATCTGCTGTCTAGAGAATAATGATGACGACAGCTCAGTTATACGTAGGGAACAGTAAACTATAGGCTGCATTGATTGATTCTGAATCTGCTGTCTAGAGAATAATAATGACGACAGCTCAGTTATACGTAGGGAAAAAAGTATAGGTTGCGTTGACTGATTCTGAATCTGCTGTCTAGAGAATAATGATGACGACAGCTCAGTTATACGTAGGGAACAGTAAACTATAGGCTGCATTGACTGATTCTGAATCTGCTGTCTAGAGAATAATGATGACGACAGCTCAGTTATACGTAGGGAACAAACAGTACAGTATAGGCTGCGTTGACTGATTCTGAATCTGTTGTCTAGAGAATAATAATGACGACAGCTCAATTATACGTAGGGCACAAACAGTACAATATAGGTTGCACTGATTGATTCTGAATCTGCTGTCTACAGAATAATGATGACGACAGCTCAGTTATACGTAGGGAAAAAAGTATAGGTTGCGTTGACTGATTCTGAATCTGCTGTCTAGAGAATAATGATGACGATGATGACCATCAACATGGTGATGGTGATGATGGAGATGGTGAAAGAAGAAGAAGACAATTTGCCATCTTGCCATCGTAATGTTCTGTGTAATTATCATTTTGTCTATAGGTAACACTCAAATAAGCATACTGCTTTTGTGTGTCCTGTACTTATTTATTTGTTGAACTTATGATTACGATGAACGAATATATTTTGTTTTAAACCAAGAAGAAGAAGAAGAAGAAGAAGAAGAAGAAGAAGAAGAAGAAGAAGAACAACAACAACAACAACAACAACAACAACAACAACAACAACAACAACAACAAAATAGCATCAATACATGTTGTTGTATTTTTTTTTTAATGGCGAGCATAAACCTTCTCGGCCTATTCCTTCATTTTGTATTATGTCAACCCAGTGGCAGGCATCGATAGCAACACTGTTTTGTTGTTGTTGTTGTTGTTGTTGTTGTTGTTGTTTCTGAGTTGAAACGATACAATATACCAAATAGAAATAAGATGGCGAACGCATGACAATTAGTGGAGAGATGGACGAGTGGATGAATGATTCGATGGACAAATAAATCAGCAATATCGTATATTTCACCAGTCAATTAATCAACTGACCAATGACTGTATCATTCAGAGGTACACGAAACTCAAACCATATAAAATACTCACATAATCCGACTGTCAGTTCCCCAGTAAATTAGCAACGAGAAAGCGTGCAGCGACCCCTGCGTGAATGTGACTGCCGGGTCGCGAAACGTGGATCACAGCTAGGTAGGTAGGTAGGTAGGTAGGTAGGTAGGCCGCCGTGTCAGGCGACTCCCTTCGGAAATTCTGGCTATAATTATTTGAGAAACGATGGCTACAAAAACTGCAGCAAGGCTAGATGAAAATGCTAGCTAGCGAGTGAATTAAACCATCTTCCGTCTACGTATACGCACTGCGTGAACACTTGAGAGCACACACAGGGACCAACGAATCTCAACGACATGGCGCGCGCGTCTGGTCTCAGTTTTTTATCAATGAGCTTCCTTTTGTCACCGTGTACGCCACTGCCTACACTGTGCTTGTGTGTTACACTGTGCACAGGTTCTCGCGTAGCTGTCCGGAAAGGTGTACAGTACGGCCGCTGTGTGCGTCTCATCGTTTCCGTGTTTGTCTGCCTGCTCACACAGGCAG
Organism: Alviniconcha marisindica; assembly: GCA_018857735.1. Taxonomy (NCBI): domain Eukaryota; kingdom Metazoa; phylum Mollusca; class Gastropoda; family Provannidae; genus Alviniconcha; species Alviniconcha marisindica. The sequence goes on along the minus strand of JABMCL010003093.1, from coordinate 205,981 downwards.
CAGACGGAGATAGTTTTGGTTTTTGTTGTTGAGTGGTTTGGTTGGTTGCTGCGGTATTTGCATCGTTTCCGTGTTTGTCTGCCTGCTCACACAGGCACCAAACGGAGATAGTTTTTGTTTTTGTTGTTGAGTGGTTTGGTTGGTTGCTGCGGTATTTGTGTGTGTGTGTGTGTGTGTGTGTGTGTGTGTGTGTGTGTGTGTGTGTGTGGTGTGTGTGAGGGGGGATGGGGGATTATAGTGGTGGTGTGTTGTTGATCTCTCTCTCTCTCTCTCTCTCTCTCTCTCTCTCTCTCTCTCTCTCTCTCTCTCTCTCTCTCTCTCTCTCTCTCTCTCTCTCTCTCTCTCTCTCAAGGTGTGTGTGTCTCTCTCTCTCTCTCTCTCTCTCTCTCTCTCTCTCTCTCTCTCTCTCTCTCTCTCTCTCTCTCTCTCTCTCTCTCTCTCTCTCTCTGCGCGGCGTTCGCGCATGTGTGTGTGTGTGTGTGCGTGCGCGCGTGTCGTTTTGTGCAGTGTGTGTGTGTGTGTGTGTGTGTGTGTGTGTGTGTGTGTGTGTGTGTGTGTGTGTGTGTTTGTGAACAGTTTGCGTGCGAGATTAAACAGTGTGCGTGAGAACAGTTTGTGTGGGAGACTGAACAGTGCGTGTAAACAGTTTGTGTGGGAGATTGAACAGTGCGTGAGAACAGTTTGTGTGGGAGACTGAACAGTGCGTGAGAACCGTTTGTGTGGGAGATTGAACAGTGCGTGAGAACAGTTTGTGTGGGAGATTGAACAGTGCGTGAGAACAGTTTGTGTGGGAGATTGAACAGTGCGTGAGAACAGTTTGTGTGGGAGATTGAACAGTGTGTGAGAACAGTTTGTGTGCGAGGCTGAACTGTGTGTGTAAACAGTTTTTGTGTGAGATTGAACATTGTGTGTAAAAAGTTTTTGTGTGAGACTGAACAGTGTGTGTAAACAGTTTGTGTGTAATATTAAGCAGTTTGTGTG
>JABMCL010003093.1:170000-180000 GCA_018857735.1 Alviniconcha marisindica | reverse complement strand
TGGGCTTTTTGTCCTAATGAGCCTTACGGTTTCTGTGGACGTAAAGCAGCATTGAACCGTGCTCCCTCATTGGTCACAGTTTGTCCCTAATAATTATGTCAACCGACATCCGAGAACATGAAGCTTACATCATCATCATCAACGTCTTTGTTTCAAAACAGTTCTCTCAATTTGTCGTCAGAAAGAAGACGCGTCAGACAGCACGTCATTCCTTTTTCCGCCTTAATGTTTCTTCATAATTATTATGTGCTGCCGCGTATATTACTTGCTTCTCGCTATGTCCAGAACAAATCTGCTCTCTATCGTAGTCGTACCGTTGTTTGACACGGCAGTTAAGACCCGAAATATCATCGTACAGATCAATATCTTTCAAATTTGCGGGCGCCGCCATGCTTCCTAATGACAAATTTGTCGAAGCACACTGGAGCAGTGGGAGTGTTCTGGCGACAGGTTAATTGTCCTTTATTATTGAATATCGTTCATCCAGTGATCGCGCTAGGCATTTTTCAAACCGGTGTGGCATTTGTTAGAGGCAAACATGGTTCATGGAAACCGGTCAGACAATCACTGTGACTGGTCCGATGCACAGCCGTCCGTATTACTGCGAGAGCTGTGCTAGCAAACACGCAGCTCCATTCCCTGTCTAGAACAGACTGACAGACTCTCTCTCTCTCTCTCTCTCTCTCTCTCTCTCTCTCTCTTCTCTCTTCTCTCTCTCTCTCTCTCTCTCTCTCATCACACACACACACATCACACACACACACCACACACAACACACAAAACACACACACACACACACACACACACACACACACACACACACACACGACACACACACACACACACACACACACACACACACACACACACACACACACACACACACACACACACACACACACACCACACACACACACACACACACACACACACACAGCAGCACACACACACAGCACACCCACAGCATCTCACGTTGCATTGCATTTCGGAAACTCAGCAAACAACAGCCTACCATTGTTGAATTTGTTTCCGGTACATTATGCTTATCGCATCTGGTGAAACACCGAAAATTACCGGCTAACGCGAACTTTGGTTCATCTGTGTGTCGTGTATGGGTTCAGTTCCGCTTCCACGGACACTGCCTTGTGGCTTTTCCCCTCCCAATTAATGAAACATTAAAATGGCTCTCCTCTCTCTTCAAAAGGTGTGGCTTGCGGACACTGCTTTGTGGATAGTCTTTCACATTAAAATGGCTTTCCTCTCGCTTCAATAGCTGTGGATTTTGGACACAGCCCCGTGGACAGCCCCTCACCATAAATGAAACATCAAAATGGCTCTCCCCTCGCTTCAACAATTGTGGACTATGGACACAGCCTCGTGGACAGCCCCTCACCATAAATGACACATCAAAATGGCTCTCCCTTCGCTTCAACAGTTGTGCACTATGGACACAGCCTCGTGGACAGCCCCTCACCATAAATGACACATCAAAATGGCTCCCATCGCTGCCCTGCTGGAGTCATCGTGGTGGTGACAGTGTACGTCAGGTTCCGTCTCCCTCCCTCTCCCCCCTCCCCCCCCCCCCCCCCCCCCCCCCCCCCCCCCCCCACCCCCCACCCCGCCCCACGCCATCTCCAGGGATCTCGGTCCCCGTCAGCAACTCTCCGGAGACAACACAGCCGTAAGTATGTAGATCATCAGTCTTATACTTACTGAACGTACCGATCCACCAGCACCTCTTCCATGACCCGCCACTGGAGAAAGCAAACCAAAGCATATCAAATGAACCGTAGCACAAATATAAGAGTCCGTGAGGTTTTGGTTTTGACCCAAGTGATATAATTTCATACTAGCTCTCTCTCTCTCTCTCTCTCTCTCTCTCTCTCTCTCTCTCTCTCTCTCTCTCTCTCTCTCTCCTCTCTCTCTCCCTCTCTCTCTCTCTCTCACTTTGTCTGTCTCACTCTCTGTCTCTGTCTCTCTCTGTCTCTCTCTCTGTGACAGAAAGTATAAAGTTCGTAACATCCATAGAACACACAGCACCCAGCCATCCTTACCTGACCCAGTCATGAACGAACGCGCAGCCTGTTGAAAAGATAAAAGGGAGCTGGAGAGAGAGAGAGAGAGAGAGGGGGGGGGGGAAGAGAGAGAGGAGAGAGAGAGATGCGCACGGAGAGGAACAGAGAGAGAGACTGAGAGAGACAGAGACAGAGAGAGATGCGCACGGAGAGGAACAGAGAGAGAGACAGGGACAGAGACACACAGAGATGCGCACGGAGAGGAACACAGAGAGAGAGAGAGAGAAGAGAGAGAGAGAGAGAGAGAGAGAGAGCTGTACCCTCGAGCAACACGTGTCATCCGCGCTCTTGTTGTCACCTGCTGTCACAGCAAGCTCACGACACCGGCTCTTCCAGAACCACACCGGCTGCGACAGTCCGCATACAGCAGCCACGGAACGGCACGGCTGATAGACCTGCAGTCACGCAGCAGGCACTGCGGCACGGCACAGCGCATCATCGCTGCAAGCTTTTATCACTTAATGTCACAGCTGCAATCTGCTCGCTGTATTCGCCGTTCTCTGAGATTTAATGCCACGCTCAGAGTGCGTGCGTTCAGTGTGTAGAGAGACCTGCACGTGAAACGCCCAGGAGCAGTCAAGTGACCTAGATCAGAGGGCTTTGTCAGACTCAGTGGTGTGTGTGTGTGTGTGTGTGTGCGAGGGAGCGATCAGCGTTGGAGAAGAGGTCGATGCGGTTGAGCGATGTAAGTGAAGCGGCCTTGATTTGCAGGTACGTCCTACCTGTTGCGTCAGACCAGTGACTGGAGGTGGGAGCAGTCTGTTTAGGACCAAGGCACAGGTAAGCTGGACCAGAGGGGTCTGTGAGAATTTGCTTTTTTCTGACCCCCACGGGTCTGTCTGTCTGTCTGTCTGTCTGTCTCTTCTCTGTGTCTGACTTTCCGTGTCTGTCTGTGTCTCATAATCTGTCACTGTTCTCTATCTGAATTTGTGTGTGTATCAGTCTGTCTGTGTCTGTCTGTCTGTCCCTTACGCTGTCATTTTTCTCTGTCTGACTCTCCGTGTCTGTCTGTCTCTCGCACACTGTCAAAGCTCTCTGTGTGACTTTTTGTGTCTATCAGTCTGTCTGTCTGTCCCTTACACTGTCACTTTTCTCTTTCTGACTCTCCGTGTCTCTCTGTCTCTTACACGCTGTCACAGTTCTCTGTCTGACGTTTTGTGTCTATCAGTCTGTCTGCGTCTGTCCGTCTCTTACTCTGTCACCTTTTTCTGTCTGATTTTCTGTGTCTACCAGTCTGTGTCTGTCTCTTAGTCTGTCGCTTCTCTGTCGGATTTTCTGTGTCTATCAGTCTGTCTGCGTCTGTCTGTGTCTGTCCGTCTCTTACTTTGTCACTTTTTCAGTCTGTCTCTTAGTCTGTCGCTTCTCTGTCGGACTTTCTGTGTCTATCAGTCTGTCCGTGTTTGTCTGACAGTCTCTCTCTCTCTGTCTCGTTCTGTCTCCTTGAGGTGTGTGTGTGTGTGTGTGTGTGTGTGCGTGCGTGCGTGCGTGCGTGTGTCTTTCGTACGCACGTAGATATCTGTCTCTAGTCGGTCTTTGCATATCTCTATGAACACAGGCAATATATGGTTCAGTGCCAATAGTTTGATCGTCGTAGCTATGAGTAAAAATGTTACAATCGTGATGTTCTCTTTCTAAATTTACACGACCGATTTGAGAGCTTTGTTCATACGCACTGTACACGTCATGTGCGAACACGATTCTCTGTCTTTCTTTCTTCTTTTTCTGCAATCAACTTACGCACGTGCTTAAAACAAATCGCTGCATGAACACAGAACTCTTTTACTTAATATTTTGCGCATGTGGAATGGACTGGCGTACGCGCTTTGCCGGAAGTGGGGTGAGGTGGGGTGGGGGTGGGGGGTGGGGTGAGTGGGGGGGGGGGGTGGACGAGTCAGCTGGGTTGCTGTATTTTTGGCCTAGTACTAGTTGTAGTGAAAACCTAGCATTTCAAGGCGACAAAATAGGCGGAAATGCTCATTGCTTTGTAATGAACTAGCGCACCGTTGGTAATTTAGTAACTTAGGAATTTGAACTATTTTGATATATAATTTTAGCTTGCTTTGCTACGGACGTGTGTGTTGAGTGCCTTTGAGAAGGGTGACAACCTCAGGTAAACCCTCATGTATGAGATCTATACACATAAAATGACGCTATTTATTAGGAGAAAACACAACATGCGAATTTTCGGGATAATCCCCTTGATCAATTAACTATAAAACGACACTTGAACAACAATTAAACGGTAAAATAAACGATGAAAAATGAGATGGAGAGCTAAGACACTTATCTTTTTTGGGGTGAGCTATGTCCAGTTATGTCCTATTCTTTGAGGTTCGATCACTTATTTATCACCGGAGCTTGACAGATTGAACTGCAATGTCGAACGCTGCATGATGTCTGCGCCATGATATATATATATATATATATATATATATATATATATATATATATATATATATATATATATATATATATATATAATTGAAAGTTGACGATGATGTAGAGCTTAATGTCCTCTGATGTCGGGTTGACATATTAGGGACAAACTGTGGTCAGTGGGTAAGCATTGTTCAATGTTGCTTTACGTCCACAGATACCATAAGGCTCATTAGGACGGGGAGCCCAGGACGGCCTCCGGGACTATCACACGGCTCCTGAACTCTGACTAATTGAGAGTAAATAAACTGTGGAATTTATAGCGCGCTTTCAGCGACTCAAACTAGTCAAAGAGTTTGACTATTTCATCAAAGAAAAGCATGCAATGAATAAATACTGAGAGAAAAAAATAATTTAAAAAATGACATGATGATATCTCACCTAACATACTTATTCATGCAACCTTGCAAAGCATTTTGAAACACACACACACGCACACTCACACACACACACGCACGCACGCACGCACGCACGCACGCACGCACACGCACGCGCACGCGCACGCACGCGCACGCACGCACGCACTCACGCACGCACCACACACACACACACACACACACACACGCACACTGACATATTCATAGGATCATAGGATGTACTGACGAACAAACAGTGCAGCCTGTAAACCACCACCACCACCCGTGCCACCCCTCCCCCTGCCCCCCCCCCCCCCCAAAAAAAAAAAAAAGTAAAAAAAGAAAAGAGAGGCCTGCCTGATGTTGGGGCTTCAGTCTCACTCAACGGACAAATTTTGCTACGTTTGTGGGCATCCAGAATGATTTAGCCCGGTCAGACTTCAGTGCGCACAATGTCTGTGTCAGCATGACCCCCGTAACCAACGTCCGGTTTGGAGAAGTTGTAGAACTTTGTATTCGACTCTGATTGGTTGTCGCCGTGCGGCCGAGAAATGAAGTTAACGAAAGGGGTTTAAACCACGCACAAATGAAACAGATAGTGCAATTCTGCAGACAAAACGGTCCTGCCTGGCGAATAGAGAAGGCTGAAATCAATAGCGAGCAAGGCCTTGTTAAGTAAACAAACTACGAAATAAAACAGTAACAACACACAAACACACAAACACACGGAATGGCCTTGATGTGTTTTCCATATCTATCAATGTGCCGCTTGTCGGCTTAGTTGTGGTCAATGGAAAACGGAAGAAACACAGGCGTAAAAAAAAAAATCCTTTCCTGTGTCTACAGGTGATTATACTGAGTGAAATGCAACGTAATTGAAAGATGGTTAAGTAAAGTGTTGAAACACGCTGAAAGGAAGGAAGGAAGGGATGGAGGATCTTGATTTTCAACGCCATCAACCATGACGGTTATATCAGGTTAAAATACATTTCATCAGAACGCAATGAAGCATGCAGATTCTGTATAAAAGAAGAAGAAGAATCTAAAATCGGTTAAACTTCCACCGCCGCTGCGTTCATATCCACATCATTATGCATAGTACATATTATTCTCATTACTTGTACTTTGTTATGCCATGATCGTTTAGTCCTTGTTTTATTCCATGATTCCGCTTTTTCCATGCATAATTGGCTCGCGATGTATAGGCATATTATGCGTAATTGGTTCGTGATGTATAAGAATATTATGCGTACTTGGCTTGTGATGTATAAGCACATTAGGCTATGCGTAAACATCACGAGCCAAGTACAGTATGGCCAGTGTCTTCAATCGTTCGCCTCTCATTAACCCATCTCTTGCTACGAAGTCGCCTAAAAACGGACAATAAAAGTGCTAAATTTGAAATCCACCACCATCCCTTTTAATAAAAATAAACATAAAAAATCTTCTTTTCTTTTTTCGCATTAGCATGTGGAAGGATGTCCATCAAAACTGCACAGTATCGCAGTTTGTAGTATATTTTGTTATAGTACCGGAAAATATACCGTTTCCAGGCAGGTGCACGTGCACTTTTAGCCAGGAAATACCACAGCCCGGTAAGTGAAGGGTTAATTTGCAACTACCCGGATACTTCCGGAAACAGAGTTCAGGAGCTGTGTGAAAGTCGAGGTGGCCGTCCTGGGATTTTCGTCCTAATGAGCCTTACGGTTTCTGTGGACGTAAAGCAACATTGAACCACACTTCGGCATTGGTCACAGTTTGTCCCTAATAAGTCAACCGACATCCGAGGACATGAAGCTCTACATCATCATCATACTTCCGGAAACGTTCGGGCTGCCGGTTGGCGGCACCGGACTATCAAGCACAACCCCACTAACTGACGGTAACTCCATGACCGCAAACCGCAAGGCAGCAGAACAATAAACCCAACAATCGGACCTACCCGGACACTTCCGGAAACGATCGGGCTGCAGCATGGCGGCGCCGGACTATCAAGTACAACCCCACTAACTGACGGTAATTGCAAGACTATAAAGCACAAGGCAGCTGAACAATAAAACCATCAATCGGCAGGCTATCGTGTGTGGCCGTGTGAAAGCCCGCACCGATATACGATCTCTCAAATATGGAGTACCCCAAGGTTCTGTGCTTGGACCATTACTCTTTTCCATTGACATCAATGACTTCCCTCTATTCATCAAAGCTTGCCGAGAACTTTTCGCAGATGACACAACAATCCACAGCAGTAACTCTAATTTCAAAAAGCTATCGGAGTCACTACAGGAGAGTGTCAACAGTCTATTAGCGTGGGCAGAGTTGAATCATAATTATGTCTCTCCTTCCTGATCAAACCAAATTTATGCTGATATAACAACCGTCCCAGGCTCGCTATCCAGGCAGTCTTCCGCCATACCTGCCTTCTTCTCTCTGCACATATCAACCATCGCGCTCCCTTCGTTCTTCGACAGACTGCTCAAAATTCCAAAAACAAACTTGAAAACCTTCGGTGAACGTTCATTTGGTTACATTGCTCCGACTGTCTGGAACTCGCTGCCGGCCGACCCTCCCTCCCAACTTTCAAAGTTAACCTAAAAACGCATTTCTTCCCGCCAAGCCTTCTGATTGATTTGTACATGCCAACCTCTACCTGTTTCATATTCGTGTGTGTGTGTGTGTGTGTGTGTGTGTGTGTGTGAGTGTGTGTATGTGTGTGTGTGTGTGTGTGTGTGTGTGTGTGTGCGTGTGTGTCATTTGGGGGCGGGGGTGGGGATTGGGAGAGATGAAATTACGGGTAGGTAGTAATATAATGATTCATTTTCTTGATATATTGCTGCTTCTCATATGGCACATGTACTTGTATATTATACATTGTTAGTTGTCATAATTATATGTATCATGTTTGTGAAACTTAGAAAATGTTGGAGAATGTTGTAAAGCGCAGTGAGTTTGGGTACACCAGAGAATAGCGCTATACAAAAGTTATTTTATTATTATTTTTATTATTATCCTTTCACATGCTAATGCAAAAGTGTTTCTCTCTTTTGCCTAAATGAGACAGAAACTTTTGCATTAGCATGTGAAAGGATGCATGTGAAAGGATTTCCATTAAAACCGCACAGTTTCGAAAGTTAAATAGATTTTGCTCTAGGACCGGGAAACATGCTGTTTGCAGGCGTGAGCGCACGTAAACTTTTAGCCCGGAAACAGCCCGGAAATATCACAGCCAGCCCGGAAAGTGACGGAATTAATTCGGACCTACTCGGACACTTCCGGAAATGTTCGGGCTGCAGCGTGGACGGCGCCGGACTATCAACCACAACCCCACTAACTGACGGTAACTGCAAGACTATACACCGCCAGGCAGCTGAACGATAAACCCAAACAATCGGCAGGCGATCGTGTCTGCCACTGACGGCAGTCGGGTTGAAATATCACATCGAGGCGTCGTTATGGGAGTGGCGGGACGATAGGGAAAGATAAAGTGAGATGAGTGCCTGCTTGCACGGGCTCTGCGCCTGCGTGTTGCAGATCGATTGGGTAAACTGATAGCGAGCCGTGGACGATACCTTAATTCGCCTTTTCCAATTGTGTCGTGCGGACCGGACCGGACCGGACCGGACCGGGCCGGGCTGGACCGGACCGTGCCTCTTTCCCCGGGACTAGCAACCACAGTCGTCGTTTTGCCTCGACCAGCCAGCCGGCCGTTACTGCTATGTTTTTTATCGCTTAGTGTAAGTAAACGTGGTGTGTCAGAGTTCAGGAGCTGTGTGAAAGTCGAGGGGGCCTTCCTGGGCTTTCCGTCCTAATGAGCCTTACGGTTTCTGTGGACATTGACCCGTGCTTTGGCATTGGTCACAGTTTGTCCCTAATATGTCAACCGACATCCGAGGACATGAAGCTCTACATCATCAACATGGTGCTTCACGTCCACAGAAACCATAAGGCTTATTAGGGACGGGTCGCTTAGTGTCCGTGTCCCATTCACAATTAGGCCTTTTTCATCCCCACCCCCCACCCCCCCCCCCACCCCCCTCCCCACACACACGCACACACACACACACACCTCCCCACCGGAAGCAGGTGGCACTACGGACGCAGAAAGTACACCCCTCCCATTGAGAGTATGGAGCGGACCGGTGTTCTACCTTTAACACCTGAAGTAGTAAACATGGTGCTTAACGTCCACAGAAACCACAAGGGCTTATTAGGGACGGGGAGAAGGGGGAGGGGAGGGGGTATGGAGGTGTGGGAAGAGGGAGATTACATACCTATCGCTATACACTGTCACCACCAGAATGACTCCCGCTTTAAGATGGGCTGCGATGAGAGCAGTTTTTAACGTTTCATTAATTGTGAGGGACAAAGTCACAAGACAGTGTCCACAAACCACAACTTTTGAAGAGAAAGGAGATCTGAAGCGGATTCGAACCGAGGTCCCTCTGCTTACCAGCCTAACGCCTTACCGCTAAATATAATTTAAATAACAAGATAAAAATAAATAAAAATAACAAGAGTAATATACAAGTTACATTTAAATTCATGGAACACTAAATATTCACAGAATGTGACATGCGTTTGTAAAAATATATTATCTGTTAAACACATATTGTTTGAATGTCCTATTACCACAGATGTATTTCAGAAAAAAGGATATGACTTAAATGATTACAACAATGTAAAAGATATTTTGTATAATACTGATGTTATCACTAATATTGTCAAATCGATTGTTCATAGTCCAGTGGGAAAATTAGTATAAATAATAATTATATGGGTGTATTTTTGTGTGTGTCTAATATCACCTCGATGTGAACAGACATAAAATAAAAAATATTGATTGACGCCTTACCGCTAGGCCAAACCGACTCACAACACGTGAAGTAGGTCAGAATATAGCCATATATACCTCGCACACTACCAGTAATTTCATTCTCGTTCAAATTTCGACCTTCTGGTTCATTCAACTTTATTTTCCCCCCGAATACTCTCATTACTCTCGTTTTACCTGGGTTAGCTGCGGCTAACACAGTTTCGTGTGTGTGTGCCATCGGGAAATAAAATAGGTGACCTAGGTGACGAACAATGTGACCTATTTTGTTTGGTTTAAAATAAATTTTGTTTAAACCAAATAAA
>JABMCL010003093.1:162500-165000 GCA_018857735.1 Alviniconcha marisindica | reverse complement strand
TGATGTACAGCACAAGACTGTCCCGTTTGCAGCCGTAACCGTCACTGCAAATCAAGGAGATTGAATGCTGGCAGGCTCTAGCAGATTGACAAGGAAACAAGCCGACTTGCGTGAAACGATGATTAAGCTACAGTTGTCATTACACATTAAACTTAAGTCACGAAGTCGCAGAGAGAGAGAGAGAGTGTGTGAGCTTCGGGGAATGGGGGGGGGGGGGGTAGATGGGGGGAAGAATAGGGAAGAGAAAGGAAAAATAAAGAAGTCTTTAATTCCTTATATTCTCCCGTCCCGGTAGTTCTACTTCAATCGACCTTTTCGCTTTCCTCATCCTCAGCATTTTAAAAATATTATTGACAAATATAGTTCCAGGGAAAATGGCCGATGTCCATGCTGTATAAACAAAGTCCTCAAGACTCAAAAAAAAGAGAGAAAAATAAAATTGTCAATACTTTGCGTTTAGTTGTCAAAGGAACCGTGTCTTTAGTTTATAATGCAGCAATCATGAAGTGTATGTTTCTTTGCCACGGACATTGATCGGAGTGTTTCTGTCTCTTCAGCATGAAGATCGACAGCTCTCAGAGCCAGACTTTCTCAGAAAACAGCTTTAGAATCTTCACTCAGCGACAGCAGTGATGATGGCGACGACGATGATGATTATGATGATGATGAACAGAACAACAATAGTAATGATACTATTGCTACTACTATTACAAATGGGTTGGTGGTGGCTGTTGGAGCTGTGCGTGTGTGTTTGTGTGCATGTGTGTGTGTGCGTGAGTGCGTGCGTGCGTGGGTGCGTGTGTGTGCGTGCGTGCGTGCGTGGGTGCGTGGGTGTGCGTGCGTGCGTGTGTGTGTGTGTGTGTGTGTGTGTGTGTGTGTGTTGTGTGCGCGCGCGCGCGCGCGAGTGTGTATGTGTGTGTGTGTGCGCGCGCGCGCGCGTGTGTATGTGTTCAAATAAATAACAACTTTTTTTCACTGCCCATCATGGCATACATTAAAAAGCGAGCGGGTGGTGGTGGTGGTGGTGGTGATGGTGGTGGTGGCAATAAGTACCACAGTTAACATTACTTTCCTGAAAACCAGCTACCTTCAAAATCTCTGTGAAATACCTCGGGGTTAAAACTGACCGGACCATTTCCGTTTAGAATCAAATCAGCAGCGTCTGCCGCACCTCTTCTCGAATTAAGACATCCTACGTCCATCTGACCGTATCTCTCAAAAAGCACTTTTGCGAGACTTGTTGCGGCTTTAATAACTCCCGCCCTGATTATTGCAGCTCAATCTCGGCCGGTCTACCTGTAGAAAAAAAATATAAAAAAAAATAAGTCGATAGATCGGAACAGTGCGGCAATTAAGCGAGGTCACATGACACCACTGTTAAATGAACTTCATTGATTGCAAATTTCCGCTGCGTGTACATCGACCTTTTCGCACCGTCACTACAACACTGCACACGCTACTGTACGTCTTACCTTTCAGCTCCGCCCGTCCTCAGGCTAGAAGATTTTGGACAATTCCGAAACGTAGTTTGAAATCTTTTGGGAGCGCTCGTTCAGTTTCGTCGTTCCACCTGTATGGCAAGTCTGGGGAGCGGGGATAGCTCAGTGGTTAGAGCGCCGGACTCGTGATCGAAAGGTCGCGGGTTCGAATCCCTGCAGGAGCGGCGGGAGAATTTTCTTCTCCGGGGTCCACTTTCTGTGCTGACTCTTATTTCGGTATCCGTTCCACCCCGTGTTACCGCAGCAGCACGTAAAAGACCCCGGTGATTCCGCCAAAAGTGCAGATGGCAGGTGACAGCTAAACACGCATACACCTTACGTATGTGGCTTTGCATGAAGTGACATGGTGCATGGTTGTATGGTGTACACATAACTTGCGCCGAGACGGCAGCAGTTTCATGTGGCACCAGCCATGCCAGCGCTGAGGTGGATATTCAAAAAAGCGCTATAAAAAGCTATTCACTCATGTTGAATCACATGCGAGCGCAGGAAGTCTGCTCGAGAGCGGAGAATAGCGCTATACAAAAGCGATCAACAACAGCAACAACAATTCACTGCCTGCCAGTCTGGTAGATCTCCGCTCTCTGTCTGAGTTCAAAACCGATGGGGGATGGTTGGGGGGGGGGGGGGGGGGGGGGGGAGGGAGTGGGGGATGGTGGGGGAGGGAGACAGGTAAGGGGATGGTGGGGGGTTGTGTGGGGGGGGGGGGGGGGGACTGGAAATTCCCTGTAAAGCCGATCTTATCACCACCGATGGGACATTAATATCGACCAAACTATTTTTGTTGCCAAGCATTTCAATGGCAGTGGCCATGACAGACTTCCTGATCTCTGGTGCACGTAAGATATAGGGCAGATCAAAAGTCTAGCACCGGAAACCGGCAGCACAAGGAACAATCTGGCGACACAAACCATAATCCACTTACCCAGGTAACCTGAATGTGTGGGACATGTGGTGTGTGTGTGTGTGTGTGTGTGTGTGTGTGTGTGTGTGTGTGTGTG
>JABMCL010003093.1:145000-155000 GCA_018857735.1 Alviniconcha marisindica | reverse complement strand
AATATGAAAGAACTGGTTTCAATAATTCGCCACAAATATTTGCATTTTATTTTGCTGTATTGAGTAAGTGTTGCGGTGTTTGTCATCAGCGACAGATTTGTAAAACAACAGCAGCAAAAACCGACTTGTGCTTAAATCGTTTTCCTTGTGTAATAAGACGTTATTATCATCATCATCATGATCATAATCGTCAACATCATGATCATCATGGTCATCAACCTTATCATCATCATCATCATGGTCGTCATCATTAGCATCAACATCAGCATCTTCTTCCCGCTTCTAGCTTAGTTCAGCAAACACATGTACCGATCAAACTTGAAGCTCATTCCCACTGCGTTTCAGTCCCGGATTGAACATCTTCATCTGAGTACTGAGAATGAAACAGCTATGAATGCCTGTCAGGAACTGTAGACAAAAAGCGTATGTCATGAGTATCGTTAGCGGTGGTGATTTCCCGGTGTGAAAGGTGACAGAATGGGGTCAGGGAGGAGGTGGGTATGGGGTGGGTGTGGGGCGGGGTGGAGTGGTGTGGGGGAGGGTGGTGGGGGGGGGGAGGTTGTCTAGTTATTTTAACCCACGCGCGTTTCATCTCCCTGACACGTGAATCTTCTTGTTTCCTCAGTGACTCCGATGGGGAAAGGCCACGGGGCTCCATCGAGCAGAGCGATTGAGACAACTCGCGACGTGAGTATGGATCTGGCCTGAATCTCGGATGGAATTCTTCTTCCCGTGACCTTCAAAACTGCCTGCAACGCTCACTACGCTGTGCGTCGTCACCGATTTGGTGGAATCAGACTGGCATTTGCTCGTCCACAGCGCTCACTAAAACCTGCCAGTTTCCGATGCCATCGTCCACGAAGACCTGCAGTGTATTGACGCGTCAGACTTGCTAACAACAAAGGCAGCTGTTCAGCGAGTCCTCAGGGAGGGAAACGTGTTGACACCATTCTTGCAGCTAGTCCTCCGTCTGGAATTTAAAATTGCGTTTATCGCTCAAGCTCACTGTTCATGTTTGAAAACGCGTGAACTTCAGAATCGTCCTAATGTTCCTTTATTGTTCTTCTTCCGAATGACGGAGAAAATGACAAATAGACGTCTATTTATTCAAGACACCATGCAAATAAGGAACCTTACCGAAAATTATACGCTGAGTGAATAAACCAGAAGAAGCCGAAGAAAAAGAGATCAAGAGAAGAAGAAGAAGAAGAAGAAGAAGAAGAAGAAGAAGAAGAAGAAGAGAGAGAGGGAGGGATAAATAAGAAGAAGAAGAGAGAGGGAAGGGAAAGAAGAAGAAGAAAACTGCATTCGAAGATATCCACTCTCAACATGGCTGACAAGAAGGGAAGTCACTCCAAGCGGAAGCACTCTGCTTCTGCTTCTTCCGGTTCAACCTTGCCCATCGCACGACGGGTGCGGGAGACCCCGTACCAAGACATCAACCGAATCAGGCGAAACATTCTGGCCGTCAGAGAAACCAAAGGTTCGCTTTCTCCGCAAGACTATTTCACGGACCCCTCCTTTGCATCAGACATGACGTCACTCGCCTACGTCTACAGCGGGGACGACAAATACGAAAAAGCCATTTTCAAGCGGCCTCACGTGAGTACTTGTGTTTGACGTGAAGAGCTATATACTTGTGTTTGACGTGAAGAGCTATATACTTGTGTTTGACGTGAAGAGCTATATACTTGTGTTTGACGTGAAGACCTATATACTTGTGTTTGACGTGAAGAGCTATATACTTGTGTTTGACGTGAAGAGCTATATACTTGTGTTTGACGTGAAGACCTATATACTTGTGTTTGACGTGAAGACCTATATACTTGTGTTTGACGTGAAGAGCTATATACTTGTGTTTGACGTGAAGAGCTATATACTTGTGTTTGACGTGAAGACCTATATACTTGTGTTTGACGTGAAGAGCTATATACTTGTGTTTGACGTGAAGAGCTATATACTTGTGTTTGACGTGAAGACCTATATACTTGTGTTTGACGTGAAGACCTATATTGGATGTCAAAGCAGCTGATTTATGTTAAGATCTAATGTGACGTGAAGACCTTTTTTTTGATGTCAAAGCTATTGATTTATGTTAAGACATTGTTGTATGTGAGTATTGTATTTTATGTGAAAACCTTGTTTGTTGTGAAAATCTTGTTGCTTGTGATACAGGATACTTTATTCATCCCATTACGGGGAATTACGGTGTCGACTCGCACATAAGAGAGAGAGGGGGAGGGAGAGAGAGAGGGGGGGAGAGAGAGAGAGAGAGAGATCACCACAATGTGCACAATTATACAGTATCACTGAAGAGAGAGAGAGAGAGATCATCACAATGTGCACAATTATACAGTATCAGTGAAGAGAGAGAGAGAGAGAGAGAGAGAGAGAGAGAGAGAGAGAGAGAACAACAGCAACAGCAACAGCAACAACAACAACAAAACTGCATTACAGCTTTGTCAGAGCGCGTTCCTAATACATGTCCGCACCCACGTACACTGATAAGTAATAGCATGACCAGCGTGTTGTTGTTGTCGTTAACAACTGTGCATTTTTGTCGCTTGAGCGGATTCAGATTCAGATGTTGTATTCGCCAGGAATTAACATGTCCTCAAAATCTGTGTGACAGACGCTGTTAGCCAAACAGGACGCGCAGGCAAGACACACATTTCGACCTAACTTTCGACACTCCAACAAACCAGAATCATTTGCTTTCTGTCATCGATGAACAAATTGCAAGGTCTGACAGAAAAATAGTCTCGCCTTTTCTGAATGAATGACATTTACCTGACTTTGCAAGACCACCAGTCTTCTTCATAGTGTTGACAGTCGGAGCTCATTAGTTTCACACCGGCTCCGAAATAGGTCACCCTGCTCAGACACATCACATTTTCAACGAAATAGGTCATCCTGCTCACAGTCACATTGAATTTTAAACTGTTTGAGGAAGTTCCCGTGGTGAGTCACAGTTCCTGCGGTATTTAACTAGTTATTATTACAGCGACTCGCTAGAGAGCCGGTTTGGCCCAGCGGTAAGGCGTTAGGCTGGTAAGCAGAAGGGCCTCGGCTCGATTCCGTTTCGGCTCTTCAGCCTCTTCAAAAAAGGTTGCGGTCGGTGGACACTGTCTTGTGACCTTGTCCCTCCCAATTAATAAAACATTAAAATGGCTCTTATCACCGCCCATCTTAATGCAGGAGTCCTCCTGGTGGCGACAGTGTAGCGATAGGTATATAATCTATTATCTCCTCCCTCTTCCCCCCCCCCCCCCCCCCCCCCGTCCCTAATCAATCTTGTGGTTTCTGTGAACGTTAAGCACCATGTTTACTTATTTTAGTGAATCGCTCATACTTGTGATTTAATCAATTCGTCTTTACCTTTTTGCACTGAATGCGCCTCAGGAAATCTCTGAGGAACTCCCTTTCTCAGTTGTAAATCAGTGAAGTGTAAATATTGAGATGTGCTGATCATTGACCGGTTTTAGCTTGGCTGTAGGTGCTATTGACTGTTGTGTGTGTGTAGGCGTACGAATCAGCTTTTTACTTGTGTTTTTATGACTCGCGTTTGGACCGTGTGTGGGATTTGTCCTGGGCGGATTCTGTGCGATTTGCGGGACGTTGTACTGAAAACCTTTAGCTTGTCTTTTGGTGATTTGTATTACGATTTGCTATGGAGTAAATGAAACACTGGTTTGCGACATCCTTCCTTCAACCTCTGCCGTATTTAGTTACGTCATAGGTTCCCGAAAGCTGTCAGCTAACGAGCAGTTTTTCGTTGATGCTCAAACAGTAGTAAGTTTGTTACAAGCAACTCAGATAATCCAAGACGTGTCAATTTAATATAGCCGTCAACAACTTTTACACCAGCACAAATAAAACCATAATAGTTTGAATAGAGACGGAACTCTTTTTACTTTCTTTTTTACCCGGGGTGGATACGTCTGATGTTTACGTGGGTGCTTGGGCGCTAGGCTGCTTCCACAGTCATATTAGTACCCAAACCTTTTTTCTTTTTTTTCTTCTTTTTTTTAATACCACAATAACACATATTGTATATTTTTTAACTCAACAGTTATTGAAATACAAACATTGAATATTAAACAACCTAGTAATTTAGGTAACTTACACACACACACACACACACACACACACACACACACACACACACACACACACACACACACACACACACACACACACACACACACACACAGTGATTCAGTCGTTGGGAGAGAGAGAGAGAGAGAGAGAGAGAGAGAGAGAGAGAGTCCTACTTTACTCTAAACATAAAAGATCAGCAAGTGATAACGGTTGCATCTCTTGCCTTTCCTTTTGGTCTGAAGCAGCAGTGCAATATTTCTCTGTGATTGCCCTTTGCTTTAATGAGTGGATGAACATGTTAACATTTGCTTTTCCCATTTGCGATTTTGATTTGAAAATGTAGAATTATGCAATCAAAATAATTAGGTCCAAAACTTTGTCAGTTTGTACATTTTGGTCAAAGCCAAACAGAATCAAAGGCATATTCAGTTCCACTTGTATGTTCCTACCGATCAGCGCACTGACAACCCAAACCTTTTAAATTACAACAACAGCAAACAAGCATCCTGGTAAAGTCATTCATGGATAAAAACATGAAAACTCCCACTGACATCAAGTTGTGCATATCACATAAAATTGCCACTTCCCGAGGACCCCCTCTTAAAATGTACTGTCCTAATAGTTTGTGTTTGATGTTACTGTATGTGTATATGTTTCGATTCACATTCTGGAGAATATACTTTGTAGATGTGAATTGAGAAAGGAACTCGAACTCGAAAACTCGAAAACTTTAATACTCAAGGATAGTAGCGTTAGGTCCATTTGGACCTAACAGCCAGTCTTTGCTATACTACAAACGCAAATAAGCACGACTATACCAAAACAGATATTATAAGTACGAATAAACAATTGATTAATGCAGTTGCACAGAGTTCCTACAAATGTGCAGAAACATCGGAAATAAATTTATTTCATGGACATACATGTATAGAACAATAAAAAATTAAACATGTGATTGGCAAACATGTGATTCAAACAAATCCGTCCAAATTTGACGAGAGGTTATTCTCAGAGATATATTTGTGCAGATTAAGTTTGAAACAAGGAAGAGAAATACAAGATTTTATGTTTTGAGGCAGGGAGAGAGAGAAGACGAGAAGATTTTTGAAATGTGAATTTGATTATGACAGACTTTGATCGTCCTGAGGTGAACCTGTGCGGTTGACAGGAAGTTAAAAATCCAGTCACTTGTTCCTGTCCTTTAAAAATGACATACCTTCCTAACATGTGGTGACAGAGCTGCCTATGTCTCCTCATTATCTGTCGCTGGTTGTGAAAGGTCAGGGCATGTACAGAAGCATGCCCAACTCAGGCGGGGTCACTCAGGATTGCTCACCGGGGCAGTTCATCAAAGACAGGAATCCATAAGCGGTCTTAAAGTAATCAGATCCTGTTGGGTTCGCTCAAAGTATATCTCTGCAGTCTGCACTCCACGCTCTAATTTTTGGGGCATGCACCAGCCATCAGTTTGCAGCTATCAGTTTGGGGCATGACGCCATCAATTTGAGGCATGCAGCTATGAGTTTGGGGCATGCAGCCATCATTTTGCATCCATCCAGCCATCAGTTTGGGCACATGCAGCCATCCGTTTGGGGTATGAGGCATGTTGGGGCATGCACCCAGCAACTAATTTGGGGCACGCAGCTATCAGTATGGGTCATGCAGCCATCAATTTGGGGCATACAGCCATCAGTTTTGAAATGTGAATTTGCTTATGACAGACTTGAATCGTCCTGAGGTGAACCCGTGCGGTTGACAGGAAGTTAAAAATCCAGTCACTCGTTCCTGTCCTTTTAAAACGACATGCCTTAATTCCTAACCTGTGGTGACAGAGTTGCTTATGTCTCCTCATTATCTGTCGCTGGTCGTGAAAGGTTATGGCATGTACAGAAGCGGTCACTCAGGCAAGCAGCTCACCGCGGCAGTTCATCAAAGACAGGAATCAATAAGCAGAAGAAGCAGCTAGTAGACAGACCTTATCTGTTTACGCAAGGGACAAAGAGATCCTGAGTTCCCTGGTGCAATATTCTGATCCCAGAGAATTGATTTCGCTCGCGGCCTGATGCTGTTCTTTGCTTTTCTGAAAACGAGCCACACCCATGTTGCAGAGATGGGCGTGCGAGTTTCCACGCAGGGATAGTTTTACCACACAATTACATCAGTGGGAAAGTAATTAGATCCTGTTGGATGTTCTCGTTCAGATTATTTCTCTGGAGGCGCTTCGGAAGTCGGTGTTCGGATGCTTCAAACTTAGGGTATGATTGCATTATTATTTAATGGCAGTCGCTTTATCAGTCTTAAAGTAATCAGGTCCTGTTGGGTTCTTGCTCACATTATATCTCTGGAAGCGCCTCGGAAGTCGGTGTGCAGATGCCTGAAACTTACAGTAAAATTGCATTATTATTATTGGAATGCAGTCGCTTTATCAGTCTTAAAGTAATCAGGTCGTGTTGGGTTCGGTCAAAGTATATATCTCTGGAGGTGCCTCGGACCGACGTGTGCAGATGCCTGAAACTTAGGGTACAATTGCATTATCATCAGTGGCAGTCGCTTTATCAGTCTCAAAGTAATCAGTTCCTGTTGGGTTCGGTCAGATTATCTCTCTGTAGACGCCGCGGAAGTCGGTTTGCAGATGCCTGAAATTTAGGGTAAATATGAAACTTAGGGTACACAGCATTACTATCATTGTCAGTTGCTGCCCAAATTGGAGAGTTGCGGCTACAACTAAGACTTCGCTGCAGGTGACAGATTTTTGAACTGCAGCCATGCGCTTTACGGCGACCTCTTCACTGTAGAAGCTTTGCAAAATTTGCTGCAAGAATGCAGCCGTATAAAAGCGACCTCGCCGGAGCGTCCAAAACATGGTTCAGGAGCTGTGTGAGAGTCGAGGTGGACGTCCTGGACTGTCCGTCCTAACGAACCTTCTGGTTTCCGTGGACGTAAAGATTTATTGCACCGTGCTTCGGCATTGGTCACAACTTGTCCCTAATATGTCAACTGACATCTGAGAACATAAAGCATCACTTTATCAGCATCATCATCAGCGTCCAAAACTCAGGTGGGCAGCACTGCAGCTGCGCACACAGTATTTTATACCGGTTGACACGTAAGACAGTTTTGTCGCCATAAAATTTGTTTTTGTTGCTCTAAAAACCTGCCTCCTTAAGCCCATTCTTAATTGGGCGAATGTTTGTTCGCGAACCTAGTTGGAAGTATTCGGCGAACCTATTTGGATCTTAATTGGGCGAACTTTTCTTCGCGAACCTAGTTGGAAGTATTCGTCGAAGCTATATTCGGGGTCCAAAAAGCTTCGCTCAACATGTTCTGGAAACATCCGCCCTATTCGACGATCATTGCCTCTGATTGGCTGAGAGCAGAGCTCTCCTGTGGATGAAAAAAATGAAAAAAATGGATGACGGTGTCGCTAGCTTCTTCACTCGCTTCGGAGGGAATTTGTTGACTTGTGGGAGGCGCAGCCTCGTCTCGGAGACCCAGAATGAGAGGGTAGTTGGTTGAATTACCCTGTGAGGGATGATTAAAGTATATTGATTTGACTTGACTTTACTTTAGCCTACATTTTTTATCATGCTGTCTGCTGCGCGTCTGCCGCAAGTTCGGGCCGAAGCTTGCATCTCTTACAAGCCAGTTGAGAACGAAGTAAAGTTTGGACTGTCCGAACCATGTTCGGCGAACTAAAAGTTCAATTAAGAAACGAATCATAGTTCGTCGAAGTGTCCGAAGTATGTTCGGCGAACAAACATTCGCCCAGTTAAGAACGGGCTTTAGGTTGCAGCTGTGAGCATAAAGTTTCCGCCGGAAAGGGCGTGCGTGACTGCAGCTGCAAGCGTAATTATAGACTTGCATCAGTAAACGGCGCGCTTTGCCGCAGCAACAGCTGCTAGTCAGCAGCTCAGACTCTAAGTTTGGGGCGTGCACCAGCCATCAATTTGGGGCACGTAGCCATCAGTTTGGGGCGTGCCGCCATCAATTTGGGGCACGTAGCCATCAGTTTGGAGCATGCCGCCATCAATTTGGGGCACGTAGCCATCAGTTTGGGGCATGCCGCCATCAATTTGGGGCATGCACCTATTAGTTTGGGGCATGCCGCCATCAATTTGGGGCATGCACCTATTAGTTTGGGGCATGCCGCCATCAATTTGGGGCATGCACCTATCAGATTGGGGCATGCCGCTATCAATTTGGGGCATGCACCTATTAGTTTGGGCTGGGGTATGCAGCCATCAATTTGGGGCATGCAGCCATCAGTTTGGGGTATGCAGCCATCAGTTTGGGGCATGCAGCCATCAGTTTGGGGCATGAGGCATGTCAGGGCTTGCGCCCAGCAATTAATTTGGGGCATGCAGCCATCAGTTTGGGGCAAGAGGCATCAGTTTGAGGCATGCAGCCATCAGTTTGGGCATGCAACCATTATTTTGGGTCATGCAGCCTCCGCCTATGATTCTGACGAATGTAACTACCGATCTTTGTTTCTTCCTGTGTCTGCGTTGCCCTGATATAACCGTACTGGTTGACTGGGCGGAAAAAGCACACCAAGTTTGGGGTTAAATGCTCAGTTTGGGATGCATCAGTCCTTGATATAACCATTATTTGGTTGACTGGCGTAAAATCACAATTAACTACCGACTCTGTTCTGGTTCCATTAACGTACTGGGTTTACTGGCAAAAAAAGTTTCTATTACTTAGTGTATTTGGTATCGCCCTGATATAACCGTACTGGTTGACTGGGCGTAAAAGCACCAAGTTACTTACTTACTTCCTGTCTCTGGTGTCATCCTGATATAACCGTATTGGTTGACTGGGCGGGAAAAAAAAGTTTCTGAAATTACTTAGTGTATCTGGTATCGCCCTGATTTAACCGTACTGGTTAACTGGGCGTAAAAAAACCCAAATTACTTCCTTAGTGTATCTGGAGTATCGCCCTGTAGTAACCGTACTTGGATTGACTGGTATACAGCGGTTGTAAAAAATAAAAAGTAAAAAACAGCTTATGATAGAAGTGCGGCTGGGCGTAGTACATTACCTACTTACTTACTGTCTCTGGCAGAGTTGGCCACGTCTGCTACTGTCTTTGCATGAAATGGTATCACCCAGCGGTTTGGCACTGAAATGGTAAACAGACCAGCTTATGATAGAGTGGGGGTGGGGGGTGGGGTACAATGTACCTGTTGTGGAGGGGAGGGGGGGGGTGATGTTTACAGAAACAGACGCGAATGGAAACGAAATGCTTGAGTGCATTGTCCCAACACTGACTTCCACTGACCTGTGATATTCACGCAGAATGGGTACTGGATTCCAACCCGACATTAATTTGTTTTAAAAAGAGAAACAAATGTAGGGGAGCGGTGTTGGGGAGTGAGGGAAGCAGGTGGAAGCATGAACGAAGAGTCACAAGTCAGAGGTTGCTATAACACAACGTTTATTTACACCAATCAGGAAACAGTGTAGGCTCTCCCCTGAGATGAACACTGAACACAGGCCGCAACAGCAAGCAAACAACCTGCCTCTGCAGGGACACTGGGGGAAAGGGACGCTGCCGGCCCAGCGCACAAGTTTTAACACTTTAGATAATTGGGGCCATAAAACTCCGACACAAACAAAAAAGAGAAAGCACGACATAAAAGAAAAGGTTAAAGAGACATGGCCCTGGACACAAACAATGCACTCGGTTACACAAAAATAATGCTTGAGTGCATGTCGCCACTGGCAGACCTGCCATGTTTTCCGTTCGGTGCCGCTGTCTTCATCCATCTCAAGTCTCCGTTTGCTGCCCGTTTTATAGATGTGTAAATTTAGCTTTGTATAGTTAGAATGCTCGTGTATGCCGGTGCCTCTGTGTGTGTGTGTGTGTGTGTGTGTGTGTGTGTGTGTGTGTGTGTGT
>JABMCL010003093.1:135000-137500 GCA_018857735.1 Alviniconcha marisindica | reverse complement strand
TAAATCAGCTAACTACTGTATCATTCTGGGTCCCACAAGTCAGCAAATAGGTCAATTCCCTCCGAAACGAGTGAAGTATCGACACCGTCATCCATTTTTCTTTTTCCTTCTTCCTCATCCACAGGAGAGCTCTCTTTGCTCTCAACCAATCAGAGGCAAGGTTCGCCGAACTGGGCGAATATTCCCAGAACATGTTGAGCGAAGCATTTTAGTCCCCAAACATAGCTGCGTCGCAGATTGAAATGATGCAATGGAAGAAGAGAGTCGGAAGGAGTGGCGTAGATTGTTTCAGAGTGATGGTGCTTGATAGAAGAAGGCGCGTCGACCAGAATAAAAGACTTGAGGATGGAAGACGAAGGATTCGAATATCGGTAGACGAACGGAGAAGGGACATGTTCACAATCTTCACTCCCTGATTACCCCACCCCTGTACCAAGCGACACTTTCCCCAGCAGCACAACCCGTATCACTTCTTCAGCGTCACTGCGGTTGCGCGTGTCAGCGAGTGCAGAAGGAAGCGGATGTGTCACCCACTTCCGGCCGAGCAGCGTAATAATACAACGCTCAGTGGTTAAAAGATGTACGCGTTAAGAGGTAAAGGCAGATATCCATGCCGGATATATCTGCACTAAGCAGACATGATTTCTGCCCAGAGTCGATTTTTTCTTTGTTTATTGCTGACGTTCGTTTTATTTCTCTTCCTCCCTTGCTCTCATCGTAGTTGCTTTAGGATGTGCAACAGTCGTTAACACACACTCTCTCTCTCTCTGTCTCTCTCTCTCTCTCTGTCTCTCTCTGTCTCTCTCTGTCTCTCTCTCTCTCTCTCTCTCTCTCTCTCTCTCTCCTCTCTCTCCCCTCTCTCTCTCTCTAACAACACACACACCACCACACACACACACACACACACACACACACACACACACAACACACACACACACACACACACCACACACCACACACACACACCGCGGGCGCGCACACACACGCACACACAAATATATGCACAAACACTCTCTCTCTCTCACACACACAATCTCTCACACACACATACACACACACACACACACTCACTCTCACACACACACACACACACACACACACACACCACACACACACACACACACACACACGCACGCACGCACGCACGCACGCACGCACGCACGCACGCACGCAGCACGCACGCACGCACTCACCCCCCCCCCACACACACACACACACACACACACACGTACTCGCGCGCTTATTGGAAGCTGATGACATGGCAAATAAAGGCGTCACGTTGTTATGGAGATAAATCTAACAGCATGCTCCCTCACTTTTATCTGACACCGGCAGCTTTCGTGTCCATCATTATCATATCTCTCTCTCTCTCTCTCTCTCTCTCTCTCTCTCTCTCTCTCTCTCTCTCTCTCTCTCTCTCTCTCTCTCTCTCTCTCTCTCTCTCTCTCTCTCTCTCTCTCTCTCTCTTCTCGCTCTCTGTGTAGTCTCTGTCTCTGTCTGTCTCTTTTTTTCTCTCTCTCTGTGTCACGTAAGCTGTGTGACTAGGCCAATCCAATAGCCAGAAGCCAAACTCTCTCTCACTCTTTTCTCGTTCTCTCTGTGGTCTCTGTCTCTCTCTGTCTCTCTCTGTCTCTCTCTCTCTCTCTCTCTCTCTCTCTCTCTCTCTCTCTCTCTCTCTCTCTCTCTCTCTCTCTCTCTCTCTCTCTCTCTCTCTCTCTCTCTCTCTCTCTCTCTCACGTAAGCTGTGTGACTAGGCCAATCCATTGCAAAAAGACAAACTCTCTCTCTCTCTCTCTCTCTCTCTCTCTCTCTCTCTCTCTCTCTCTCTCTCTCTCTCTCTCTCTCTCTCTCTCTCTCTCTCTCTCTCTCTCTCTCTCACACACACACAATTGCTTAATGGTGCTTATAATATTTGTTTGTGGTATTGTCGTGTTTATTTGTGTTTGTAGTATAGCAAGTACTGACTGTTAGATAGGCCCAAATGGACCTAACACTACTATCCTTGAGTATTAAAGCTTTCGAGTTCGAGTTTTCTAGTTCGAGTTCTCCCTCTCTGTTTTTCTACATTGCATTTATATAGATATTGCTTTGCCAGTATTAGAATAAGATCAGAAACGTTCTCTGTTTTGATGTTATCATCAGTTCCAAATAATATTTGACACTCAGAAAGTCTTAATCTGTAGCAGGAAGTACATCTTTTATTAAACTGAATCAAAAACCGTGTCCAGAACTGTTGGATTAGTGTACATTCCCAAAGTAATTTCTGTGTTGTATAGAGTCCCTAGCAATGCCAACACTTAATTTTTTTTATCGGTCACACCCATCTCATTAAGAATCAGATTTGTTCCAATTATTCTGTCCGTAATTTTAATTTTAAAACCATTTCATGTCAACGTCATGAATTTTATTTATTTGATAAAAACAGGGCTGCCACGGTGTGTGGTGTGTGGTGTGTGTGTGTGTGTGTGTGTGTGTGTGTGTGTGTGTGTGTGTGTGTGTG
>JABMCL010003093.1:115000-120000 GCA_018857735.1 Alviniconcha marisindica | reverse complement strand
CGCACGCACGCACGCACGCACCACGCACCACCACCACGCACGCACCACACACACACACACACACACACACACACACACACACACACACACACACACCTCAGCACACACAAAATACATCATAACATTCGAACAAACAAACAGAAAAACAAAGAAAGAAAAGGGGGAAAAAACGCGTAAATCTTATTGTTATTAAATCTACAATGTAACCGTTTATTACACCTGTATAACCAAATGAGATGAGTAATGTTTAAGTGTTTAATACCTCTCTTTACTCGCATTGCGTTCTGTTACATGTATATTATGGTTGACCCTCAATTTGTAGAGACTTTAGTTCCTGGGAATCAGTGAACCGTGACTTCATGCATCGCTTCCAACCCGTGACGAAGAAGGACGAGGACGAGTACTGGATGTCCATGGAAGACTTCAGGTAGGAATTTGTTCAGGAAGGACGAGTACTGGATGTCCATGGAAGACTTCAGGTAGGAATTTGTTCAGGAAGGACGATTATTCGATGTCCATGGAAGACTTCAGGTAGGAATTTGTTCAGGAAGGACGAGTACTGGATGTCCATGGAAGACCTCAGGTAGGAATCTGTTCAGGAAGGACGAGTACTGGATGTCCATGGAAGACTTCAGGTAGGAATTTGTTCAGGAAGGACGATTATTCGATGTCCATGGAAGACTTCAGGTAGGAATCTTGTTCAAGGACGAGTATTCGATGTCCATGGAAGACTTCAGGTAGGAATCTGTTCAGGAAGGACGAGTACTGGATGTCCATGGAAGACTTCAGGTAGGAATTTGTTCAGGAAGGACGATTATTCGATGTCCATGGAAGACTTAAAGTAGGAATTTGTTCAGAAAAGCCGAATTCTCGATTTTCGTGGAAGACTTCAGGTAGGAAATAATTGTGGAATGTTCAGCACTGTCTGTCCATAACAGAAAAGATATATACCTAACCTCTTATGCTTTTGTTCCTTTTCACTTGTTGTTTTATATGCTACTTTGACTTGTTTCCACACTCTGGTCCCCCCCCCACCCCCCACCCCCCACCCCCCTCCCCCGCCTCTCGTCTCATTCTTTGTTATGCACCCGCCTCTCGTCTCATTCTTTGTTATGCACCCCGCCTCTCGTCCCTTTCTTTGTGATGCTCCCCGCCTCTTGTCCCTTTCTTTGTTATGCATCCCGGTTCTCGTCTCATTCTTTGTTATGCACCCCACCCCACCTCTCGTCTCATTCTTTGTTATGCACCCCGCCTCTCGTCCCGTCTCGTGGCATTTCTGAAGTTCCCGTTCCTTTCTTGCTCGTGCCTAAACTCAGTGTCTTCATTCCTCGCTTTTACAACGCTTCATGCTGCCGCAGCACACTGATTCAAGTCCTATGTTTGCGCTCCTCAGGTGCAACTTTGGCGGCCTCTTCATCATCAGCTCGGAGGAGCCGTTCCGGGTGGATGAACTGAGTCTGGCACGCAGCTACCACCTCCAGGACGGGTGGGATTACCATTCCAGTTTCCTGACGGGCCAGTTCCTGGCCTCCCCGAACAACAACCGTCTGTTCCGGCGCAGCTCCACCCCGTGGCCGGAAGACGTCGACAGCGGCCTGCTGGACTCCGATTCGCTGGAGCTGGCTCGGAGGAGAACGAGCCACGCCTCCATCTTCTCCTCAACAAGTTCCGGACATTTTCTCCCCTTTCGCTCTCACCATCCCCTCCACCATCACTACCACCAGCACCACCACAAGCACCAGGACGACAATCATCACAATTCGCGAGCAGGTAAGAAGAAGGCGAAGAATGCGCTGGAGAACGAGGAAGAGAGCAGCGCCGACACGCAGAGTTTGTTCATCAAGACGAACGTCCTGGAGAAGGCGAAGACGACGTCCGGCGACGACCCGACGGTTACAGGGGAAGCGGGACATGCTCTGACGGACCTCGCGGCGAAGAAAGGCTTTTTCTCCCGTCCTTCTCATCACCCCCAGCACCAGATGCATCTCCTCAAGATCACCCGACGCAAGAACAACGACCTACAACGGCTGGCCTTCGCCCAAAACGAAGCCAAGAGAACAGGGTCCAGTTTGAAAAACGTCCTGCAAACAGGGCTCGCCAACGTCAAGCTGACATTTGACTGCAAGTTCGACCAGCATTCCGACGCGTACGAGTCTTCCACGGATGAATCTCCCGACGTGGACAGAGAAGACTCAAGCGCTTTCTTCCCCCAGACTGCAGCGTCCAAACCTTTGAAGCCAAACAGCCATGACCAAACCAAGCTGGGTCCGTGTTTTCAAGGCATGGTTAAGGGAAGCCCACGCAAGAAAGCGAATTCACCGGGAGACGTGCTGTCGACGGCTATCGAGAAAACAAAGTTGGTGGTGTCGCCTAGGCGCTCAGCGACGAGATCTCCAGCATCACCTCGACTTTCGCACAAGTCACCAAAGTCTCTGGCCAGGTCTCCCAGACTCTCGTCGAGAGCTCCGAAGTCCCCAGCCAGGTCGTCGCTAAAACACTCGGCCAAATCTCCGAAACCTTCCCCGAAGAAACGCAACCCGTCCACGCCCTCTCCTTCTCTGATGAGGAGAATGGCCACGCCCACCAACGTGGCTGCAGTCATCGGCAACGTCCCTCCGACGACGATGACGACCCCAGGAGGCAAGCCACGAGAGGCCGGCTCCAACAGTCCGGCTGCGTCCAGGGATTGTGGCTCCAGGGCCCCGTCCTCCGCCTCCACCCCTACCCCCACCCCTACGGCTAGGTCCAGTCTGACGCTTCCGGCGTTCAAACCTCCCAAGTCCCCCACTCCTCACGGGCATCGCCACTACCGGACAGTGTCGCCCTCACCTCACAGGGCCACCAGCGCCCCGTTGGTTTCGCCGGACAGTCTCAAGTCTCCGGTTATCTTCTCTGTCTCTGCCGCTAAGGATCCGTTGTCGCTGACCCTCTCAATTCCTGGCACCGCTTCCGGTTCTGAACTGACAGAGGATTCAGGATTGTCCGTGAACAACCCGGAATCGCCCCCCTCTGCGCTGTGCGTCGCCAGCGCTGTGATGTCCAGTGTCCAGTGCTCAGAGTCTGAGAATGGTCATCCGGTGTCGGAAGCCGGCATGACGGCATCTTCAGCCGGGGCCACCACCTCCTCGACCAGCAACACTGTGGACGGACAGGACTTCAAGGACGACGAGGAGAAAAGCGCTGCTTCTTCTTCTTCTTCTTCTTCTTCAGGGTCGCAGTCCTCGCCAACGAGATCTCCCCGATCCGATTCATGCGCCCTCGTCTTGACAGACCCCACACCAGCGAGTGCCTTTAGTGTAGCAAAAGCAAGGACCGGCTCCATCGACGAGTCCTTCTTTCAGCCCATCCTGCAACAGACCCCTTCATCCTTCCCAAACAGCAGCGTCCCTGCCCCGTCGGATTCTCAAACGGCGGCAATTTCCGCTCATTCGTCTAGTTCTCAAACGGCGAACGTTCCTATACAGTCTGATCCCCAGGCAGCGTATCGCCGCGCTATACGTTCCGTGTCTAGCACGTCGGACACGGACAGTACCCACAGCTCCTCGGACATTTTCCTCCACTTCAAATCAGCGGCAGCTCCCACCGCCGCCGGGGCAGGGGGCTTCCTGAGTGGCGCTGGAAGAAAACTTAGTAGCGGAGGAGGAGGAGGAGGAAGAGGAGGAGGAGGAGGAGGTGTTGAAAGAGGACTTAGTGATGGAGGAGGAAGAGGAAAGGGAGGAAGTGGTGGTGACGTTGAAAGAAGACCGAGCGTTAAAGGAGGAGGTGGAGGAGGAGGAGGAGGAGGAAGGGGCATCCTGGAGGAAATGGCGGAAGAGGTGGAGATGGAAGCAAAGGACAAGGGGTGTCTTCTCCCCGTCTCCGCCTCAGAAAGTCGGCGTCCCCACAGCGCTCCCCAATCCAACCTCGCCAGGCACATTTCTTCCAGCTCTCTGTCGTCCTTGACCCAAGGTCACTTCCGGGCCACGAAGGCCGACTACTTCCGGTCTGAGGGTCGCTGGCGTCTCATCTTGGAGGTCTACGACAAGTGGACGCGTAATATTTTTTTATTTTTTTTTTGTCTTCTTCATTAATGTCTAGTTTTCGTCTCCTTTCTTTTTTCTTTTTTCTTTTTTACCTTGTTGCAGTAGGTTTGTTTTATTTGGTTATTGGAACTGTTGTTTGCCTGGTCGTTAAGGTTATGCATATGTCTGTCTTTGTTTTAAGTTGTATCTGATTGCGTGTTTAGGACCCACTACCCCTCTTCCACGCCCCAGACAACAACAACAATAATTAGACACAACACAACAAACAGCAAACAAGCAACAAAAAGGAAGAAGAACAACAATAACAGCAGCAGCACCTACAACAAGAACAATAAATACAACACACACACACACACACACACACACACACACACACACACACACACACACACACAAACACACACACACACAACACACACACAACACACAACAACAACACACAACACAACAACAACACAACACACACACACACACACACACACACACACACACACACACACACACACACACACACACACACAACACACACACACACAACAACAACAACAACAACAACAACAACAACGACAACAGTACCAACATTTCGAGCAAAGAAACAGTTACAGCTAAACACGTATGCACCGTACGTATGTGGCTTTGCATAAAGTGACGTGACATAGTGAATGGTTGTCTGGTGCACACAGAACGCACAGAGACGGCAAACCAGCGCTGTAAGTACACCACTTCGGTGGCTATTCAAAACGCGCTGTAAAAAGTCAGTCACTAATTTAGAATTACATGCGACAAGAGCGCTGTGAATCCGCTCGAGGGCGGTAAATAGCGCCACATAAAAGTGATCGTCAGCAGCAACAACAACAATAAATTGGCTGAACCTCCGTCCTTGTCCACAGGTACCAAGCAAAGCGCTTGTCGCTCTAACCTTGACCTTCATTCCCGCTCGCAGCGTCACCACTTGCACGTGACTCGCCTCGAGCACCC
>JABMCL010003093.1:102500-112500 GCA_018857735.1 Alviniconcha marisindica | reverse complement strand
ATTTTTCTCCAAACAGTCGTGTTTCCTGAAGCAAAAAGACGTCTGCAACGAACCGGATCCACAACGCACTCCTCTGCTTAGCTCCGTGGAACTCTGAATAGACATCACCCAGCCATCCTTGACATGAGACACTGCGAACGAGAAGCGTGGGCTCGAGGAATGAACTGTGTGACACTCCCCTGCATACCACCCCAGCCTTCTACTGCGCCTACAAAAACGCGAAGAACTTTGAGCGGACTGTGCTGTGAACAGCCGTTCCTGGAGGACTCTTTGTGGGACAGAACCTGCGCCTGTGCTCACAATAATGTACAACTCAGCGATGCCTCTTCAGAGCAGTGATATGTGTTGATTTATCAAGAGGCGGCGACGTATTGTGCCGTTTCACTATTTTGTGTTCGTTTGCCTGGTGTTGTTGTTTTCGTTGAGTATTGCTGGAAAATGTCCAGTTTTAGTGTTTGTGTGTTGTCTCTTGCATCAGTGATGATTCCTGTCATGTTCAATCTTATATTCGAAAACGCTTTTAGATCCGAGAGCCACAATGTGCCTAAAATGACACCTGCTTCCTGGTTAGAATTTAGATTTGTGTTATATACGCCAAGGGGGTCCAGCTGCGGTGGCCAAACGCTCAGGAGGACAAGGAGAAGTGGGGACCTCTTACCTGACAAGTTACACATCGTTGACCAACCTCTCGGGGTGATCTGAGAGATGGGGGCTCTTATCTGAAAGATCACACTGCGGTGAACAAACTCTCACGAGGATCAGAAAGATAGAACCTCTTATCTGAAAGGTCACACTGCGGTGACCAAACTGTCATGAGGATCAGGAGAGATGGGGGGTATCTTATCTGAAAGGTCACACTGCGGTGACCAGACTCTCATGTGGATCAGCAAAGATAGAACCTCTTATCTGAAAGGTCACACTGCGGTGAACAGACCCTCATGAGGATCAGGAGAGATAGAACCTCTTATCTGAAAGGTCACACTGCGGTGACCAAACTCTCATGAGGATCAGGAGAGATGGATACCTCTTATCTGAAAGGTCACACTGCGGTGACCAAATTCTCATGAGGATCAGAAAGATAGAACCTCTTATCTGAAAGGTCACACTGCGGTGACCAAATTCTCATGAGGATCAGAAAGATAGAACCTCTTATCTGAAAGGTCACACTGCGGTGACCAAATTCTCATGAGGATCAAAAGATATAACCTCTTATCTGAAAGGTCACACTGCGGTGACCAAATTCTCATGAGGATCAAAAGATAAACCTCTTATCTGAAAGGTCACACTGCGGTGACCAAACCTCTCATGAGGATCAGAAAGATATAACCTCTTATCTGAAAGGTCACACTGCGGTGACCAAATTCTCATGAGGATCAAAAGATATAACCTCTTATCTGAAAGGTCACACTGCGGTGACCAAACCCTCATGAGGATCAGGAGAGATAATAATAATGTACATTTATCATGCGCCCTGAGCGCTCACATGATGCATATTAACCTAAATATGATATTCTATACACATGTAGAGCATAGTCCTAGCTACCAAAACAATTTACATAAAATATTATACAAAAAATACAAAAAAAACGCGACACACACACAACACACACACACACACACCACACACACACACACACACACACACACACTGACTGTAGCAGAAACTGGGTACTGATATTAGTTAGGATGGACATACCGTGAGAAGAGGAAGGTTTTCAGTTTGGCTTTAAAAGATGACAGGGTTGAGCAGTGTCTAAGGTCTTGTGGGAGTGAATTCCAAATGTGGGGTCCAAAGCAAGAGAAGGTGCGAAGGCCATGAGTCTTGCGTTTGAATTGGGGGCTTTTACCTGAAAGGTCACACTGCGGTGACCAAACTCCCATGAGGATCAGAAGAGATGGGGGCTTTTACCTGAAAGGTCACACTGCGGTGACAAAACTCTCATGAGGATCAGAAGAGATGGGGTCTTTTACCTGAAAGGTTACACTGCGGTGACAAAACTCTCATGAGGATCAAGAAAGATAAAACCTCTTACCTGAAAGGTCACACTGCGGTGACAAAACTCTCATGAGGATCAGGAGAGATAAGGGCCTTTACCTGAAAGGTCACACTGCGGTGACAAAACTCTCAGGAGGATCAGGGCCTTTACCTGAAACGTCAAACTGAGACGACCAGAAACACACGAGGACCAGGAGAGACCTCTTACGTGAAAGGTCACGCTGCGGTGACCAAACTCTCAGGATGATCTGGAGAGATGCCTCTTATCTGAAACCCTCATGAGGGTTAAAAGATATGGGACCTCTCTACTGACACCAGTTTTGTGAACAAAAGAACGCTGATTTCTATCGTAACTTCGTGTCTTAACCCTTTCGCTGCCACGATGTCGTTTGAAAACGACCAATAGAAGTGTGAGGTTTGAAATCCTTAAGACCTTTTCTGTTCTGCATTAGCACATGAAAGGATGTTCACCCAAATGCACAGTATCGAAAGTAGATTTGTTAAACTAGGACCGGAAAATATACTGTTTCCAGGCCTGTGTGTGCACTTTTCATCGCGGAAATTTGACTGGTTGGGGCACTGAAGGGATTCATTTATGATGATAATAATGACGTTAGATTCTTTACACATTCTGTTCGCTGTACGGTTTGCGGAGTCAAGGACGGAGCGCAGGTTTTGGGGTACGTTTTCAAACTCGCCGAGTGGTGAGGTCGAATGAAGCAGATGTCTGATTGGCCAGGCGCGACCTCTCGTTGTTTTAAGCAAAAATGACCCCTGCAGGTCGGAGATAGTCGTCAGTTCTGATTCGAAGGTCTAGGTTCAGTTTGTCGGGGTATTTATCACATTGAAATAATTGATTTGTGAAAAAGGCCTATTGGTTTCTCTTGGGTTAAAAAAAATGCACAGAAAGTTATGTAATGAACACGTTTCTTGCATTCATATTGCCCATGTAAAGCGTGGAACGTTTCCCGTTTATTTGACCTCATGGAGTATTCAGTCTCGATCGGTCATACCATGGAGCTATCGCGACATCAGAGTTCGGAATCGACGCTCTCCGTAATAGGAAAGAAATTCTGTTCGCGCACTTTATACGTTCCTGAGCATACAAAGTGAGTATGGCGTAAGAACGTGTTTTAAAGGAACAATTCTTAGCAGGTTAAACCTCTCGTGTGCTTGAAGCAGGTACAAAAACCATGATGTGCAGCATTTTTGTTTCTTTCTACTTTGGTTGAGTGTTGCTTTACGTCCACAGAAACCGCAGGCTTATTCTACTGAACGTGTCGTTAATTTTGTAACGATTTTGTAAGGTGGCTTTCTGTGCGCTCTTTTCCCACGCTCCATTTTGACGTCACGGAGAGAATACCAGGATGTTCTCAGTTTTTGTACAGTTCATGGATGTGGACAGAAAACATTTTGGTCACCGATTATTTTTTTTTATTATTATCTCTTTGGGGTCAACTTCTGTTAACGCATTGCGGCGTTCTAGAAAACAAAAAGGGGGGGGAAAAAGAGAAAAAAAGAAAGAAGAGAAGTAAGTCCATGACAAAAGGTGTGGTCTGTTTTTAGCTCACAGACTACTGATTGGTACTTTTCAAAAGGTGTGGTCTATTGGGTTTTATCCAATCTACTTTTAGCTCATAGATTACTGATTGGTATTGTTTTGGGGTGGGTGTGGTGAAATTAGCCGGCAGATGAAAAAACAAAAATGCAACAGACAAATCATGACTAAATAAAAACATTCTGACAATATCTTTCTCTGTCTCTGTCTCTCTGTCTCTGTCTGTCTGTCTGTCTGTCTGTCTCTGTCTCTGTCTCTGTCTCTCTCTCTCTCTCTCTCTCTCTCTCTCTCTCTCTCTCTCTCTCTCTCTCTCTCTCTCTCTCTCTCTCTCTCTCTCTCTCTCCCGCCAAATCTGAGTAGGTGAGTTCCTTTCAGGCCACTATTTTTACATAGCTTCGCCTACATGGCGAAGGCCCACTTGGCAAAGATGTCTTTGGTCACTCTGGTTCTTCATACTGAAACGACGGTCTATCCGCGCGCACATCTTTCGGTGATTTGCCGCAACAAAACACCCCTTGCTTTGTTTCTTTTCTTGCAGCTGTGGTCATCCCACACCCTTCTGGTTGAATAATTTTCAAAGCGAAGGCGACAATAACTGAAAAAGCAAGAGTTTTTTGCAGACTTAAGCATCAGGAATATCACACTTTCTGCCTTGAATTCGTTAGCGTAATAATGGCAAAATGATTCATTAGTACCAAGGGTTGAAATTAGTTGACAAAAGGTTGACACTAGTAATAATGGCAAAACATTTCATTACCACCAAATTGAAGACAACTGTAACTGAAGAACATGAGTTTGCACGACTTTAAGCATCATGAATATCACACTTCCTGCCTTGAATTTGTCAGCGTAATAATGGCAAAAAGATTCATTAGTACCAAGGGTTGAAATTAGTTGACAAAAGGTTGACACTCGTCTGTTTCAAATCAAAGACTTCCTGCCAACGCTCCGTTGCATACAATGATCCTACAGTCTGCAACAAGCTCTCGCACAGCACCAGACATGCTTCTTAATTCCATCAACTCATTCTAAGCTGCTCTAAAAACTGACCTCTTCCGAAAAAGAAAGAAAAAAAAGAAGAAGAGAGAAAGAGAGTGATTGGGGATAGGGACGCTAACACTGCTACTTATGTGTGTGCGCGGCGCGCGCGCGCGTGTGTGTATGTGTTGTGTGTGTGTTGCGTGCGTGCGTGCGCGCGCGCGTGTGTGTGTGTGTGTGTGTATGTGCGTGCGTGTGTGCGTGCGTGCATGCTTGCACTGACGTAACAAGAGACAACTTGTATAAAAGTATGGCCTCTGAGACAATGCAAGCGACAGGTGTGTGTTTTTTCCTCTCTTTTTTTCCGAGCAAAGCGAACCGTACAGCTATTTTTTCAAATAACCGTAAGAGGTACAGTTGATCAAGAGCAACCCACCCACTTTCATCCCTGACAGTTAATTTAAAATACGCATAAAAAGTCTGAAACAGAACGAGGCCCAGAGCGCTCGTGCAGAATCAACACACAAGGGAGTTAATTAGCGCTCGAAAGACGTAACACAAGTAAAACAAGAAAGACCTGAATCACCTGTGGTAACGCTCACATGGCATGCGTGTAAATACAAGGTACATCAATTCCACCAGAGGTACATCCTCTAGAGGATGTGTCAAGTGTTTGTTGTACTTGTGGTACGTGTTTCGAGCGCTAATTAACTCCCTTGCGTGATGATTTTTTTTTTTTAAATACGCGTGTTTTATCTCGACTCGGGCGAAATCATGATGCAACTCTGACGCGGTTGTTCTGTTTGGTTCAGTGCAAGATGGTATCTACGCGCTCGGAAAAGCCCATATACGCTCCATCCTGTCTCTCAGAAGTGTTCCCACGGCCCATTTTTGCTTTTAAACGTTTCGATGTTCGTCTGACTGACGATAGCCCTTTCTCGCCCTTTCAAGAAAGATCGCTGTCCGCTTCCCTTTTCTACCCCATCCGATCTATGGTACGATGTCCTTGGCTTTGTGCCCGCAGGTAGTGTCTCAAGCTCCTCAATGCTTGTGTTTTGCCGTCAGTCCCCCGGCTGTGGCATTTTCCGGAGTATCCAGTGCTGTACACCAAAGAGGGTGGACGATGATGGACGTCTAACGTTGCGTCATGCCAGTGTGGGATTCCCATTCCACATTACCGTTATTATCTGGATTCTGCTATTTCCTTACTAGGAAAGCTAGGCCTTTCTAAAGCTCTTAATCTGACCAATGGGTAAAAGGACACGCACAAACAAAACTGTGTTCAGGCATTATGCATGTATGTTATTCAAACATTACGTATATTATATCAAAGTTTTTTTTCTGTATGTATTGTTTGGTATTGTGTTGAAACATATTGTTAGAGTAACTTTTTTTTTTTTCTTCCGTAAATATGTGTCCGATAAATTTTGTGATCAAGCGTATTTGTCCGGAATGAATATTACGTGTATGTCATTTGTTGAAATATAAGTTAAAAATGTGTTGCAATATAGATACGGACATTTTTATAGCTATTTTATTCTTTTTCGTTGCCCGTGGTGTTAGTCCTAATTTATTCAGGTGTAGTACTGTGTTGCATGGTGTGTATAGCTGGACTTTGTATACAAACATATTTCACGTAATTATAAAATCGAAAGGAAATAACGTTCTACAGATGTGGGCTACACACTTAACAAGAAAGACAACAGAAACGTGAATCACTTGCGATAAAAGTTTCACCAGGTAGACGGATAAACAAAAGGTATATAAATTTCAACCAAGGTCGTACCATGTAAATGTATGTAGGTATATCACACTGGTATTGTACATTGCTTCCATGATTCTGTATCTGTAGTGCACGTGTTTGTATTTTTGCTCTTTCGTCTGTACGTGACTGCAATTGCTCTCCTTGATCCAGTTATGTTTGAGCTGTTAACCTTGTGCTTAATAGCACTGATATTATACGATGCCGTTTATACTCTGGTTATTGTTTAGTAACACGCAGTGAAATTTTGGCACATCTTGACTTGATTGTATTGTTGGCATTCTTAAAGTTGATGCAGTTCGTCTCTCTCTCTCTCTCTCTCTCTCTCTCTCTCTCTCTCTCTCTCTCTCTCTCTCTCTCTCTCTCTCTCTCTCTCTCTCTCTCTCTCTCTCTCTCTCTCTCTCTCGCTGCCTGCCTGTCTTCCCTGTCTCTGTCTGTCTGTCTGTCTTGTCTGTCGTCTGTCTCTGTCTCTGTCTTCTGTCTCTGTCTCTCTCTCTCTCTCTCTCTCTCTCTCTCTCTCTCTCTCTCTCTCTCTCTCTCTCTCTCTCTCTCTCTCTCTCTCTCTCTCTCTCTCCCGCTCTCTCCCTCTCTCTGTGTGTTTCTTTCTTGTAGTTGATTGATTTCCTCTGTCTGTCTGTCTGTCTCTGTTTCTTTCTTTTTATTTGATTCAACTTCTCTGTCCGTCTGTTTGTCTCTCGATCCACCTCCTCTGTCTTCTCACTTACGCATATTGTACAAGCTGGCAACAGGAGAAACAACACAGACTTCTTTCCATGTTTGCATGGCTTTGCGGAGGGCTGTATTAGTCTGTTTACTCTCCCAATCATTTATCATTGTTAACACAGATGAATTTCCTAATGAAATTATGTAAACAAAAACCGGGGTGTATTATCTCTGCTACTACCATTTACTGACGACCGACTCCGCTTACATCGACTGTGGATGGGTTGCAAAACTAAATGAACGCTTTTCATGCGGAAGTTGACAGACTGTGTTTAAACGGTAAATCTAGAAAAATCTAACGTGACAGTGTTCAGAGAAGTTGCCTGCTTAGTAGCTTCAGATTCGTTATTCACCAAGTTTTACAACAAGGAAATTGTCTCGAAAACGGTCAGCATACAAACATAAGCAAACAACAACACGGACATACATCAACTACACCCATCACAACAACACACACCAACCACATACACACACGCACGAGGCGACGCAGCCACCACACACCACACACACACAACACACACACACACAACCACACACACACACACACCCACACACACACACACACACACCACACACACACCACACACACACACACACACACACACACACACGCACGCACGCACACGCATGCCATAAGTATGAGTAATGTTCCAATGTAAAATATAGTCCTATGTCTAAGACTAAGATAGGCAAAATAAAAGTTCAACACAATACACACACACACACCACACACCACCACACACACCACCACACCGCACGCAGCGACACGCACGCACGCACGCACGCACGCACCGCACGCACCACGCACGACCACACACACACACACACACACACACACACACACACACACACACACACACACACACACACACACACACACACACACACACACACATTTTATAAGTAACAATTAACAGTTCCATTTCATAATATAAAATCCTACTTTTAAGACAGAGCTGAGTAAGAGTTCAATAACAGCAAGAAACGCGCGCACGCGCGCACACACACACACACACACACACACACACACACACACACACTTAGTAGCTTCAGAAAAATAGACTAATTTTTTAAACGGTAAACCCAGAAAAATCTAAAGTGGCAGCGTTCAGTAAAGGTGGATGCCTACAGCTTAACAAATATTTAGAAGAAGAAGAAGAAGAAGAAAAGAAGAAGAAAAGAAGAAGAAGAAGAAAGGTTAATCGACGATCTTCGGAAATCCAGGGGACTGCACTCGGTAAGTGCCTACGGGCATGCCCTGTATATATAGGTCCAGCCCTGCGGGTGTAGCGCAGAGTAGGCACGCTTTTGTTGGGGTACAGTGAGCACGTGGGCAAGATAACGAATACCCGTAAACAAAGGCAGAAAAGGCATCAGAAACGCCGATCAAGCGCTCACTGTTAGTGGGGTACATGCAGATCGGATAGCAGGTTCCCCCAGCTGGTAGTCTAGTATAAATTATAATAGGTCCATGCCTGAAGATCTAAAACTGTCGCAGATCGACTCTTTTCAGCTGCCGCCTCCATTCAGGGGACTTCACTCTCCCGGAGTAAGAAAACACTGTCAAATTATCTTTGCCTGTTATTTCCGGAAATTGCCTATTGCTTAAGCGGTAAACCTAATCGAAAGTGAGAGTGTTAAAAAACAGTTGCCTGTCTTAAAAGCAGCTGCAGAAAAAAAGATTAATTGAACATTTGGTGAAGTTCCGCTGAGCGCTAAAGTACTCCAGTATGTTTCTCTGGACTTACGTTTTCAACTATACACATCTTTGATGCTGCAGGGTAGACAGCTATTACAGTAAAGAAAAGCAAAATAGAAGCTGTAAGCAAACCCATCCAGAGTGGCTGTATTCTTTAAACTAATTGACGATCAGTTTGTACTTCTTTATGCACCTGGAATATGGGGCTCCGAACAAAAACAAACAAACAAAAAACACACACGACCACTTAAAACGTGCGCATCTTTGCCTCTAATTCTTTTGGGCGTGTTCGGATTAAAACTCGGACCATGTTGTTGACAGTGAGCTTGGTCGATATTCCTTCATATAACTGAAACTGCTAGATGCTTTAACTAGCGGTTTGACATCCTGAAACCTTTTTCTGTAGAAAAGCGTACAGCGTCCTGTTCAAACGTGGGTTATAATATACAACGTAGCTATGAAATCAGTTTTGTGTGGTCATTGATCAGAGAAAGCATATATATTTAGTTGTTGGAATGAGAAAAAACGCTTTGAAAGCATAGGTATTTATTTGTTGGAATGAGAAAAACGCTTTGAAAGCATAGGTATTTAGTTGTTGGAATGAGAAAAACGCTTTGAAAGAACAGCTATTTAATTGTTGGAATGAGAAAAACGCTTTGAAAGACATGAAATAAAGAGTGCACAGTTCATGTTGTCATTGATGGAGTAATCGCTAGGAATCAGATGATGCGACAGACTCCCACTGAACGGTCATTACAAGAACTATTTTGAAAAGAAGAATGCATTAATATTCTTTGGCTGCACGTGAAATAGCTTTGGCGGGAGCTGCCTCAAGTATCAAGTATAATTTTTTGTCGCGACAAAAACGTGTTTGTCACGACAAATATTTGTTGCGTCAAAAATATTTTGTCGCGACAAACACGTGTTTGTCGCAACAAAAATTATACTTGTGGCAGCTCCCGCAACTGGATATTTGATAGTGAACAGAAGTACTGAGGCTCAATATAACCATGATAGTAGCAGTCATTTTCATAGCGCGATATTTCACCGACAAGGTTGAGCACACCGCGCTTTACAAATCAACAAATATGTATACACAGGACTTCCAAAAATAATGTACAAACATACTATATTCCTCACAACACACACACACACACACACACACACACACACACACACACACACACACACACACACACACACACACACACACACACACACACACACACACACACACACACAACACACACACACACACACACACACACACACACACACACACAC
>JABMCL010003093.1:87500-95000 GCA_018857735.1 Alviniconcha marisindica | reverse complement strand
AACCAGGTAACCACACAAATCGTGTACCGGAAAGATCGTCTACGCAAAGATCGTCCTCCTCAAAGATCGTCCATCTCAAAGATCGTTCACCCCAAGGATCATTAATCTGTATTGCGGACCGCTGTCAACCCGAGACCGTTCGCTCTCTAATTTTTATCCCAAGGGCATTCCCTTCCCGGACGTTTTATTCGATCCGTTCAACATCGGTACCATTCGTCCTCCGGACCGATTGTTTAGACCCTTCAGAACCGTTCGCCTAGACTGTCCCCCACCTCCACCCCCATCCCCACCCTTCCGCCCCCCGTCCATTGATTCCTTTTCCATTCGCTCTCGGAACGTTTGTCCCCAAACCATTCGTTCCCGGGACTGTCTGTTCGTCTGTCTCTGTCTGTCTGTGTCTGCTGGCTCTCTCTCTCTCTCCGTCTGTCTCTGTCTGTCTGCCTGTCAGTCTTTTTTCTCCCTCTCTGTCTGTCTTTCTCTCTCTGTCTTTCTATCTGTCTCTCCCTCTCCCTCTTCCGAGTATTCTTGTTAATCTTTCAACCCCAGCCCTGACTCGTGTCACGACATCGGCTCACATCTGATCAGTCTCGACCTGTCCAAAGTCTTTGAGAAGCTGCTAAGTGGGCGTTTCCTTTCTAAATCGAATGTCTATGCGACACGAGGACTGACGTTCGTCGTGGTCATATCGTCCCCGTCCAACCGAAAGCAGCGGATAGGGTAAAGGGTGCACCAAATCAGACCAGGCTCTCGTGGTTTGTAGTGTTCACTGGAAATAC
Source organism: Alviniconcha marisindica (assembly GCA_018857735.1). Lineage (NCBI taxonomy): Eukaryota > Metazoa > Mollusca > Gastropoda > Provannidae > Alviniconcha > Alviniconcha marisindica. The sequence goes on along the minus strand of JABMCL010003093.1, from coordinate 94,224 downwards.
TGCGCTTTGGCCACTTCTTATTCCGTTGGTTACCAATGACCTTCAAGGGTTATAATCTGCTTTATAGAACTTGCTTATTTGCCGATTATACTCCAAGAAGGTATAAACAACCTGACTGCATGGGAACAAAGATGAAGTATATAGCATTCCATCCTCACAACTTTATAAAGTACAATCTTACATAGCAACGGTCAGTTAAATCTGAAGGGTTAGACAAATGACCTTTAAAGCAGCTCAGAAAGCATGCGGGTATTAATATTTCGACCGACTTTAGCTAAAGGTCTCCACAAAGACATAATAAAGAAGATAAACGGTATGGCTGGAGACGTCTGACGCACTTTGGTGAGACTCAGCTTGGAATCTTGTTACTGACTGAATTCCCCACAGTTCAGACAAAGCTCAATAATGATAATAATAACACATATATTTCGAACGACTTGAGCTAAAGGTCTTCACACAGACGTAGTAAAGAAGATAAACAGCATGCATGGAAACAGAACAACGACAGCCAACGTCTAACGCACTTTTGTGGGACTCAGCTTGGAATCCTGTTACTCACTGAATTCCCCACATTTCAGACAAAACTGAATAATAATAATAATAATACATGCAAAATCATGTCAGTTTATGGATGCTCGCCGCGATATTCCCCCATCTGCTATGAGATCATCCACATTGCCATTTCAGTCTTGAACAATCTAAAGTGAGAAACAGTCGAAAGTCTGTAACAGATGCAGCAAAAAGCCACACTGCTAATGCATGTTCAACACATTTCTAAAACAAACAAAACGAGACAAACAAACGAACAAACAGTTCAAGATCATGCTTGTTTTTTGTTTGTTTTTCTCCCTGGGTTTCGTCCAGCTCGAATTCTTTTTTTCTCTTTTTTTTTCTTTTTTTTTTCTCTCCAGCATCTGCTCTTGAAGTTCACGCCTTCTCGTCCCTGTAGCAATGATTGATAACATCGTCCTCCCAGCCTTCCGTCGTTAACTTACAAGAGACCGAGACGGTGTTGGCTAGAGCTGTTCCGGTCGGAATACGTCCACAGTAACCTCTGCTCCAACCAATACCGGAAAATAGTTAGCGGCGGGTTTGTGTTCTTGCATAGTAAATGTATACACTCACACGGCTCACTGTGACAAGTGGGACGCCAGGACTATATATTTACAGCATTAAAGAAAGGAGTATAACCTCCAGAATCATCAGGGTCCTCCTCCCCCTCCTCTTCCTCATCGTCTGAACTGGGGCTAGAGTCGCTGTTTTCTTCATCGTCTGGCCGTTGAGACTTCTTTTTCTGTTTCTGCGGTAAATGCAATACGATGTTCATACCTCCCGCTTTCTTCCCGCCGCTCCCGTTTTGGCCGCTACTTTCACCTTTGGAGTCCTTCTCGTCTTCGTCATCTTCGTCATCTTCGTCATCTTCGTCCTCGTCTCTTTTTTTTCGCGACTTTTTATCTCGCTCGCGTTTTTTCTCACGTTTCTTTTTGCCTTTACTAGATCTCTCGTCGTCTCGTCGTCGTCGTCATCGTCGTCGTCGTCATCGTCGTCTTTTCTGCTTGATTTCTTTTTTCGCTGGCGTTTCTCGTCGCTTTTGCCTTTGCTCGACTCCTCGTCAGAGTCTTCGTCGTCCTGGTCGTCTTTGTCTTTGCGGCTGGAACGGGATCGTCGTCGTCCGGATCCCTCATCGTTTCCCATTGTCACCTTGATCTCCATAGCTCCGCTTTGGTGCCTTCCGTGTGGTTTGTTCTCTTGTTGCCTTTTTGTTTGCGGTGCTGCGTGCGTCCGTGTGTGTGTGTGTGTGTGTGTGTGTGTGTGTGTGCGTGCGTGCGTGCGTGCGTGCGTGCGTGCGTGCGTGCGTGCGTGCGTGTGTGTGTGTGCGTGTGCTGTGTGTGTGTGTGTGCGTGTGCGTGGTGCGTGGTGTTGTGTGTGTGTGTGTGTGTGTGTGTGTGTGTGTGTGTGTGTGTGTGTGTGTGTGTGTGTGTGTGTGTGTGTGTGTGTGTGTGTGTGTGTGTGTGTGGGTGAGTGTTTTGTGTGTGAGTTTGTTTGTTTGTGTGTTGTGTGTGTGTGTGTGTGTGTGTGTGTGTGTGTGTGTGTGTGTGTGTGTGTGTGTGTGTGTGTGTGTGTGTATGTGTGTTGCGTTGTGTTGTGGTGTGTGTGTGTGTGTGTGTGTGTGTGTGTGTGTGGTGTGTGGTGTGTTGTGTTGTGTTGTGTTGAGTCGTTTATGAGATTCTGCCTTTGTGCTTTAGCACATTATTTGTTCTTTTCACTTCTCCGCGATTACAGTTTGTCCATCCGGCTTTCCTTAGACTGTCTGGCGTCACAGTTTCTTTTAGTCATCTCAACGATATTCCATACCGTCACTATGTTCTAAAGTCCGCCCTTTTCGCCTCCAGTCTGAATGATTTCATCTTTCCGTCTTGTACACACGTGCCACACACTTTCTCTATGCTGGAAAATTTCCTGGCATTTTATGCGGGACAGTCATCAGGCTCGTCATTCGCTTCGTATCTCCTTCTCAAAAAAGATTAAACAAACACTTTCCGTTCTCTGTGGTTGTCGATTTCTTCTCTCAGTTCAAGAGGAAAAGGTGCTATCTGTCCGAGCAGATATTTCAAGACGAAGCATGGAGGCGATACGGCATCATCGTTCTGTTCGTGTCTTCTTTCCTACAACGACAAAACAAACACTTCCTGTGTCTGTTGTGGATTTCCTCAATCCGTTCAAGAAGAAAAGCCGATATTCACGTGTCCAAGAAAATACTCCACAGAACTGAGAGGCCGTCCGGGTTAGTTGAACTGTGGGTGTTCACACACACACACACACACACACACACACACACACACACACACACACACACACACACACACACACTTCCCCTCTCTCTCTCTCTCTCTCGTCGCTCCAAAGCCTTGGCTTATGAAGGAAGCTGCTTTAAGTTGGATGTTTTCGATCAGGCTCTGAAAGCTGTCGGAATGGACAGCTGCGGCGTAGCTCGACTGCCACGTTGTAGCGTTGTCATGCTTAAGGCTTAAGGCGGAAGTGACGCCAGAGCATAGTAACGACCTACGCGGTCAGGGAAGTGACTTTACAGCACTGTCAGCGACAGACACTTCCAAGACGCTGACGTCAGTTCACGATTCGAGTTGAATGGGTTCAAAAGGTAACGCTGCATCTTATTTCACCGTTAATCGTTCAGCAAAGTGATCTCACAGCCACAGAAAAACGTCCAGCAAAATCAAGTTGCAGACCCGTTTTGAGCTAATACTTCGGACTAGATGACGTCACTGTACTGTTACCGTCTCACACATTCGATGAAGTGACGTTACAGAAGTGTCGGGTATATGCCGTCAACGGCAAATACGCTGATCCGTTTCCGGCAAGCTTTCACTCAGTAAGCAGCGTTGCAACAAACACTGCCGAAAGCAAATGCGCTGAAGAAATTGACGTACCAGCAAAGACAGCTTTTGCGTTCAACGAAATGATGCACCCAAACTCACGTGGACTGTTTTGATGTGAAGTTGTCATGGAGTAGAGTGATGCACAGCACGTATTATTTTGATGTTTCAGGTGGAACCTGTGCGAACTGTGGGTACTTTGATTGTTGTGGTGATGCTTCGCATGCAGTTATCAGTGCCAACAGCGGATCTTGGGTTGCTTGTGGTGACAGCGGTTGGCGAGTTGGCTGTGGTGACTCTCACACTGAGTCACTACAGGCGGCGGTTGGCGAGTTCACAGTGGTGACTCTCACTTTGAGTCACCACAGTTGGCGGTAGGAGAATTCACAGTGGTGACTCTCACTTTGAGTCACCACAGGTGGCGGTTGGCGAGTTCACAGTGGTGACTCTCACTTTGAGTCACCACAGGTGGCGGTAGGAGAATTCACAGTGGTGACTCTCACTTTGAGTCACCACAGGTGGCGGTTGGCGAGTTCACAGTGGTGACTCTCACTTGAGTCACCACAGGCGGCGGTTGGCGAGTTCACAGTGGTGACTCTCACTTTGAGTCACCACAGGTGGCGGTAGGAGAGTTCACAGTGGTGACTCTCACTTTGAGTCACCACAGGCGGCGGTTGGCGAGTTGGCTGTGGTGACTCTCACTCTGAGTCGCTTCACGTTGAACGACGTTGCCGTGTATAATATTGCTCCAAGTCTGAATCACCACAGGCGGCGGTTGGCGAGTTCACAGTGGTGACTCTCACTTTGAGTCACCACAGGCAGCGATTGGTGAGTTCACAGTGGTGACTCTCACTCTGAGTCACTTTACGTTGAATTAATAGGTGAAGTGTCGAGCATAATATTGCTTCAAGTCTGAATCACCAGGGGCGGCGGTTGGCGAGTTCACAGTGGTGACTCTCACTCTGAGTCACCACAGGCGGCGGTTGGCGAGTTCACAGTGGTGACTCTCACTTTGAGTCACCACAGGCGGCGGTTGGCGAGTTGGCTGTGGTGAATCTCACTCTGATTCACCACAAGTACGAGTGATGAAGCTTACTGTGGTGATGCTTCACTTTGAGTCACCACAAGCACGAGTGATGACGTCTGCTGCAGTGATACTTCACTTGTAGTGATGATTCAATTTGAGTCACGTAGTGATGCTTCACTCTGAGTCACCACAGTTAGAAGTGCTGATGTTTTGTTGTGGTGATGCTTCACTTTGAGTCACCACAGTTAGAAATGCTGATGTTTTGTTGTGGTGATGCTTCACTTTGAGTCACCACAGTTAGAAGTGCTGATGTTTTGTTGCGGCGATGCTTCACTTTGAGTCACCACAGTTAGAAGTGCTGATGTTTTGTTGTGGTGATGCTTCACTTTGAGTCACCACAGTTAGGAGTGCTGAGGTTTTGTTGTGGTGATGCTTCACTTTGAGTCACCACAGGTAGGAATGCTGAGGTTTTGTTGCGGTGATGCTTCACTTTGAGTCACCACAGTTAGGAGTGCTGAGGTTTTGTTGCGGTGATGCTTCACTTTGAGTCACCACAGGTAGGAATGCTGAGGTTTTGTTGTGGTGATGCTTCACTTTGAGTCACCACAGTTAGGAATGCTGAGGTTTTGTTGTGGTGACGCTTCACTGTAAGTCAGCACCTGTACGAGTGCTGAGGTTTGGTTGTGATGATGCTTCACTCTGTGTCACCCCCGGTACGAGTGCTGAGGTTTGGTTGTGGTGATGCTTCACTCTGTGTCACCCCCGGTACGAGTGCTGAGGTTTGGATGTGGCGATGCTTCACTATGAGCAAACAGGCAGCGGGCACAGTAATCGTCCAAGTGATGTTTCACGTTGAATTATCAGTGTCTTGTATAATGATGCTCATGTCGAATGAACGGTGTCGAGTATGCTCCAAGCCGAAATAGCGTGGTCGTGTACAGTGATGCTCCAAGTTGAATTGACGTGTTCGTGTACAATGAGGTTCCAAACTGAATTAGCGTGGTCGTGTACGGTGATGCTCAAAGTTAAATCAGCGTGGTCGTGTACAGTGATGCTCCAAGTTGAATTGACGTGTTCGTGTACAATGAGGCTCCAAGCTGAATTGACGTGTTCGTGTACACTGAGGCTCCAAACTGAATTAGCGTGGTCGTGTACAGTGATGCTCCAAGTTAAATCAGCGTGGTCAGCTCCAAGTCGAATTAGCTCTGGTTGCCCCCGGCTGGTATCATGGTGTTTGATGACGCTTCGTTTTCAGTTGTTTCCAGCAGCAGGACCGGTGCTTTGCTCGTATTTGATGACGCTTCACGTTCAGTTCACTCTATCAGCAGATACGTCATCGCGTTCGATGGTGCTTCACTGTGTGTTTGATGACGCTTCACTAGGTGTCTGATGACGCTTCACTAGGTGTCTGATGACGCTTCACTAGGTGTCTGATGACGCTTCACGTTACGTTAGCTCAAGAAGCAAACACTGGCTGATGTGATGATGCTGAGCTAACAGAGGTGCCGGTCACAGCGTTACTTGTGGTGTGATGCTTCACCTTGAGTTTAACAGAGTCAGCAGGTCAGTAGATGTTTCACATTAACACACGCGGTGTGATGCTTCACTTTGAGCTTAACATAGTCAGCAGGTCAGTAGATGTTTCACATTAACACACGCGGTGTGATGCTTCACTTTGAGCTTAACACAGTCAACAGGCCAGTAGGTGATGTTTCACATTAACACACGCGGTGTGCTGCTTCACATTGAGCTTAACACGCACAGCAGGTCAGTAGGTGATGCTTCACATTAACAGACGCGGTGTGCTGCTTCACCTTGAGCTTAACACAGTCAACAGGCCAGTAGGTGATGTTTCACATTAACACACGCGGTGTGATGCTTCACTTTGAGCTTAACACGGTCAACAGGTCAGTAGGTGATGCTTCACATTAACAGACGCGGTGTGCTGCTTCACATTGAGCTTAACACGGTCAGCAGGTCAGTAGGTGATGCTTCACATTAACAGACGCGGTGTGCTGCTTCACCAGAGTCAGCAGGTCAGTAGGTGATGCTTCACATTAACACACGCGGTGTGATGCTTCACCTTGAGCTTAACACGGTCAGCAGGTCAGTAGGTGATGCTTCACATTAACACACGCGGTGTGATGCTTCACCTTGAGCTTAACACGGTCAGCAGGCCAGTAGGTGATGCTTCACATTAACACACGCGGCGTGATGCTTCACCTCGAGCTTAACACGGTCAGTAGGTAATGCTTCACATTAATGAACACGGCCGGCTGGTGCTGTGCTAGGTGTACTGATG
>JABMCL010003093.1:80000-82500 GCA_018857735.1 Alviniconcha marisindica | reverse complement strand
CGTGGATGTTCACAGACGTCCGCAAGCACCTTATGTTGTTAGCTCACAAAGGTTTTCTTGAGTTGAATGTCTTGGACCAAGCTCAGATAGGCATCGGACTGGGTGCTGCGTTTGGCGCCGTTATGTTACATCATCATCAACGGTGAGTGCGTTTCAGAAAGCGACTCCAGATCTCCTGCAACGATTTACTCGTTCAAGTAAGTGAGCTTATATGGCACTTTCAACAGCAAATGCGTGCAATGAGGTCGATTCTCCGTTAAAGTTTGATGGGTTCGACAAACTGACTTTGCAGCCTTATTATGTGAAGAAACAAACTGACTTTGCAGCCTTAGTATGTTAAGAAACACACTGACTTTGCAGCCTTAGTCTGTTAAGAAACAAACTGACTTTGCAGCCTTAGTCTGTTAAGAAACAAACTGACTTTGCAGCCTTAGTCTGTTAAGAAACAAACTGACTTTGCAGCCTTAGTCTGTTAAGAAACAAACTGACTTTGCAGCCTTTGTCTGTTAAGAAACAAACTGACATTGCAGCCTTATTCTGTTAAGAAACAAACTGACTTTGCAACCTTATTCTGTTAGGAAACAAACTGACTTTGCTGCCTTATTCTGTTAAGAAACGTCACGGCATGTCTAATGCCAATCTGCTGTGTCCAACAACACGAGGTTGCAGCACCGTCAACAGCAAACTCTTCGAATGAAATGACGTCACAGTGCTGTTAATGTTCAGTCCGTTTAATGAAATAACGTCAGAGCATTGCCAATAGTTCACTAAGTTCAGTGAGTTCAGTAAACAGTCAACGGAACACTGAGTGCTTCAGTATGAACATTGTCGAAGGGCACATTCGCTCAGCAAATAGATGTACCGGCAATGAGTTCAGCAAAATGATACACGCCAACTTTCGTGGCGTGCACTGATGTCAAATGGTCATGGAGAGATGCAGAACGCTGTACAAATTGAATTGACCATCATTAGTGAGTGGGCTGGACCCTTCAGTGACAGAAGCAATGACACCTAATGCGCTGAACAAAGAGACAGGCTGGACCCTTCAGTGACAAAAGCAATGATGCCTATTGCTTTGAACAAAGAGACAGGCTGGACCCTTCAGTGACAGAAGCAATGATGCCTAATGCGCTGAACAAAGAGACAGGCTGGACCCTTCAGTGACAAATGCAATGACACCTAATGCGTTGAACAACGAGACAGGCTGGACCCTTCAGTGACAGAAGCAATGACACCTAATGCGTTGAACAAAGAGACCCATCAGCGACAGAAGCAATGATGCCTATTGCGTTGAACAAAGAGACATGCTGGACCCTTCAGTGACAGAAGCAATGACACCTAATGCGTTGAACAAAGAGACCCTTCAGTGACAGAAGCAATGACCCTAATGCGTTGAACAAAGAGACATACAGGACCCTTCAGTGACAGAAGCAATGACACCTAATGCGTTGAACAAAGAGACATACAGGACCCTTCAGTGACAAGCAATGACACCTAATGCGTTGAACAAAGAGACAGGCTGGACCCTTCCGTGACAGAAGCAATGACACCTAATGCGTTGAACAAAGAGACCCTTCAGTGACAGAAGCAATGATGCATAGTGCATTACCCAAAGAAACCCTTCAGTACCAGAAGCAATGATGCCTAATGCGTTGAACAAAGAGACCCTTCAGTGACAGAAGCAATGATGCACAGTGCGTTACCCAAAGAAACCCTTCAGTAACAGAAGCAATGATGCCTAATGCGTTGAACAAAGAGACCCTTCAGTGACACAAGCAATGATGCCTAATTCGTTGAACAAAGACAGACTGGACCCTTAACAGAAGCAATGATGACGTCAGGTCGTTTATCTGTTAATTCCGAGTCAGCGCCTTGTGGTGATGCTTCAGACAGAATTAGAGCAGAAAGCGGGCAGAGAGTCTCTTGTGACGATGTTTCACCTCAGCACTAGAACCGTGGACTGTGTTTTTCGTGGTGATGCTGCAGACTGTATCACCACAGTCAGCGGGCAGTGAATTTCTTGTGACGAAGCTTCACCTTGGCTCTAGAATCGAGGACTGTGTTTCTGGTGGTGATGCTGTAGACTGAATCACTACAGTCAGCGGGCAGTAAATTTCTTGTGACGAAGCTTCACCTTGGCTCTAGAACCGTGGACTGTGTTTCTGGTGGTGATGCTGCAGACTGAATCACCACAGACAGCGTGCAGTGAGTTTCTTCTGATAAAGACACCTTCTGACAAAGGCTTCACTTTGGCACTAGAATCGTGGACTGTGTTTCTGGTGGTGATGCTGCAGAGTGAATCACTACAGACAGCTTGCAGTGAGTTTCTTCTGATAAAGGCACCTTCTGACAAAGGCTTCACCTTGGCACTAGAATCGTGGACTGTGTTTCTGGTGCTGATGACTAAGACTGAATCACCACAGGCAGCAGGGCGGTGAATTTCTTGTGACGAAGCTTCACATTGGCTCTAGAATCGTGGACTGTGTTTCTGGTGGTGGTG
>JABMCL010003093.1:67500-72500 GCA_018857735.1 Alviniconcha marisindica | reverse complement strand
ACCACACACACACACACACACACACACACACCAACACCACACACACACACACACACACACCAACCCAAACACACACACACACCACACACACACACACACACACACACACACACACACACACACACACACACACACACACACACACACACACACTCACACACACACGGACATGCCGTGAATTGTTGCCGTTTGACACAGGCGGGTACCACTCACCTGTACATCCGAATAATGAACCAGGCACACTAGAACAAACCACCACAGGCAATCACAGTCACATAAAAACAGATCTCACTTCGCTTCGCTGAAGGATACCATCCATCCCAAATGTCTCCTTTGTGGCTCATGAAAACCTACATTTCGCTTCACTGATGGACACTATCCATCCCAAAATGAAGGGGTCATCTATCCTCGCACGAAATCTTGGCAGACATAATCAGAACCTGTTTGGGGAAAAGCCGAGGAGAGTCACCAGACGTGAAATCCTCTGCAACTATCATTGGCGGGAGCTGCCACAGGTATCATTTTTGTCGCGACAAAAGTATGCTTATCGTGACAAAACTTTTGTCGCGACAAACACATGTTTGTCGCGACAAATATTTGTAGCGACAAATTTTTTGTCACGACAAAATATGACAAACATAATTCTTTTGTCTGGACAAAAGTATGCTTGTCGCGACAAAACTTCTGTCGCGAAAAGCATACTTTTGTCGCGACAAAAGAACTGTTTAGTCGCGACAAAAATGATAGTTGTGGCAGCTCACGCCAATCATATGCAACCGTATGAATTACATCCACAGCAGTGTAGAGATCCTTTTGGTTGGCAAACCAGTAGATTGCTATGGCTGTGATGGTAGTCACTGTCTACATCTGACTAGAACTTCAGTCGAGGCACCAGCTCCATCTCAACTTTTAGATCTACAACTAAATTTGATTTACGCCAAGTATTAGTTTTCAAGATTAGTTGTTCTACCTATAATTCAATTGTTCATATTTTGAAGTTTTTATATCGTGTTAAAGAACTTTTCGATAGTGTAGTTTGCCTTTGACCAGCATTTTGAAGAATTCTAGTCAGAAAGTGAATATTTTTTCAATGGAATTCTACATCGATTTCCACAAATCTTTTAGCCTCTGAAAATCATATATCACAAAGCATTTATTGTATTTTAGCACTGCAGTCTCTCAATGTTGAAAAGGGGAATTTCCCAAGGATGGATAATTATTATTATCCAAGAAAACAAACAAAGAAGGTGTTAACAGAAATGTACATTCGCAGTGACCTTGTATACACTATTCCCATTTCATCACTAGTAACGGAAAAGGTATGTGGTACTACTACGTTTGTTAAACTTAATGAACAGACAACACTTAATGTCATCTCTGTGTATTTTCCAAATGGACCAAAAGGTGACAACACAGACTGGCTAAAAGACATTGCACTGTTAAATAAGAGCTATGTGATTGTAGGAGATTTCAACGCCCATGCACACTTTTGGGAAAATGGATGTACATCAGTGACTTGTAATCGACTTTCTGAAAATATTGTGCTCTAGTTTATGTCTACTAAATGATGGTAGAATAACCAGGACACCAGATGTTTTCATACATAAAGCAACTGCTATAGATCTTTTTCTTGTTACACCTGATCTAGCAGTGAACTGTACATGGTATACAGAAGGAGACTGTCTGGGAAGTGATCATCTTCCCATTATATAGAGTTAAATGAGAATATAAAAGATGATGAGTCAGAAAATGAGGATAAAATTCCCAAGTTCCAAAATAAGCATGCTGATTGGGAAGCATATCAGTAATTCCTTCCATCTTCTGACATTAAGCACATTGTAAATAAATATTTAAATATGTACTATTCAAATTTTACCAGGACAATTTTATTAGCAGCTGAGCACTCCATCCCCAGAATTAAGGACAAGAAAATAAGAGACAATGTGGTAATCTATGGCGGAATAAAGTTTGCAAACAAGCGGTATCCCCGAAAAAAAGGGGAAATTCAAGAAATAGTTAATGAATAGAACAGAGGAAAACTTTGCGTGTATGAAAAGTGTAAAATACAATGCAACACAATAATAGCGAAAGGAAACAAATCTTACTGGACTGGATTCTGTAAAATTAAAGTATCAGAATCTAAAGACATGTATAAAGCATGGAAAAAGGTTAAAGAAATGAAAAAATGGATACAAATTACAAGCATACCCTATCAAATTAGAAAATAATGACTTTCCAAGCAGACAAGATAAAGCAGAAACGTTTGTTAACTTGTTTGCAACAACGTAAGAGATATTTTGTATAATACTGATGTTATAAACTCAATTGTTAAATTGATTTTTCATAGCCCTGTGGGTAAGTTGGTATAATATACTACTATATGCCTTCTTTTTTCTAATGTCATAAACTCAATTGTTAAATTGATTTTTCATAGCCCTGTGGGTAAGTTGGTATAATATATTAATATATGCCTTCTTTTTTCTAATGTCACCTCCATGTGAACAGACATAAAATAAAACATTCATTGATTGATTCACCACACACACACACACACACACACACACACACACACACACACACACACACCACAGTGACAATCAATCACATCACTCACCATAGCACTATAATTATTCATCCCACAACGGGCACTGGCCCCATCGAAACAAAACACCCCAAACGGCGATCTCAAAAAAAACCAAAAAACCCGTTTTCTTAAAAATGCTTCAGGTTTTTTTTCATCCTTCCAATCCCGCCATTTGGTCTTTGAAAAACTCGATCTTTTCTTGTTTTTGTTTGTTTTTGTTTTTTCCTTCAGTTGTTGGTTTGTCGTACATTGTTGAAATGGTCGTTGCGGGTGTTTTTGTTGTTTTGTTTTTGTTGTTGTTGTTGTTGTTGTTGCTTTGTTTTCTTTGGTTGGTTGGTTCGTTGGGTTGTTGTTTTGTGGTTTTGTTGTTGTTGTTGTTGGTGGTGGTGGTGGTGGTGTTTTTTGTTTGTTTTTTGCTGTTGTTGTTTGTTTTGTGTGTTTTTGTTTGGGGGGAGGGGGATTGTTTTTGTTCTTGCTGTTTTTTGTTTTAGTTTTTTTTGTTTTTTGGGTTCTTGTTGTTGTTTGTTTTAGTTTGTTTGTTTGTTTATTGTTGTTGTTTTATTTGATTTTTTAAATTTTATTATTTGATTTTTTTTCACACGCAGCTTTGACATAGACGCTGAAAACCTCGCATCAGCAGCACTTGCCTTTGGGCTTTTTCCCCGACTGGTTGCCTTCCTGACCTTTGCTCAGCGAGATGACCTTGCCGCCTCTCCGCAGAGGGTTTCTCTCGTTCAGCCTCCGGTTGACCAGCTCCTCCGTCAGGGCGCCGAAGGCTTGCTGGACTCCCTCTCCCGTCTTGGCACTGGCCTCGTACACACCCAAGACGTTCTCCACAAGCTGGGCGTTCTCCAGCACCTCCTTCAGTCTGTCCTTGCCGTAGAACCCTTTGGCCTCGTCCTTCAGGTCGGTTTTGCAGCCGACGACGATGGTGAGGGCGTCGTCGTTGCAGTATCGCTGCGCCTCTTCCATCCACCGTAAGACGTTGTCGAAGGATTCTTTGTCGTTGACGTCATAGACGATGATGATGGCGTGGGAGCCGCGGTAGTAGCTGGTTGTGATGGTGCGATACCTCTCCTGTCCTGCCGTGTCCCACAACTGAAAGTCCACGTACCTTTAGTTAGTTAGTTAGTTAGTTAGTTAGTTGTAGGGGGGGTAGGGGGGGGGGTGAGTGGTGGTGTGTGGTGTGTGTGTTGGGTTGGTGTGTGTGGTGTTGTGTGTGTGTGTGTGTGTGTGTGTGTGTGTGGTGTGTGTGGTGTGTGTGTGTGTGTGTGTGTGTGTGTGTGTGTGTGTGTGTGTGTGTGTGGTGTGTGTGTGTGTGTGTGTGTGTGTGTGTGTGTGTGTGTGTGTGTGTGTGTGTGTGTGTGTGTGTGTGTGTATGTGTGTGTGTGTTGTGTGTGTGTGTTGTTGTGCCTGTGTGTGTCTGTCTGTCTGTCTGTCTGTCTGTCTGTCTGCCTGCCTGCCTGCTGCCTGCTGCCTGCCTGCCTGCCTGTCTGTCTGTCTGCCTGCCTGCCTGCCTGCCTGCCTGCCTGCCTGCCTGCCTGTCTGTCTGTCTGTCTATCTGTATTGTTATTGATGTTGCTGTTGCTGTTGTTGTTGTTGCTGCTGCTATTTTTCATTATTAAAATAAAGTAAGCGTTCTTTATAATAAATTGTGTTCTGATCTGCCCCCACCCACCACGGCGTCCCCGCCCTCTGCCCTTGTTGTAACGACATACTTGCAGTTTGACTTCATCCCCATTGGGAAGCGACATGGTCTTGATGTCGAAGTCCACGCCGATGGTGTAGTCCCTGGATTCCTCGAAGGAGTCTTTGGAGAAACGCCTGATGAGAGCCGTCTTTCCAGCCCACGAGTCCCCGATCACGACGTACTTGAAGAGGTGGGCGTAACCCTTCGAGGGCGGGGGCTTCGTGGGGGGCGGGGCTTTCTTGGGGGGCGGGGCCTCCTTGGGGGGCGCGGCCTCCGTCGCGGGCGGGGCCTCCTTGGCGGGCGGGGCCTCTGCCGTAGCTTTGGGCTGGTCTTCGGAGGCCGGGGGATCTGAAGATTCCGATGCTCCCAGGGGCTGCACCATGGTCGGGGGTCGGGATGTCGATGTCGAAGATGATGTTGATGTCGAGGTAGAAGTCAAGATCGAGGTCAAAGTCGAGGTCGAGATCAAGATCGATGCCGGCGACTGGGAGGAGGGAAGATTCTGAAATGAATTTTGTAACTGTTGTCACACATACTATCGGAATTTGGTATAAGTAGCTGGAACAGAATCAGGAAGTTGTACCGCGTCCCATAGGTGGATGGAGAGAACTTTCCCAGTGAGAGAAATTTGCCAACGAGAGAACTTTGCTAGTAAAAAAAACTTTGCCAGTCAGAGATCTTTGCCAATGAGAGAACTTTGCCAATGAGAGAACTTTGCCAGTGAGA
>JABMCL010003093.1:52500-57500 GCA_018857735.1 Alviniconcha marisindica | reverse complement strand
TACTGCCTTTAATTCTGACTGCAATATGGCTAGAATACAGATTTTAATTTGGATCATGCTCGTTCTGACAATACCAGGATCGCAGACCCTTTTGCCTGAGTCATACGGTACCGAAAGTTTAAGTCGGCCCGCTTTTGGAAAGTGCACGAATTACGCCAGTAAAGGTGGTGGACGCTTCAACTGCTACGAACACATGTGCTGGTGTACCAGAACCAGGGCAGACTGTTCCCATAACTATGGAAACCTGACGTTCATCCCAAGACTGCCACCAAGTATTAAATTTCTGGACTTCTCTTACAACCATCTGGAGAACATCACTGAAGGTTTTTTTGCCAACGTGTCCGGCATCACGGCTCTGTCGCTGAGCTCTAACCGAATCGTCAACATCAGCGACGGGGCTTTTGGTTCGCTTCAAAGGTTGGCTGTTTTGATCTTGGATCACAACTATAACATGACCCAGTCTACATTGAAGCCTGTTTTCGAGGTAAAAACTCTGAAGTGTGTCGATCTAAGGCACGGTAAACTGAAGGCTCTCCCAGAAAATCTCTTCAAGAACCACGCTATGCCGAAGCTGCGACAGCTTTATTTGTTTGGAAACTACATCGAGAATGTCATACTCTCCAGGTTTGAACACATGCCCAGACTTCGTACTCTCGACTGGGGAGCGAACGACGTCTACCACTTTAATTCCGGCCGTTTGAAGGCGCTTGAGTATTTGTTTCTTTCTAATAACAGGATATACAGTTTTCCAGACACGTGTGACGTAGACTCCACTCCGTTTTTTCCGAGTCTCGCCGTCCTGGAGATTAACAATAACCACATCCATGCTGTTCCGGAAGTCGTGTGTCTGCCGAAGCTGAATACTCTGGATCTGAGTGGTTCCTGGCTGCCCATTCTGTACAAGGACATGTTCTCCTCCACGAGATTTCCGCGACTGGAATATCTGTACCTGGAGTATTTGGGAACCCACCTACAGCAGGTCCATGACTACGCCTTCAGAAACCACAATCTTGGTAAAATCTCTTTGATGTACAACAGCATTCAGTTTTCTAAGGAAACGTGTGTCAGCGCGGACAGTTTCCAAGGTTGTCCAAATCTGCAGACTCTACAGCTTAGCCATAACGTTTTCAGTGGGGTGTCTGACGAGAGGTTCCTACGTTTGTTTGGCAATCTGTCCAAACTGACTACCCTTTACCTGGGTGGAACAGATCTGGAACAAGTCACCTCCAGCACCTTTGCCAAATTCCCTAGTCTGACCACGCTGCAGCTTTACCTGAGCAAGGTGGCTGAGATTCCCGATGGCGCCTTCGATGGGAACCCGCACCTGAGGCAGTTGCAGTTGAACGACAACCGAATCAGAACGATCAGGGAAACCACTTTCAGCCAAAGGACTCGACAAGGGTTAAAGTTGCTGGATCTCGGTGGCAACCCCTTCTCGTGTGACTGCGACCTGGGGTGGTTCTGTGACTGGTTGAGGGCCAACCGATCCCTCTTCCTCAGCTACGAGTCACACTACAACTGCAGCAACCTTGGCGGGACTCCGGTGGCTTCGTTCCACGTGGTGGTCCAAGCGTGCTTGCTGGCCCGTGACACCAGCAAGTTCATTGTGGCCAGTGTGGTCATCCTCATCCTGGGTCTGACCATCGTGTCCGCCCTCTTCCGTTACCGCTGGCACCTCCGCCTCGTGCTGTACGAGGCCTTCCGAGGACGGGGTGACGTCAGAAGACGTCATCTGCAAGAAGGGAACTTTGACTACGACGTCTTCGTGTCCTACGCCTTCCAAGAGCTGCCCTGGGTCCGTGAGTACCTCATGGTGGAGCTGGAGGACCGCCTGGGGCTGAGGCTGTGTGTCCACGAGAGGGACTTCATCCCCGGCAAGAACATCGTGGACAACATCGCGGACTGTGTGCAGAGCAGCAAGAAGATCCTCATGGTCTTTTCTAAGGACTTTGTGCGCAGTCAGTGGTGTCAGTTCGAGCTGTCGTATTGCCTGAGTCACGCGATTGACTACGATGACGCCCTGATCGTTGTGTGTGTGGATGACGTGACGTCACGTGACATGACGACGGCGATGATGGCGGTGATGAAGACGACGACCTACATCCAGTGGGCGGAGCATCCTGACGCCAGAGCCGCGTTCTGGGGAATGCTGCAGATGGCGTTGCAGGAAGTTGCCCCCCAATCAGTGTAGGGAGTTTGCTGTGACATTTCCTTGTTCGTTGTCTACAGTGCTGAAGACTGACTGTTGTGAGTTATCGCTGTTGACTGTCTACAGTGCTGTGAGTTATCGCTGTTGACTGTCTACAGTGCTGTGAGTTATCGCTGTTGACTGTCTACAGTGCTGTGAGTTATCGCTGTTGACTGTCTACGTGCTGTGAGTTATCGCTGTTGACTGTCTACAGTGCTGTGAGTTATCGCTGTTGACTGTCTACAGTGCTGAGACGCTGTTGAGTTACGCTGTGACTGTCTACAGTGCTGTGAGTTATCGCTGTTGACTGTCTACAGTGCTGTGAGTTATCGCTGTTGACTGTCTACAGTGCTGTGAGTTATCGCTGTTGACTGTCTACTGTGCTGTGAGTTATCGCTGTTGACTGTCTACAGTGCTGTGAGTTATCGCTGTTGACTGTCTACAGTGCTGTGAGTTATCGCTGTTGATTGTCTACTGTGCTGAAGACTGACAGTTCTGTGAGTTATCGCTGTTGACTGTCTACAGTGCTGAAGACTGGCAGTGCTGTGAGTTATCGCTGTTGATTTTCTCCAATACTAAAGGCTGACAGTGCCGTGCGATTTCCTTGTTATCTCCAATGCTAAAAACTGACAGTGCCGTGAGATTTCCTTGTTATCTCCAATGCTAAAAACTGACAGTGCTGTGAAATGTCCTTGTTGTCTCCAATACTGAAGACTGACAGTGCTGTGAAATGTCCTTGTTGTCTCCAATACTTAAGGCTGACAGTGCCATGAGATTTCCTTGTTGATTGTCTACAGTGCTAAAGACTGACAGTGCTGTGAAATGTCCTTGTTGTCTCCAATACTAAAGGCTGACAGTGCCATGAGATTTCCTTGTTGATTGTCTACAGTGCTAAAGACTGACAGTGCTGTGAAATGTCCTTGTTGTCTCCAATACTAAAGGCTGACAGTGCCATGAGATTTCCTTGTTGATTGTCTACAGTGCTAAAGACTGACAGTGCTGTGAAATGTCCTTGTTGTCTCCAATACTGAAGACTGACAGTGCTGTGAAATGTCCTTGTTGTCTCCAATACTAAAGGCTGACAGTGCCATGAGATTTCCTTGTTGTCTCCAATGCTAAAAACTGACAGTGCTGTGAAATGTCCTTGTTGTCTCCAATACTGAAGACTGACAGTGCTGCGAAATGTCCTTGTTGTCTCCAATACTAAAGACTGACAGTGCTGTGAAATGTCCTTGTTGTCTCCAATGCTGAAGACTGACAGTGCTGTGAATTATTGCTGTTGATTTTCTCCAGTGATGTGAGTTACTGCTGTTGATTTTCTCCAGTGCTGTGAGTTACTGCTGTTGATTTTCTCCAGTGCTGTGAGCTACTGCTGTTGATTTTCTCCAGTGCTGTGAGTTACTGCTGTTGTTTTTCTCCAATGCTGTGAATTATTGCTGTTGATTTTCTCCAGTGCTGTGAGTTATGCTGTTGATTTTCTCCAGTGCTGTCAATTATCGCTGTTGATTGTCTCCAGTGCTGTCAGTTATCGCTGTTGATTTTCTCCAGTGCTGTGAGTTATCGGTGTTGAATGTCTCCAGTGCTGTGAGTTATTGCTGTTGATTGTCTCCAATATACTGAGAGTTATTGCTGTAGATTGTTTACAGTGCTGTGAGTTATCACTGTTGATTGTCTACAGTGCTGTGAGTTATGGCTGTTGATTGTCTCCAGTTCTGTGAGTTACCGGTGCTGATTGTCTCGAGTGCTGTTGACTGACAGTGCTGAGGGTTTATATAGTGCTTTAATTATCTAACGGCTTTTTTCCCGTTTGGTTTGCTTGCTCTTTTTCTTACTTTAAGTCACCTGCACATCCTGCCTTGTCTTGGCAAAAACAATGAAAACATCATCCTATAATGTATTATTTGTTTGAATTGTTTTCCTTTTCTTTTTCTACACTTTCTACCACGTAGGCCTTTTTCTTCTTCGTTTTTAAATTTAGTTTTAAGAAACCTTTGTCTAGGCAATGAAAATTGTGGATGAGAGAGAGAGTGTGTGTGTGTGTGTGTGTGTGTGTGTGTGTGTGTGTGTGTGTGTGTGTGTGTTGTTGTGTGGTGTGTGTGTGTTGTGTGTGTGTGTGTGTGTGTGTGTGTGTGTGTGTGTGTGTGTGTGTGTGTGTGTGTGTGTGTGTGTGTGTGTGTGTGTGTGTGTGTGTGTGTGTGTGTGTGTGTGTGAGTGTGGTTCTCATCATACTTGTCATGCTGGTCACAGCAAGTCCTTGTAGAACATGCTCCTTCAGCGGAAACTACACATCTCTGTGGCGTTCCGCAGGGATCGGTGCTCGGTCCTCTTCTCTTTTCTCTTTACACTAGGCAGTTGGCAGACCTGATTGATAAGTTTTGCATAGACTATCACTTTTTTGCCGACGATTCCGAACTGTACTCATGCCTGCCAGCTGAACCTGGTTTGCGCTGAGTGCGTTGAGAAATGTTAAGTCCTGCTGTCGCCAGATAAAAAATATGGTTGACGAAAAACAAACTTAAGCTCAGTGATCAAAACAACTGAAGTACTTCTCTGTGGACAATCATCTAGAAGAGAAAGTGTCCCTGTTGACTGCCTTTCAGATGGCGAAGCGTCCATTCCGTTCTCCATTGTAGTGAAAACTCTTGGAGCAACTTTGGACGCTGAGCTTTCCATGAAACAACATAGCCTATCTCAGCCCTTGTCAGATCTTGTTGTTTTTTTCCACATCAGATCTCCGAGTCCGTCCATACATCACCTGCAAAGCTGCAAGCAGCATTGTCAAAGCTTATCGATTGTCGATTTTCTCAAATCT
>JABMCL010003093.1:40000-47500 GCA_018857735.1 Alviniconcha marisindica | reverse complement strand
CCCTCTGCTACAGTAACCGCATTGATGCACATTTCTGTACTGGCGGGATAAGTTCCCTTAAGACTGAAACACGAGCAAGTTTGTGTCTGAATTACTGTCCATCATCTGCCATTATTCACACACACACACATTCTCTCTCTCTCTCTCTCTCTCTCTCTCTCTCTCTCTCTCTCTCTCTCTCTCTCTCTCTCTCTCTCTCTAAATCTTAAACAGAACGAGGCCCAGAGCGCTCGTGCAAAATCAACACACAAGGGAGTTAATTAACGCTCGAAATACATAACACAAGTACGACAACAAAGTCCTGAGTCGCCTGACGATAACTCTAACACCTGAGAGTAGGGGTGTATTTTACAAGGTAGATAAACTCCACCAAAGGTATATCAGGTACATAAACTCCACCAGAAATGTCCTGTCAATCGTACAGAGTCACCTCAGGACGATCAAACTCCGACATACGCAAATTTACATTTCAAAACTCTGGCACACAGAATTAAGTAAACATGGTGCTTAACGTCCACAGAGACCATAAGGCTTACTAGGGATGGGGACAACAGATTTCAAAACTCTTGCACACAGAATTAAGTAAACATGGTGCTTAACGTCCACAGAGACCATAAGGCTCACTAGGGAGGGGGACACAAATTTCAAAAGTCTTCTCATATGTAGCCTAAACCCTGACTCAAGTCAAATCCACAAAATCAGTCCAAGTCCACACACAAATCCAAAGCAAAGCATACATCACAAACATCAAAAACGCAATCTCGAGAATGAATCTCTTCAATGCTACCCTTTTTAAAAGAGCGTATATATATATATATGTATGTATATATATAGATAGATAGATAGATAGATAGATAGATAGATAGATAGATAGATAGATAGATAGATAGATAGATATAGATAGATAGATAGATAGATAGATAGATAGATAGCATTGATAGATAGATAGATAATTTTAATTCATAATGCTAGAGAATGCTGGTATTCGTCGACCCTTTCGTCCGATTTATAGATATCAAACTGGAAAAAAATCAAATCAATCGACAGAAAATTTTTTAAAAAAATTATGCTTTAATTGTATAAATGCATCTGCAAATAGTGGCAAATAGCAGTGCCATAATTATGGCAGCAAGCTGAACACGGCTTCGGGAACAAGAGAATGCACCTTTTTTGTCAATACCCTTAAGCGTCATGATTCATTAGCTGTTGATTTGACCTAGTTTAAAAGATTCATGCTTAATTCCGAGACAAATTGAAAGCATTTGCTCTGGGGCGTCATTCTACTCCCTCCCAAGGAATGGCTCGGGCATCTTTGCACGGTGACTAGCGGATTAAAAAACCCAGTTACCCATTGGTACGCGGTCTGCGGCACAGTCCTCGTACCGATATTCTCGCACGTGCAGCAGACTCGATCGTGACAGGGTCAGTTTTGATGGGGATTAGGGAGGTAGAGGTGGGGACGCTTCAAATCGTACACAGAACAGCGCGTCCATACGCACGCGCGCGCGTACACACACACACACACACACACACACACACACCACACACACACACACACACACACAGCGCGCGTTTATAAATGTATTTATATATATGTATATACTCTCTCTCTCTCTCTCTCTCTCTCTCTCTCTCTCTCTCTCTCTCTCTCTCTCTCTCTCTCTCATTATTATCATATATATATATATATATATATATATATATATAAGTGTCTGTAACTGTTTCAAGGACAGGTTCACCGACAGGCACTCGTGCCTAAACCTTTATCCTTGAGTAATAAAGTTCAATCAATCAATCAATCAATCTCTCTCTCTCTCTCTCTCTCTCTCTCTCTCTCTCTCTCTCTCTCTCTCTCTCTCTCTCTCTCTTTCTTCTTCTTCTCTCTTCTTCTTCTTCTTCTTCTTCTTCTTCTTCTTCTTCTTCATCTTGAACTGCGGGAAAATGTAGCCATCGCAGTTTTTTCTTTCCTTTTTTTATTTCTGTTTTTTTCTGTTTTTTGTTTTTTGTTTGTTTCTTTCTTTCTTTCTTTTTTAACTGGGGAAAAATGTAGCCATCGCAGTTGACTTGCTTCACAAAAAGCGTTCAAAACAAAAACATTCGTAATTAACAGGTAGCCACAAGCAACAGTTTCTTACACTGATGAACAGGTTGCATCGCTACCGATGCACAAAAACAAACAAACAAAAAAACTCCTGGTTTGCCAAAAGACCTATCGCTTCCTGGCGGAAGTGGTCGGGTGGGCGACCTATGACCTATGACCTATCGCAGACAAACCCTGAGCCAATCCCTGGCGACCTCTGCAACCACCTGACCCCCGGGTGTTTTCACTCATCGCCCCACACTCCGAGCATCGCTTTCCGGCACCTTCCTCCAGACTCTGCCAGATTTAGTTACGCCACTGAAGGGGCACTCTTTATCTCCGCGCAGCTGTCCAGCGACGCGGGCAGCGCCCTCCGAAAGGTTCCGGTACTAATATGACTGTAGAAGCAACCTAGCGCCAAAGCACGCACGTAAACATGAGACGCATCCACCCCGGGTACAAAAAAAGAGTTCGGTCTCGATTCAAACGATTGTGGTTTTATTTGTGCTGGTGTAAACTTTGTTGACGGCTATAAATGATACGCCTTGTTTTATTTGAGTTGTTTGTAACAAACTTACTACTGTTTGAGCACCAACAAAAAACTGCTCGTTAGCTGACAGTTTTCTGGACCCTATGGCGTAACTAAATACGGCAGTGGCTGAAGGAAGGATGTCGTAAACCAGTGCTTGGAGTTTGGGTCAGCATCGCTTTCCGGTACCTTCCTCCAAACTCTGCCAGAATTGGTTACGCCACTGAAGGGGTACTCTTTATCTCCGCGCAGCTGTCCACCGACGCGGTCAGCGCCCTCCGAAAGGTTCCGGTAATAATATGACTGTAGAAGCAACCTAGCGCCCAAGCACCCACGTAAACATGAGATGCATCCGCCCCGAGTGAAAAAAAAGGTTCCGTCTCAATTCAAACGATTTGGTTTTTATTTGTGCTGGCGTAAGCAAAGTGGTCAGTTATAAAAGAAAAGTCTGATTTGTCTGTTACAAACTTATTGCCGTTTGAGCATCATCCAAAAACTGTTAGTTAGCCGACAGTATTTTTAGACCTATGGCGTCATCCACTAAGGCAGTGGTTGGAGGAAGGATGTCGTAAACCAGTGCTTGGAGTTTGACCCCTTCTTTCCCTCCCCCTACCCCCTCCTCCGCTCAACCCCCCCCCCCCCCCCCCCCCCCACCCCCCACTCCCTCACCCCCCTCCACCGCGGGATCCACCTCTCCCCGACCTCTCCCTCCACCCTCCCCAGCCCTTCACCCTCCCCATGCCCTTGGTCGTCTAATCCCGAGCCAGCTTGTCGGAAAAGTCCCGATGGGATTCCTTGCTGGATTCCGGACCCACTTTGATGCCGTCGTAGCGCATCCCGTCGTTGGTCTGCTTGAAGATGATCTGAGCTGGGAAGAGGAAGTTCATCATCCAGTACTCGCCGAACACCAGGCGGAAGTTCTCCTCGACTCCTGACGTCACTTTTATGTTGGCCTTCTTGAACACCTCGTGCAAGGTCTTGCCTTGAGCGATGATGCTGCGTGGATAGACACACGTCATTTGGTAAGTAAGTAAGTAAACGTGGTGCTTAACGTCCACAGAAAACATAAGGCTTATTAGGGACGGGGAGAAGGGGGGGAAGGGGGTATGGAGGTGGGGGGGGGGGGGGAGAATGGGAGATTATATACCTATCGCTACACTGTCACCCCTAGAAAAGATTCCTGCATTAAGATGGGCAGCGATGAGAGCCATTTTAATGTTTCAGTAGGAAGTGATGGACAAAGTCACAAGACAGTGTCCACAAACCACAACATTTTTGAAGAGAAAGGAGAGCCGAATCGGTATCGAACCGAGGTCCTTCCGCTTACCAGCTGACGCTTACCGCTAGGCCAAACCGGCTCACGTCATTTGGTTTGATTAGGGAGCTGTCTTATTGCTTGCTTGGTTGCGTGTGCGGTGGCTTGTTGGTTATTTGTTTGGTTCGCGTGGTTGGTTGGTTGTTTGGTGGGTTGTTTGGTGGGTTGCTTGATTGTTTTGTTGATCAGCTGATCTCTCTCTCTCTCTCTCTCTCTCTCTCTCTCTCTCTCTCTCTCTCTCTCTCTCTCTCTCTCTCTAGCAAGACCTAACATTATTGTCCTTGAGTATTAAAGTTTTCGAGTCTCTCTCTCTCTCTCTCTCTCTCTCTCTCTCTCTCTCTCTCTCTCTCTCTCTCTCTCTCTCTCTCTCTCTCTCTCTCTCTCTGAAAAACTGAGAAAGAAAACTAAAGCGCTTGTGTAGATTTAGCAAGCAAAGGGAATTAAAAGCACTCAGCAAACACACACACACACACACACACACACACACACACACACACGCACACACACACACACACACCACACCACGCACGCAGCACGCACGCACGCACGCACAAACACACACACAACACACAACACACACACACACACACACACACAACACCACACACACACACACACACATACTATATATATCAATAGCATATAGGTATGCATATATATAATATATACATATGATATATATGACATAGGGTGTTGTGTATCACATCGAGCTGGCTCAGGCAGTAGATATTTAGATGTCCGAAAAGACAATGCAGGTGTGGCGTGAACCGTAGCGGAACGTGAGCAGTGATGTTGCTGTCCAACAGACACAGCATGGACTACGTCATTAATGGTTGTCGCCTACTGTACACAGATATACACTACGTCACCAACGGTTGTCTCCTATTGCAGACATACATTACGTCACCAACGGTTGTCTCCTACTGCAGACATACACTACGTCACCAACTGCTGTCGCCTACTGTACACAGACATACACTACGTCACCAACTGTTGTCTCCTACTGTACACAGACATACACTACGTCACCAACGGCTGTCTCCTACTGTACACAGATATACACTACGTCACCAACGGCTGTCTCCTACTGTACACAGATATACACTACGTCACCAACGGCTGTCTCCTATTGTACACATATATACACTACGTCACCAACGGTTGTCGCATATTGTACACAGATATACACTACGTCACTAACGGCTGTCGCCTACTGTACACAGACAAACACTATGTCACCAAGGGCTGTCGCCTACTGTACACAGATATACACTATGTCACCAACGGCTGTCTCCTACTGTACACAGATATACACTACGTCACCAACGGCTGTCTCCTACTGTACACAGATATACACTACGTCACCAACGGTTGTCTCATACTGCAGACATACACTGCGTCACCAACGGCTGTCTCCTACTGCAGACATACACTACGTCACCAACGTGCTGTCTCCTACTGTACACAGACATACACTACGTCACCAACGGCTGTCACCTACTGCAGACATACACTACGTCACCAACGGCTGTCTGCTACTGTACACAGATATACACTACGTCACCAACAGTTGTCGCATACTGTACACAGATATGCACTACGTCACCAACAGTTGTCGCCTACTGTACACAGACATACACTACGTCACTAACGGCTGTCTCCTACTGAACGCAGACATATACTATGAATATCATGGAAATCTCTACACACACCACACACACACAACACACACACACACACACACACACACACACACACACACACACACACACTCATACGCACACGCACTCACACACGCACACACTCATACACACACGCACGCACAGACACACACACACGCACACACTCACACGCACACGCACTCACACACGCACACACTCATACACACACGCACGCACACACACACACACACACACACACACACACACACACACACACACACACAACCACACGCTCATGCTCAGACACACACACACACACTCACGCACACGCACACACACACACACTCACGCATACACACATACACACACGCGCACGCACGCACACACACACACACTCACGCATACACACACACACACACACTCACGCACACGCACACACACACACACACACACACACACACACACACACACACACACCTTCTCTCCAACCAACCAACCACTCACCTGAAAAAAACCAAACGGCAGAAAATAGTTCCACAGCGTGTCGTCGTCGCCGTGGTGGTAGCGGAGGTAGGTGATGGTCATGTAGGCCCCGACGTAGCCGACGATGATGCCGTAGGCGGCCAGCACAACGAAGAAGCGCTGGTTCCAGTGGCCGATGCAGCAGCCCACCAGGTGGCAGTGGTGGTCCCGCCGCAGCATGCAGCGCTGGCAGAACTTGCAGTGGTGGCAGCGAGGGGGGATCATCATGTCGCAGCGGTCGCAGTGTGTCCATGGCAACCCGCCCTTCTCCGTCACGTCCAGCACGACGGCGTGGCCGTTGCCCTGCTGGAGAAGGCGGGAGGAGGGGGAGAGGGAGATGTTGCCCCCGAAGCGGTCCGGGGGGTTGTCGGCAAAGATGTGGATGTCGATGTCCGGCCGGTCCTTGGATGGGACGTACTCGTTGCTGTTCCCCACATAGAAGCAGAGAGTTAAAAAAAAAATGCGTAATAATCAGCATAAACTGTGTCCATATGCAGCCTCTTTCAAATAAAATGTCCATTACTGATTCACAGCAACATTGAGCTATATATTTTACGTACTTATATATATATATATATATATATATAATATATATATATATATATATAATATATATATAATATATATATATATATATACGTTTGTGTGGAACTGTGCATTTGTTAGTTTGACCGAAAACACACACAAAAAGAAAGAACCGATGAAGAAGACCTGTGAACCACAACGAAAAAGAAAAAGAAGAAGAAAAAAAAGAAGAAGAAAAAAGAAAGAAAGAAAGAAAGAGGTATTAAAAGAAAAAAAGAGAAGTGAAGTAATAGGTCTGCCTGCAACTGAGTTGTGTGTGTTTTAAGTTAACAAAAATGACTGTTAATAAACAGGATAATTACTGTTGGTGGGTAGATCATCGTCGAGGATTAATGCCAAGTCAACCGACAATAAGATGTCGGTGAGGAGGAAGAGGAGGACGGTGGTGATGATGATGATAATGATGATAGCAGTTTTTGATGATGGCGACATAATTATGATTATTAGAAGGAGGAGAAGAACGGCGACCTCGACCTCGACGACGACGACGACAACGATGAAAAATAGGAGACACTGGAACTTGAAAACTTTATTTTACAAGGATTGTTGTTTAGGTTCAGTCAAAAACCTGTCTAACAACTAGTCCTTGCTAAGCTACTGATAAGTAGATATCAAATTACAGGCATTATTTATATACATATAGGCATGAATGAGTGAGTGAAACGTCATACAAGAGAATTTCCACACAAACATAGCGTGTTCACAGCGCCAGATTAACACATGCCATACATTATTCAGATACATATTATGAGCATACAATCAGCAAATAAAGCAGTAGAACATCTGAGGAGGAGGAAGGAGGTGATGA
>JABMCL010003093.1:20000-35000 GCA_018857735.1 Alviniconcha marisindica | reverse complement strand
GGCGGAGTCCTAGACACAGAAAAAAGCAACAGTTTACGTCCACGATGTCACGTCCATTCTACACTCGCCGGCAGGAGAAACACGCCTCACACAGACCGGTGACACACTTGTGCTGGCATTCACTGTGTCCACCCAGTCGTAACACGCACACACACACACACACGCACAAAACACACGCCGTAACAGACTACCCTACCGCCATCAAACACGAAACCTTTTCAGCTATGTTGTCACACAGTTCTCACACGCATCGCGCTTTTCTGAGCTTACACGCACCGAGAAAAGCGCGGGTAGGTTACTGTCCTCAACAGCGTCGAGCTTTTCTGGTTCAACCCTCGACGGGGCGCTCGGTCTGTGCGCCGGGATCGAGAATAGCGCGGCAGTGTTGGATGCTGTTTGTTTCAATGCGCTGTTCTGCCGTGCGGCGTGTTCGACTGCGACGGCTTAGAGTTGGGGAGCTACACGCTTGGTGCGTTGTCAATGGCAACAAAGACAACAGCGTGGTCGGGTGGAGTGTAACACTGTGCGTACCACATCTGTCTTACCTCTCTACTGTTCGTTAGAAATTATCGAGATTTTGACACGGAATGGCTTCCTTACAAAGCACTTTGTCTAGGTATGGGCGAGGAAAAGAATCTTTTTTTCCGCTTTTTTTCAACAACATGTAAGAAATCAGTTACTATAGTGATGGTGGCATATATGTGTGTCAACATGCATTCATTGACATAACTATGTGTGACAGTCCTGATGTATGCCTGCATACGTACTTAATGTGCATGCATGCACTGTGGTACACTATGAGAAATGTACTCTGTGTGTGTGTGTGTGTGTGTGTGTGTGTGTGTGTGTGTGTGTGTGTGTGTGTGTGTGTGTGTGTGTGTGTGTGTGTGTGTGTTATCGTAAGTTAGATAGATAACATACACACACACACACACACACACACACACACACACACACACACACACCACACATATATATATATATATATATATATATATATATATATATATATATATATATATATATATATTATATATATATATATATATATATTAGTGGAGTGTGTGTGTGTGTGTGTGTGTGTGTGTGTGTGTGTGTGTGTGTGTGTGTGTGTGTGTGTGTGTGTGTGTGTGATGTGTTTATAGATAGATAGATAGATAGATAGATAGATAGATAGATAGATAGATGATAGATAGATAGATAGATAGACAGATAATAGATACACACACACACACAACACACACACACACACACACACACACACACACACACACACACACACACACACACACACACACACACACACACTCCCATATATGTGTGTGTGTGTGTGTGTGTGTGTGTGTGTGTGTGTGTGTGTGTGTGTGTGTGTGTGTGTGTGTGTGTGTGTGTGTGTGTGTGTGTGTTCCTCCCCTCTCACTTAATCTATGAGAATGTCTCCCCGCCCGATTTAATCGTGAGAGGCAACGGCACAATACGGTAATGTTCCTAAATCACAGCTATGGAGGACATCAAAGGAGAGACGAAACGCCGGACAGACAGACAATTGATCGTTAACTCCTAACTTCTTCTAATGTTGTTTGACGTCCATAGAGACCATAAGGACTGTTACAGACAGGCCCAGGACGGCCACCTCAACTTTTACACACCGCCTGAGCTCTGTGCTTAACTCCAAGTCAACCATGACGGCTGTGATTATCAGGGAAGCGGAACTGAACCCGCCAGTGCCTCCCCCCCCCCCCCCCCCCCCCCACCCACCTCCACCCCCAATCCCCAACCCATTGAAACACTCACGCGCGCGCGCAGACACGCAGGGTACCCGTTCCGGTACGCACCTGTTTTCCATTGTCCAGTGCTTCTCTCGCAGATTGCCTAAAGCCCGTTCTTAATTGGGTGAATGTTTGTTCGCGAACCTAGTTGGAAGTATTCGGCGAACCTAGCTGGTTCTTAATGGGGGAACTTTTCTTCGCGAACCTAGTTGGAAGTATTCGTCGAAGCTATATTCGGTGTCCAAAAAGCTTCGCTCATCATGTTCTGGGAACATTCGCCCTATTCGACGAATATTGCGTCTGATTGGCTGAGAGCAGAGCTCTCCTGTGGATGAAGAAGAAATAAAAATAAAAATGGATGACGGTGTCGCTGGGTCCTTCGCTCGCTTCAGAGGGAATTTGTTCATTTTTTGACTTGTGGGAGGTGCAGCCTTGTCTCGGAGACTCAGAATGAGAAAGTAGTTAGTTGAATTACCCTGTGAGGGATGATTAAAGTATATTGACTTAACTTGACTTTAGCCTACATTTTCGATCATGCTGTCTGCTGCGCGTCTGCCGCAAGTTCGGGCCGAAGCTTGCATCTCATTACAAGCCAATTGAGAACGAAGTAAAGTACGTCGAACTGTCCGAACCATGTTCGGCGAACTAAAAGTTCAATTAAGAAACGAATCATAGTTCGTCGAACTGTCCGAAGTATGTTCGGCGAACAAACATTCGCCCAGTTAAGAACGGGCTTAAGCGCTTGTCGCACTATCAGTACTGCTTGTGTTCTGTGCTCCTTAGTCGCAACTTAACTGCTGTAATGAGGTAGTGCTTGAGTTGTATACGCGTCCTGTGATTAATTACATTTTGTGTTGTGTGTGTTTCCGTCCTACATCCATGCATTCAGTCACCACACTACTTTTTTGACAAACCACATCTTAGAAGGCTGGTTCTTTAAAAAAAAATCAGATCAAACCATATTTCAGAAGGCTAGTTCCTTTAAATAAAAAATCAGATCAAACTACATTTCAGAAGGCTAGTTCCTTTAAATAGTTTTCAGATCAAACCACATTTCAGAAGGCTAGTTCCTTTTAACACACACACACACACACACACACACACACACACACACACACACACACACACACACACACACACACACACACACACACACACACACACACACACACTTTCAGATCAAAACCAAAGCAATTGTCGTGTGTCACAGCTGGTCTAACGTCTTTACGGCGGCGGAGATAGCTCAGTGGTTAGAGCACCGGACTCGTGATTGAAAGGTCGCGAGTTCGAATCCCTGCAGGAGCGGCGGGAGAATTTTCTTCTCCAGGGTCGACTTTCTGTTTCGGTAACCGTTCCACCCCCGTGTTACCGCAGTAGCACGTAAGAGATCCCGGTCATACTGCCAAAAGTGCAGGTGGGAGGTTACAGCTAAACACGCGTACACCTTACGTATGTGGCTTTGCATGAAGTGACATGGTGTATGGTTGTATGGTGTACACAGAACTTGCTCCGAGACGGCAGCAGTTTCATGTGGCACCAGCTATGTCAGCGCTGTAAGTACACCACTTCGGTGGATATTCAAAAACGCGCTATAAAAAGCCAGTCTCCCATGTAGAACCACATGCGAGCGCAGTGAGTCTGCTCAAGAGAGTGGAGAATAGCGCTATATAAGCGATAATCAGTTAATCAAACGTAGTGAGCCGGTTTGGCCTAGCGGTAAGGCGTTAGATTGGTAAGCGGAAGGACCTCGGTTCGATACCGATTCGGCTCTCCTTTCTGTGACTTTGTCCATCACTTCCTACTGAAACATTAAAATGGCTCTCATCGCTGCCCATCTTACTGCAGGAATCATTCTGGTGGTGACAGTTTAGAGATATGTATGTAATCTCCCTCTTCCCCCACCTCCATACCCCTTTCCCTCCCTTCTCCCCGTCCCTAATAAGCCTTATGGTTTCTTTGGACGTTAAGCACCATGTTTACTTACTTACTTACTATGAAACGCCTTTACGCGGCCTCTCTGATCTTGTGCCTCCGGCGACGTGAACACGCAACGTTCAAAGCACGACACTCGCTGTTTATAGTCTCACGCTGTTTACAGAACCCCGTCTCTAATAGTCCGTACGGTCTCGATAGACGTGCACGTCAAGTTCAAGCAACAATGAACTGTTCACAGTGTCACGTAAGACAGTACCCTCGCTGTTTACAGTCTGACATAAGGCAGTATCCTCATTGATTACAGTCTCACGTAAGACAGTACCCTCGCTGTTTACAGTCTGACATAAGGCAGTATCCTCATTGTTTACAGTCTGACATAAGGCAGTACCTCTCTGCTTACAGTCTGACATAAGGTAATACCTTGCAGTTTACAGTCTGACATAAGGCAGTACCTCGCTGTTTACAGTCTGACATAAGGCAGTACCTCTCTGCTTACAGTCTGACATAAGGTAATACCTTGCAGTTTACAGTCTGACAGTCTGGCAGTATCCTCGCTGTTTACAGTCTGACATAAGGCAGTATCCTCGCTGTTTACAGTGTTACATAAGGGAACATCTCGCTGTTTACAGTCACATACGGCATTACCTCGCTGTTTACAGTGTCACATAAGGCATACCTCGCTGTTTACAGTCTCACATAAGGCAATACCTCGCTGTTTACAGTCTCACATAAAGCAATACCTCGCTGTTTACAGTCTCACATAAGGCAATACCTCGCTGTTTACAGTCTCACATAAAGCAATAACTCGCTGTTTACAGTCTCACATAAGGCAATACCTCGCTGTTTACAGTCTCACATAAAGCAATAACTCGCTGTTTACAGTCACATAAGGCAATACCTCGCTGTTTACAGTCTCACATAAAGTAATGCCTCGCTGTTTACAGTCTCACATAAGGCAGCACATTCACTGTTTACAATCTCACATAAGGCAGTGGATCAACAACAAATGGGGCTTAACAGTGTTCAGCTGGAGTCATGTTTAGAACGAGGGACACACCAAGAGACCTCAATCGCCTGTGAAAACTATTGCCTGGCATGCGGGCAACACAAACTGGACACAATCCACCAACAAAGTGTAACAAAGTATCCTCAATGGTCGTGCTTTATTTATTTTTATTTTTAATCTCAGTGGTTTCAGCGAACAAAAAATTACAAAAATAATTACCCTGCATATAAAAATGAATTAGTACATTATTCTTGAGTCACTGACAAAATCGAATTCACGTACACACACACACACACACACACACACACACACACACACACACACACACACACACACACACACACACACACACATACGCGCGCGCGCACGCACGTACTCACACACTCACCCACGCACGCATGCACCAACACACACGCACGCATGCCCGCACCCACACACGCACGTACGCATACACACACACACGCACGCATGCACGCGCCACACACGCCGCCGCACCACACACACACACACACACACACACACACACAACACACACACACACACACACTGTGTACTGTGGTATACACACACACACACACACACACACACACACACACACACACACACACACACACACACACACACACACACACACACACTGTGTACGTGGTACACACACACACACACACACACACACACACACACACACACACACACACACACACAACACACACACACACACACACACACACACACACACACAACAACAACAACAACAACAACAACAACAACAACAACAACAACAACCGTTCGAGTGACAGAACAGCCGACGAGGAATCGAACCTTGCACACCCTCTGTTTCACTACCACCAGTCCGAGCACCAAACCACTTGGCCAACGCGCCTCCTCCGCCTCAGTCCCGGGCCTTTTTAACGGTCAAGTCCCGAGCCTTTTTGCCGGGCTCCGGGCCCATTTTGATGCCGTCGAAGTGAAGGCCGTCGTTGGTCTGCTTGAACACAATCACAGCTGGGAAGAGAAAGTTCATCAGCCAGTACTCGCCGAACACCAACCGGAAGTTGTCTTCCACTCCTGACGTTACCCGGATGTTCTTCTTCTTCACCACCTCGTACAGCGTTTTGCCTTGGGCGATGATGCTGAAGACACACACGTGATTGGATTAATAATAGTATGACTTATGTGAACAGACTTTAACCCCTTCACTGCCATGACGTCATTCGAAAATGACCAATAACAGTGCCAAATTTGAAACCCTTCAGCCTTTTTGCCTTCTTTGTGGCACCGGCATGTGAAAGGATTCTCATCAAAACTCATAGCATTGAAAGTAGATGTGCTATAGGACCGGAAAATATACTGTGAGCAGGTGCATGCGTGAATCTTTCAGCCCGGAAATTTTACAGGCAGGGGCAGTAAAGGGGTTAATAATAGTAAATCACTTATGTGAAAAGACTTTAAATAAAAAGGAAGAAGTGACTGGTTTGGCGAGTGTCTTATAATGGCTTGAGTGTTTGTCCCGGCTGCATGTTGGTTATTTTGATTGATCGCCAGTCTCACTGGTTTGCGTCGTTGGTGGTTTGGTGGGTTATTTCTGTGCTAGTTTGATGGTGTGTGTGTGTGTGTGTGTGTGTGTGTGTGTGTGTGTGTGTGTGTGTGTGTGTGTGTGTGTGTGTGTGTGTGTGTGTGTGTGTGTGTGTGTGTGTGTGTGTGTGTGTGTGTGTGTGTGTGTGTGTGTGTGTGTGTGAGAGAGAGAGAGAGAGAGAGAGAGAGAGAGTGTCTGTGTCTGTGTATGTGTGTGTGCATGCGTGCGTGCGTGCGTGCGTGCGTGCGTGTGTGTGAGAGAGAGAGTGAGAGAAAGAGAATGTGTGTGTGTGTGTGCGTGCGTGCGCGCGTTTGAGTGTGTGTGTGTGTGTGTGTGTGTGTGTGTGTGTGTGTGTGTGTGTGTGTGTGTGTGTGTGTGTGTGTGTGTGTGTGTGTGAGTGCGCGCGCGCGTCGCGTTTTTGTGCATGCGTGCGTGCATGTGTACAACGCATATGAAAACTGGAGCGAGCCAGTATTTGACTACCAGACAAAGCTGGCTACACGTTCCCGCTGTCTGACCTGATCTGGCTGAGGAAGTAGGCGTTACTAAGGGGTGCGATCAGACAGAGCGAATAAGCCTCGAACGTCAGCAGGAA
The DNA here is from genome assembly GCA_018857735.1 of Alviniconcha marisindica. Lineage (NCBI taxonomy): Eukaryota > Metazoa > Mollusca > Gastropoda > Provannidae > Alviniconcha > Alviniconcha marisindica. Next base: position 28,119 of record JABMCL010003093.1, on the reverse strand, counting down.
CTGCAAACCGCTGATGTTCCCTTTCACCCACTGCAACACACATACACTATGTCACAAACGGCTGTTCGCCACTGCACTACAGCACACATACACTATGTCACAAACGGCTGTTCCCCACTGCACTACAACACACATACACTATGTCACAAACGGCTGTTCCCTACTGCAACACACATACACTGTGTCACAAACGGTTGTTTCCCTACTGCACTACAACAAGCATACACTATGTCACAAACGGTTGGTGCCTACTTCAGCAGACATGCCTACTTCAGCGTTCAAAGCACGACACTCGCTGTTTATAGTCTCACGCTGTTTACAGAACCCCGTTCCCTACTGCAACAGACACATACCACGTCACAAAAGGCTGTGGCCTACTTCAAGCAAAAACCGATGTCGATAGAGTCTATTCCCTACTGCAAACGGACATATACGATTGTTCTTGAGTTTTGGCTTAATGTCCTCAGATGCATACATATACGATGTCACGCACGGCTCTTAGGTACTGCAAACAGAAAAGAAAGAAAGAAAAAAAAAAAGAAAAAAATGTCACGAACATAATGTTGTCTGTATATGTCACAAACGGCTGTTGTCTATGTTACGAAACGGCTTCTGCCTGTGGGAAATAAATAAACATGATGTGGATGTGAAGAGCCTCAGTTCACTATTGCAAGCAGACGCTATGTCGGGAAAGGCTGGTGCCCACTGCAAACAAACATCGTCATGAACAAAGTATGTTATCTGCTGCCAACAAACGAACAAGCACTGTCACGAATATTGTCTGTTACCCACTTAAACAGACATTGTCATAAACAAAATCACTTACCTACTGCAAAGAAACTTCGTCGTGAATAACGTCTGTTAACACCACAAAGAAACATTGTTATGAACAACGTCCGTTAACCACCGCACAGAAACATAGCTATGAACGTCCGTTACCCACCGCACAGAAACATTGTTATGAACAACGTCTGTAAACCACCGCACAGAAACATAGCTATGAATGTCCGTTACCCACCGCACAGAAACATTGTTATGAACAACGTCCGTTAACCACCACACAGAAACATAGCTATGAACGTCCGTTACCCACCGCACAGAAACATTGTTATGAACAACGTCTGTTAACCACCGCACAGAAACATAGCTATGAATGTCCGTTACCCACTGCACAGAAACATTGTTATGAACAACGACTGTTAACCACCGCACAGAAACATAGCTATGAACGTCCGTTACCCACCGCACAGAAACATAGCTATGAACATCTGTTAACCACCGCACAGAAACATAGCTATGAACGTCCGTTACCCGCGCACAGAAACATAGCTATGAACATCTGTTAACCACCGCACAGAAACATAGCTATGAACGTCCGTTAACCACCGCACAGAAACATAGCTATGAACGTCCGTTACCCACCACACAGAAACATAGCTATGAACATCTGTTAACCACCGCACAGAAACATAGCTATGAACAAAGTCTGTTAGCCACCGCACAGAAACATAGCTATGAACGTCCGTTAACCACCGCACAGAAACATAGCTATGAACATCTGTTAACCACCGCACAAAATATTGTTATGAATAAAGTCTGTTAACCACCGCACAGAAACATAGCTATGAACGTCCGTTAACCACCGCACAGAAACATTGTTATGAATAAAGTATGTTAACCACCGCACAGAAACATCGTTATGAACAACGTCTGTTAACCACCGCACAGAAACATTGTTACGAACACCGTCTGTTAACCACCGCACAGAAACATTGTTACGAACACCGTCTGTTAACCACCGCACAGAAACATAGCTATGAACAAAGTCTGTTAACCACGACACAGAAACATAGCTATGAACATCGTCTGTTAACCACCGCACAGAAACATAGCTATGAACATCGTCTGTTAACCACCGCACAGAAACATAGCTATGAACATCGTCTGTTAACCACGACACAGAAACATTGTTATGAACATCGTCTGTTAACCACCGCACAGAAACATTGTTATGAACATCGTCTGTTAACCACCGCACAGAAACATAGCTATGAACATCGTCTGTTAACCACCGCACAGCAACATAGCTATGAACATCGTCTGTTAACCACGACACAGAAACATTGTTATGAACATCGTCTGTTAACCACCGCACAGAAACATTGTTATGAACAACGTGTACCTGATCAGAGACACGCCACTCTCTTGACCACGCAGACATGCATCTCTGACGTGAAGACCTGGATGACACAGTTACAAAACGAACTGAAACTGAATGACGACAGGGCAGAGGCTGTCCTTAGGAAGCAAATTAGTAGAACATTTTTTCCTGACGCTCAGCCCCCTTTTCTTTGTGTTGGCACTGCCGGCATTCACGGCTTGTACCCGCAGTCTTGGAGTCATGAATTTAGCTAGCATGGATCTTGACAAGCACAATTTAACTGTCAGCCTTCTGCTTACGTGGAAATCAGACGCATCAGCCCTATCTGCCAGTAACCTGACTGTTGAAGCAACCAAAACTCTCGTCTGTGCCTTGGTTTCACTCAAGTTGGACTATTGTAATTCTGATTCTCTTCTACCTCCTCAGTAGACTACAGAAAGTTCAGAACTATGCAGCGAAACTAGTTTTCAAAGCACGCAAGAGCGATCATGTGCAACCTCTTCTGCAAGCTCTTTATTGTTACCAGCCACTCAATCCCTGTGTCTTTCCCATCTACATCCAACAAGCCTTAATCTTCAAACAGCCATCCTCACACCACAATCCAACAAACCTTAATCCTCTTCAACCAGCCACTCAATCCCTGTGTCTTTCCCATCTACATCCAACAAGCCTTAATCTTCAAACAACCATCCTCATACCACAATCCAACAAACCTTAATCCTGTTCAGCCAGCCACCCTCCCACCACAGTCCCACAAACCTTAATCCTGTTCAACCAGCCACTCTCCCACTATAATCCAACAAGCCTTAATCCTCTTCAACCCAGCCACCCTCCCACCACAGTCCAACAAACCTTAATCCTCTTCAACCAGCCAATCAAACCCTGTGTCTCTCCCACCCCCATCCAGCAAGTCTTAATCCTCTTCAACCAGCCACTCACGGTGTATCTCCCCGCCACTGTCCAACAAGCCTTAATCCTCTTAAACCAGCCGTTAAACCGGTGTGCCTCTCCCACCCCATTCCAACAAGCCTTCATTCTCTAAAAAACAAAAAAACTAAAACTAAAACTGAAAACGGTCACTCGCCTGAAGAGCAGTGAAGGGCAGGAAGTAGTTCCACAGCGTGTCGTCGTGGCCGTGGTGGTGGCGGAGGTAGGTGATGGTCAGGTAGGCGGCCAGGTAGCCGGAGACCATGCCGAGGGCCATGAGCACGACGAAGTAGCGCTGGTTCCAGTGGCCGATGCAGCAGCCCACCAGGAAGCAGTGGTGGTCCCGCCGCAGCATGCAGCGCTGGCAGAACTTGCAGTGGTGGCAGCGAGGCGGGACCATCATGTCGCAGCGCTTGCAGCGTCTCCATGGCAACCCGCCCTTCTCCGTCAAGTCCAGCACGACGGCGTGGCCGTTGTCCTGGTGGAGGTGGCGGTGGTTGGAGGAGGATGGGGAGGAGAGGAGGGAGACGTCGCCCCCGAAGCGGTCCGGGGGAATGTCGGAGAAGACGTGTGTGTCGATGTCCGGCCGGTCCTTGGAAGCCTTCTCCGTCACGTCCAGCACGACGGCGTGGCCGTTGTCGTGGTGGAGGTGGCGGTGGTTGGAGGAGGATGGGGAGGAGAGGAGGGAGACGTTGCCCCCGAAGCGGTCCGGGGGGATGTCGGAGAAGACGCGGGTGTCGATGTCCGGCCGGTCCTTGGAAGGGATGTACTCGTTGCTGTCAATGACATCACACACAGAGAGGGTTAAACAGTTGTCAGTGCGTAGGATGTACTCCTTGTTGTCAGTGGCATCACACAGATAGAGGGTTAAACGGTTGTCAATGCATAGGTGTATTCATTGCTGTCAATGTCATCAGACAAACAAAGAGTTACAAAGCTGTTAATGAACAGGATGTACTTCTTGCTGTTGCGACATCAGACAAACTGAGCGTTAAACAAATGTCAATGAGTCGGATGCAGATGGTGGGTAGGTCAATCCACCGAGAATATAATGCTGATGACGACGACGACTGCGGCGACGACGATGATGATGATGATTAGGATGTTGGTGGTGATGATGATGATGATGAAAGCAATGATAATTTTCTTCACCACGACGACTGATGATGCTAACGACGATTACAGAATGATGATTAGGATGATGGTGATGATGATGTTGGTGGTGGTGGTGGTGGTGGTGGTGGTGCCAGTGACGGTAGTGGTGGTGGTGGTGGTGGCGGTTTCATAACAAACAGGACGAGAAGTCGAGCGAAAAACTGCTAGGCGGCTATTTTTGTGTTTATTGTATTCAGTAGAGCCAGTGATGGTTCTCGAGTCGATTCCCCTTTAAAACAGGGCCTAGACCATACTCGATCGGGACTTCATTGGCACGGAAATATGACGTGAAAGGTTCGAGAGAAAAAAAAGTCACCAAAAAGGAGAGATGAACTCTTACCAGCAGTAGTTCGTTCAACTTTAATCAAAATCGGGACTAACATACTTAAAGAAATACGAATACGGATACACAGCGATTGGTTCACAGGCCATTGCTGATCGTGATGGGGTGCAGGTGGATGACCTACCACCTCACTGTGCGTACTGTAATTATGTATATGAACAAGAAGACCAACAAACTAACGACAATGTGCTTGAACTATAGATACTGAAACTGACAGTGTGATTGAATTATCGACTTAAAATGCTACGAAACTTCAAAGTTTTGTACAAATTATACACTGACAGATCTTTTACAAAATATTTTCATTGGTGGCAGCTGCAGGCTTAAACAGCAGGCTTAATCGAAAAAGAGTTGTTGCACTCTTAACCCCTTCAATGCCACACGCTGTAAAATTTGCGGGCTGTAAAGTACACGCATACACTCCTGCAAACAGTAATTTTGACGGTCCTATAACAAATCTACTTTCAATACTGTGCGGTTTGGTCGAAATCTTTTCATGAGCTCAAGTGAGGGGAGCAAAAAAGCATTAATGGTTTCACGTTTGGCACTTTTATTGGTCGTTTTTCGAGTGACGGCTCGGCAAGCGTGGCAGCGAATGGGTTAAAGCTCTTAACAAAGGGCAACATAGAACGTAGCGAGAGGGGTGAGGAGGAGGGGGGGAGAAGGAGGAGGGAGAAGAGGGGAGGAAAGAAGAAGCTGACCTGTAGCACGCAACGCAAGCCTAGTTGGCTACGACGGATGAAGTCTCACCAGCGTTAAATTATTCAACTGTTACCAAAAGCAGAACTAAGAGACGTAGATAAGGAAGGAGGGGGGGGGGGGAGGAAGGACAAGGAAGGGGGCAGAAGGGGAAAGGGTGGAGGAAAGAAGATACTCATAGTTCAGGAGCTGTGTGAGAGTCGAGGTGGCAGTCCTGGACCGTCCGTCCTAACGAGCCTTCTGGTTTCCGTGGACGTAAAGCTATATCGAACCATGCTTCGGCATTGGTCACAGCTTGTCCCTAATATGTCAACCGACATCCGAGGACATTAAGCAACACAACCGAACCGAACCGAACCAAAGAAGACACTGACCTGTAGCACACAACGCACAGCCAATTGGCCGCAATCATGACGACCAGGTAGACGAAGAACACCTTGACGCAGTACTGGATCCAGGGGTTGAAGTCTTCAAAGACGAAAGGCACGAGGTGCGTGAGGGTCAGGTAGAGCTGGGTCAGCACCAGGAAGCAGATGAGAGCGCGAGAGACGCGCCCGCAGCAGATGCTCGGAGTTCTGCTGGCGCCTTTCTGGTGCTGGGTCTTCAGCTTCTCTGGAAACTTCGCCAGCTTCTCTCCCGGCTCCTCCATCTGGATGCTGCTGGAGTTGGTCATGCTGGTGAGCTGGCTGCTGGTCGCAGTGTCGCTGCTGTTGTTGCGGCGGTGGTGGTGGGGTGGGGTGGTCGTGGTCGTGGGTGGTCGTTGTAGTCGTCGTGGTGTTGCGGTGGTGGTGGAGTGCGGGTGGGGGTGGTGCTAGGGGTGTTGCTGCTGTTCTTGTGGTGGAGGTGGGGCTCGGGTGGTGGTGGTGGTGAGGGTGTTGCTGCTGTTGTTGCTGTGGTGGTGGCGGGGTGGTCGAGGGTGGTCGTGGTAGTCGTCGTGGTGTTGCTGCTCTTGTTGCGGTGGTGGCTGGTGGTAGGGGTGTTGCTGCTGTTCTTGTGGTGGAGATGGCGGTGGTGAGGGTGTTGCTGCTGTTGTTCTGGTAGGGGTGGATTGGAGGTGATTAAGGGGTCGATGGCGTTGAAAGTTTTATATTTTGTGGTGTAGTTGTAGTAGTAGCAGTGAAGCCCAGAGGCCGTTGGTGGTAGTAATGATGTTTGGAGAGGATGTGGTCTTGATTATCTGCAAGGAAACAGAACGGTTTTGAGTTCAGCTCCAGATTGCCGTTTAGTGTGGTAGCAGGTATCTTTTTTGTTGTTGTTGTTGTTTGTTTGTTTGTATTTTGTTAGGGTGTGTGTGTGTGTGTGTGTGTGTGTGTGTGTGTGTGTGTGTGTGTGTGTGTGTGTGTGTGTGCGTGCGTGCGTGCGTGCGTGCGTGCGTGCGTGTGTGCGTGCGTGCGTGCGTGAGTGAGTGCGTGCGTGCGTGTGTGAGAGAGAGAGAGAGAGAGGAATTGTGAGTGAGTGAATCTATCATGTTGGAACACTTTTTGCTCTTTTCACACACACACACATTGCCATTCATTTCATCACGTCACGTGGCAGTGACCACTATTAACGCTAATAACTATATTCTGTCCTACTATTCTGTCCTGTTACATTCTATCCTACTCCAGTCTAAACAAAGGGAACCTCGACACCTCGACACCTCGATCATTTCTCTACGTAATACGCCGTTTCGCCACTAGGCTATTGATAGACCTGCAGCCGTCATGATTCAGTTCCGACTTCACCAAAAGTACAATTACAAATGACCGTCTTGTTTTCTTTCTTTAGTATGCTTCGGACCCGGTCCCTCCAATCACAGTCATTAATTTTGGCTCACTACGGAGAGGAAGGGAGGTAACCGCAAACGGAAGTGGTACATTTTGACGATTCTCTCCCTTGGTTCGTAATTCGTTCCGTTATTTGGTCCATTTCCCACAGGTCGTTGACGGTTCGCCTGTTTGAAGGTGGGGGAGTGGGGTATGATTGAATGTGTGTGTGTGTGTGTGTGTGTTGTGTGTGTGTGTGTGTGTGTGTGTGTGTGTGTGTGTGTGTGAGAGAGAGAGAGAGAGAGAGAGAGAGAGAGAGAGAGAGAGACTATTATGTGTGTTCCCAGAGACGCCATAATGCGTGTCACTGTGTGTTAACCTAACTCCTAAACGAACACAATGGACTCACCTCCCACTCGGCAGTTCAACTCACGGCCCGGATCCACGCAACTGCTTCAAGGCAGCCAGTCTCCCGAAACTCCAAAGTCCTGTTGAAACTTGAAAACCTAACACTGACACTGTGAGAGAAAAAATGCAAACCCGGCCCTAATGCAAACATAGAGAATCTTGAACACTTCAACTGATCTGACTTCATTCACTGACACTCTTCAAACTCAGTCAAGTCCCTAACACTCTTAAAACTCAGTCAAGTCCCACACCGAGTTGTAATTTTGACGTAGAGAAACTGAGAAACAACTCAAAAGTTCACGCGTATATTCTCAGGTCGAAGTTGTAATTTTGACGTGGACAAACTGAGAAATAACTTGAATGTTCACGTACACATTCTCACGTCAAAGTTGTCATTTTGACGTAGAGGAACTGAGAAACAGCTTGAAAGTTCACGCACACATTCTCAAGTCAAAGTTGTCATTTTGACGAAGAGAAACTGAGAAACAGCTTGAAAGGTCACGCACACCTTCTCACGTCAAAGTCCATTGTGAGCGATCAACGCCGGGACAGAAACACGCCTTCCAGTCCTGTCAGTCACCTATTGATCGCTGTGGCATTGGCAAGAACACGCTTCTGTACCCTCTCTACCCTACTGCACGAAACACGAAAGTCAGTTCATCTCAGTTGTCACACAATTGT
>JABMCL010003093.1:12500-15000 GCA_018857735.1 Alviniconcha marisindica | reverse complement strand
ATCTTGTTTCCATTCGGTTTTTAGTCTGTAATAACTCATGTAACATCTTGTTTGCATTCTGTGTTTTGTCTGTAACAACTCATGCAGCATCATGCTTGTATTTTGTGCTTTGTATTAACCCGTGTAACATCCTGCATGTATTTTGTGTTTTGTAGCAACTCGTGTAGCAACCTGCTTGTATTCTGTGTTTTGTCTGTAACAACTCATGTAACATCCTACTTGTAGTCAGTGCTTTGTCTGTAACAACTCGTGTAACATCCTGCTTGTATTCTCTGCTTTGTAACAAGTCGTGTAGCAACCTGCTTGCATTCTGTGCTTTGTCTGTAACAACTCATGTAATATCCTAAATGTATTTTGTGCTTTGTATGTAACAATTCATGTAACATCCTACTTGTGTTCTGTGCTTTGTCTGTAACAATTCGTGTAACATCCTGTATATATCATTTGCTTTGTCTGTAACAACTCGTGTAACATCCTGCATTTATTATGTGCTTTATCTGTAACAACTCGTGTAATATTCTGCATGTATTCTTTGTTTAGACTGTAGCAACTCCTGTAACACCCTGCTTGTATTCTGTGCTTTCAAGTTCAGTCTATTAGGGTCGGGGAGACCAGGACGGCCACCTGGACAGTCACACAGCTCCTGAGTTCTGAAGACTGTTCAAGTTCAGTGTTGTTCAAAGTCCACAGAGACCATAAGGACCATTGGGGATGGGGAACCCAGGATGGCCACCTCGACTTTAACACAGCTCCTGAGCTCTGACCTATATATGGTTACTGTTTGCTAAGTGATATTTTTATGGTAGATTGCTATACTTACGGTTCTGTTTGTTGAGCTGTAGGTTAATGTGGTTTTTGTTGCTTGTATAGCGCAGTGAGTTTAACTCTGGTTAGAGAATAGCGCTTTATAAGATTGATCTATTGTTAGTAAACAAAACAAAAACAAGCAAAAACAGATTTTATTTAATGTAGTCTGTCATAATGTCACAATATCCGACAAACTGGCACGAACCACATCCAAAACCGCGTGGTCAATATATAAAACGGACTCTGAGCTACTGTATATCTCATAGTTCAGGAGCTGTGTGAGAGTCGAGGTGGCCGTCCAGGGCTGTCCGTCCTAACGAGCCTTTTGGTTTCCGTGGACGTAAAGCTATATTGAACCATGCTTCGGCATTGGTCACAGCTTGTCCCTAATATGTCAAATAACATCTGAGGACATTAAGCATCACTTCATCATCTGTATATCTCAGAGCTCAGGAGCTGTGTGAAAGTCGAGGTGGACGTCCTGGCTCCCGTCCCTAATAAACCTACGGTTTCTGTGGACGTAAAGCAACACTTCAACAACAACAACAACAACAACAACAACTTGTATATCTCAGTCGCTTGCATTCTGTCATAATGGATTTACCCCTTGTGTGATGAAAAGTAAGTCTATTAAGCTGAACTGAACTGAACTGCGTTGATTTACACGTTGTTGATCAACTCCATCGACGTTTATTTCTGTTTCAGCATCACCGTGAACTCGGCTGGAGAAGAAAGAAATCGTGGTTCGTTATGAATGGATCGTTGTTAGAACACGTTACAATCTCAAATGACACAATAAGTCTGTTAAATACCAGCAGACCAGAGCTGCTGAGCAATGTGACAAAGGAGACAGGTTCGCCGTGGTTTGTTCCGTGCAATAATCCGGGGAATCTTCTCAGTGCCCGAGTGGCGGATCTCGTGGATCTCGTGGTGTATGGCGGCATTTTCCCTGTCCTCGTGACCTATGGCGTCATCAGCAACGTCATCAACATGGTGGTCTTTGCGCACCAGGGTCTTTCCGATCGGATCCATCTGTGTCTGTTCAGGTGATTAAAATCCTTAGTTCTGTTAGTGTTCGACTGCTTTGTGAGAGTAATTTTGAACTCGGTCTCTGTCTCCTTCTCTTTCTCTGTCTGCCTGTCTGTCTGTCTGTAAGTCTGTCTGCCTGTGTGTGTGTGTGTGTGTGTGTGTGTGTGTGTGTGTGTGCGTGCGTGCGTGCGTGCGTGCGTGCGTGCGTGCGTGTGTGCGTGCGTGCGTGCGTGTGTGTGTGCGTGCGTGCGTGCGTGCGTGTGTGTGCATGTTCGTGTGCGTGTGCGTGTGTGTGTGTGTGTGTGTGTGTGTGTCTCTCTCTCTCTCTCTCTCTCTCTCTCTTCTCTCTCTCTCTCTCTCTCTCTCTCTCTCTCTCTCTCTAACTCTCTTCTCTTCTCTCTCTCTCTCTCTCTCTCTCTCTTCCCCCCCCCCCCCCCGATTCCCCCCCCCGACATTTCCATATCTAACCTCCCATCATTATCAGCAGCTCACAGCTCTTTATCTAACAGCTCAGCATCTCTCTGTACAACAATTCTATATCTCTCTTCTCAATCACTGCAGTTCATCGCTCATGATCTCGGTGTCCCACCACCCATCACTTACAGACTACAAAATCTTTGTCGTCTATAAGTAACATAGACGCTCACTTGTTGGTCGTGTATTT
>JABMCL010003093.1:5000-7500 GCA_018857735.1 Alviniconcha marisindica | reverse complement strand
TCTCTCTCTCTCTCTCTCTCTCTCTCTCTCTCTCTCTCTCTCACACACTCACACACACAAACATATATACACGCACGCACGTACGCACACACATACACGCACGCACGCACGCACACACACACACACACACACACACACACACACACACACACACACACACACACACACACACACACACACACACACACACACACACACACACACACACACACACACACACACACACACACACACACACACACACACACACACACACACACACACACACACACACACAAACACACACTCACACAAACACACAACGTATCTCAGGGCAATGGGGTTGAAGAGAAGGTGCTTTCGAAAAGAGAAAGGTCTTGAAGGAAGATCTAAAAGAACTGACAGGTTACTGGCTTGCTGTAACCTACCACAGCTTCCTCGCACACACGAGCAACTGTGCTCAAGCGATCGACAGCTATTCACCGATGCAAATGAACCTTAGCCAACAACTTGGCAGTTCTCTTCCTAGCCCTGCATCATCGCTGCAGCACTCGTCCCGATCGTCACTTACATGGAGATATGTATTCCAAATCATTACGATTTTGAAATACAAGTCCGCTGCTCTCACGGAATCTAGGCGCTCGGAAAAGCCCATAAACGCTCGGAAAAGCCCATCATTATGCGCTCCAACCCGGTCTCTCAGACGTTTCCCCAACGTTGCCTTTGAAACAGTTCCAGTGTTCGTCTGATTGACAATGGCCCTTTCTCGTCTTTTCGAGGAAGATCGTTGAGCGCTTCTTGCTCTCACCATTTCTGCATAGCTGCCATCGTGTGTATATAAATGAGTCCGCGGTGACTGTCGGTCTTGCTCACTGTGAGCCGGACTGGCCTAGCGGAAAGGCGTTAAGCTGGTAAGCAGAAAGACCACGGTTCAATCCCGTGTAGGCTCGATCTGCTCTCTCTTCAAGAGAGCTGTTCGAATCTGCGACGTCGGTGTTACTTCAGTGGCGTTTATGCACCTTGTCTTTACTCGCATGCCAGGTTGGAGTTACCGGAGGCGACTCAGGTCGTGGTTGTTGTTGTTGTGTTTGTGTGACGTCTTTCGGGCGCTAATTAACTCCCTTGTTTGTAGATTATCTCCCTCGCATTTACTCGCATGTCAGGTGGTATAGTTATCGTGCGCGATTCGCCCTGATGTAAGCGTCATGCCTGACTGGGAGCTAAAACCAGTTGCATATCTGTTGTGCCCGATTCAGGTCTCTGTTGTTATTCCCGTTTGTCATACGTGTAATTCTGTCGGGCATGTTGCAGGTTGTTCATTCTATATTACAGACTAAACTCAATAAAAAATATGAAAATATAAATAAAATGTCGATGTGTTTCGATGTGTTTCCTATCTACCGTAAGATCTCATGAGATATTGAGCTCGAATTCTGACTTCTCGTTCGTGCTTTCGTAAAGCAAAGTTGGAGAGAGAAAAAAAGCTGATTGGCTCTTGCATCAGCAGCGCAAAGTTGTTTGGCAGGGAAAGAGTTAAAAGCGATAACAAATTAATGAACTCATACCTTGAAACGCTGAGGGTCAACGATTTCAATTTCGAGATTTCTGGTCAAGCAGGCGCGGGGTGTGCTAATACTCCAAGTCTTCTGACAAGAACACTTAAGATAATACTTTATTGTCCTGTAAACCCAAACAGTTTGAGGTAAACTGTTCCCAAGCAAACGGGCTTGTGTCAACGACAGAAAGACAAGCTCATTGTTTACATCCAATCTTATTCGCGATTCAAACGACTCATCAGAGAGATTTAAGACGTACAAACGACGAACAAAAACTCGTAAATCAAAGCATATAGTCGGGTTTTCACAAACTCGCAAATCAAACCAACAGGTCTCCACAAAATCGCAAATCAAAGAATTTCGTCGAGTCTTCACAAACTCGCAAGTCAAAGTATTTGCAAATCAAAGCATATAGTCTTCACAAACTCGCAGATCAAAGCATGTAGTCCTCACAAACTCGCAAATCAAAGTATATAGTCGAGTCTTCACAAACTCGCAAATCAAACCATACAGACTTCCCAAACTCGCAAATCAAAACATTTAGCCGAGTCTTCACAAACTTGCAAATCAAAGTATAGTCTTCACAAATTCGCAAATTGAAGCATATAGTCTTCACAAACTCGCAAATCAAAGCTTACAGTCTTTACAAACTAGCAAATCAAAGCATATAGTTGAGTCTTCACAAACTCGCAAATCAAAGCATATAGCCGAGTCTTCACAAACTTGCAAATCAAAGTATATAGTCTTCACAAACTTGTAAATCAAAGCATATAGTCTCCACAAACTCGCAAATCAAAGTATATAGTCTTCACAAACTCGCAAATCAAAGCATAATATAGTCTTCACAAACTCGCAAATAAAAGCATATACACTTCACAAACTCGCAAATCAAAGTATATAGTCTTCACAAACTCGCAAATCAAAGCATAATATAGTCTTCACAAACTCGCAAATCAAAGCATATA
>JABMCL010001612.1:980000-982718 GCA_018857735.1 Alviniconcha marisindica | reverse complement strand
CCTTTCCCTTGATCTGAAACCTACAAGCAAGAACTTTTTGTGAGGAAAAAAATGATTCCATAATCTTTTTTAATTTTTTAAAAAAATACCCAGGTTCTTTTGTCAAGCAGAGGGAATCACATAATGGTTTGTGGTGAAGAAGGCAGAATAATTCTTTGAACATTTCGGGGGGGGGGGGGGAACTGTGTTTTGGTGAACTTAATAGAGACCTACAAATCTTTCTTACATGATTGAAGAGAGATCAATGATTATATGCAAGCCTCTCCAAAATAATCTACCCCCCACCCCCACCCCCCCCCCCCCCCAAAAAAAAAAAAAAAAAATACACAAAAAACACCAAGCTAATTTCTACTGCCTTCTTTATCATCATATGCCACCTGTCAACATGTTGACAATTTCCCGGCACCCAATCTCATTTCTGGCACACTCATTGATTCTAAGTCCAAATCAGTGGCTGCTCTGATTTTTTCTTTTTGCGTCTTCTGTGTGTGTGTGGGGGGGAGGGGGGGGGATTTTTTTTTTTTTTTTTTACCCCCAAAGGTTTTTTTCTGTTTTGTGCTGTGTGTGTGTGTTGTGTGTGTGTGTGTGTGTGTGTGGGGGGGGGGGGGAGAGAGAGAGAGAGAGAGAGAGAGAGAGAGAGAGAGAGAGAGAGAGAGAGAGAGAGAGAGAGAGAGAGAAACCTGAACAAAACAAAACCCAGCAAGAAAAACCCCAAAAAAGTCCTTTCTTCCAAACCCCCCAGCTCCCCGGCAGTTTCCCTCCTGCCCAAAGGCCCCCCCCCCCCACACACACACACACAAAACACGCACGCACATCTCCCCCCCCCCCCAACCTGCTAAAAGACACAGAAGGTCTCAAACCCCCCCCCTCCCCCAAAACAGCTCCCCCCCCAGAGGGGGAGTCAGCGGGGGGAAAGATGTGGGGACCGGTGCCACGACCACTGACGCAGCAACTGATGACAAGGCAGCGGCCCAAAGCACGCACGGGGCAATCAGATGGAAATTCCGGCCCGAATGTTAACATTATTCCCTGCAAAAAAATGGATTTTTCTTCATCCCTTCCATCACACCACCCCAACCACCACCCCATTCATTTCTCGATGAATCCATCCCTCCGTAAGAAGAAAACACCAGCGAAGCTCTGATTTCGCCTACCCCCCCCCCCCCCCCCCCCCCCCCCCCCCCCCCCCCCCGCCACCCCTCCCTGTCGCCCTTCGCTCTCTCTCCCTGAGGAAAATGGCAAAAACAGTGTCTGCAGGGGCAAAGAAAATGATAAGGATATTGTGTATGCTCTGTGGAATTAGCGCGCTAGAATAATGATTGGATTTCTTTCTTCTTCTTTTTTTCTTTTCTTTTTTTTTTTCTTTTTTTTTTTCGCGGCGTGAGCGGGGCAGGAGGGGGTGGGGGGCGTATCCTGTATGAAATTAGCTTGCTTGAATGAGGAGATAAATGGGCGAAGGAGTAATTGGGTGCGAGGCTGAGGCACAAGAAGAACTCAAAAGACAGTGGATGGCGATGGGGAGTTAATATCATTAAAAGGGAACATACCCTCCTACAAGACCGTCTCTTAAAGATCACAGCCATCATTTGAATGATTATAGTTGGATTTTCACGTGTAAGTGTACACCCTTCGGGATCAGCGGCAACCAAGGGCCAAGGACCTGCGGTAACCAAGTGGGCAGGACTTGCAGTAACCAAGGGCCAAGGACCTGCGGTAACCAAGTGGGCAGGACTTGCAGTAACCAAGGGCCAAGGACCTGCGGTAACCAAGTGGGCAGGACTTGCAGTAACCAAGGGCCACGGACCAGCGGTAACCAAGTGGGCAGGACTTGCAGTAAACAAGGGCCAAGGACCAGCGGTAACCAAGTGGGCAGGAATGCAGTAACCAAGGGCCAAGGACTGCGGTAACCAAGTGGCGGACTTGCAGAAACCCAAAGGGGCCCAAAGGACCTGCGGTAACCAAGTGGGCGGACTTGCAGAAACCCAAAGGGGCCAAGGACCTGCGGTAACCAAGTGGGTAGGGCTTGCAGTAACCAAGGGCCAAGGACCAACGGTAACCACCTGCCAAGGACCAACGGTAACCAAGTGCGCAGGACTTGCGGTAACCAAGGGCCAAGGGCCAGCGGTAACCAACTGCCAAGGACCAGCGGTAACCAACTGCCAAGGACTTGCGGTAACCAAGGACCTGAGGCCAGCGGTAACCAAAGGCCAAGGACCAGCGGTAACTAAGGGCAAACGGTAACCAAGGGCCAGCAATAACTTGGGGCCCCGGACCGTAAGCCAAGGGACCATATTCGTTCAGGGCATTTTCCACACACACACACCCAAAAAAACTGCCCCAAAAAAAATGTTGGGTCATAGGAAAAAAAACGTTATCAGGAAGGTCGGGAACATGCAACAAAATTATGATTTAAAAAAATAAGGGGGGGGGGAAAAATGGGGTTTAGGGGACCCTTTTTTCCCCCCAACATTTGTGCATCTTCATACGTGTCCATGTTAAAAACACTGAACACCGCTGGTCTAACCCCCATGCCCAAGCAGAAAGAGAGAGAGAGAGAGAGAGAGAGAGAGAGAGAGAGAGAGAGAGAGAGAGAGAGAGAAAAAAAAATTGAGGGGAAACTTTATTTTCAAGGTGAATAGCCAAAGGCCGACTAAATATCTGCCTTTCTCAGTACTACTAATAACCAAGAATTCACAGTTAAATATTATTACAGAAGGC
>JABMCL010001612.1:967500-977500 GCA_018857735.1 Alviniconcha marisindica | reverse complement strand
ACTGACTGGGACCGTTAGAAGACTAGATTCATTACCCGAGAGAGAGAGAGAGAGAGAGAGAGAGAGAGAGAGAGAGAGAGAGAGAGAGAGAGAGAGAGAGAAGAGAGACAGAGACAGAGACAGAGAGAGAGAGAGGTACCAAACAACAGGCGGAAGTTTATATTATCTCCACCACATACCCATCTCTAGATAAAAGAAGCATCACTAAAATCCATCATTATCACCGCTGTCATTTTTGCTGTAAATTTTGACCTTCATTTTTGTCCTCCGAGAAAAAAAAAACAAAAAAAAAAAAACCCACCTCCTATGGCCAGTCAATTTTACAAATAAATAAATGATCAAATAAAACGAAAGTGTGGAACACAATACTGGCTTCTGTGACCTGGGAGTGAGATCCGACTGTCCCCACAAACCCAAGGGACATGACGACACGTGTTGCTGTTGCAGTAACCTGTCTCACCACACTCTTGCTGTCACTGGGATTTACAGCTGGCCTGGAATAGTGCTTTACTTCTGGTGGCTAAGATGCTAATGGAGAACGCTTGTCGAGCAATTAGCGAGCGGTCACTTCAATCTCCGTGGGCACACATTCACATGTTTTACATATACGTGTGTGTTTGTGTGTGTGTGCGTGCGTGCGTGCGTGCGTGCGTGCGTGCGTGCGTGCGTGTGAGCGTGCGTGCGTGCGTGAGAGCGACACAGAGACAGAGACATAGCAACAGAGACAGCCAGAGAGTGAGACAGAGAGTCATTTATATACAGTTTTGTAACCGCATCGAGTTGCACACACGAGTGCTGATTTGCAGTGTATGTGTACACGCACACCGTATATTGTTTGCAAACCTTCTTTTTTTTCTAAGCGGGGGAAAAAAAGAAGAAGAAAAAAAGTCCATACGAGTTTCGGGCCTCACTGCTGAAACTGTTCTTTCCACGCTCCTTCCGGAGCGGCGCAAAACACGCAAGCGCAACAACACACTACAAGACCAAACGCGGTCGACGACGAGCACCAGTAAGCAAGCAAGCAAGTAGACTCAGCACTACGGAAGCGTGAAGGGACCAGGTCAGTGTGATCCGTGGGGAGGGGTGAAGCGAGTACAAAGGGGGTAAGGTGACGCTCTCTCTCCCTCGCTGACTATCCGGGTGACATAAGAGTCGTAGGGCGAGCTGTCTGACAAGCCAGCGGCACCGGTCAGACAGCTATCCCTCACGATCACAGTGGCCGGCTTTAGGCCGCACAACGGATCAGCCAGAGGTCTGCCAGTCGGAGGATTTACAGATCAAAATCTCACCGCAGTGGATTGTCCCCGTCTGTCTGTGGGAGACTGAGAATTCACTGATTAAAATCCCAATGCAATGGGCAGTCTCTGTCTGTCTGTCTGTCTGTCTCTCTCTCTCACACACACACACACACACACACACACACACACACATATATATATATATATTTCACACACACACATCACTAATACAACATACACACACGCACGCACATACACGCACGTACACACACACACACACGCCGCACATTACACTCTACTACACACAATAGCTAACTTCATCACTCCCAACTAACCCCCCCCCCACCCCCTTTCAGCGTTAAAGCGTTTGTTAACGTTTCAGCCTGTAATTGTGTTCCTGCAGCAGAAGCAAATTCCGCAATTTATGTACCACTTAGTGCACGACTGTGTGTCCCTAAAGCTGCTCAGTACAGTGTCTAGCTACCCGAGCGAGTCTCGGTGCAAAACGAACAACCCACCGCAGAAAACTCGTCAAACATTTGTCGTCGTCGGCGCGTTCCCCATCTGAACAGTTTGGGGATCAACCGTTTGGATACAAATCGGTTTACGGCTGAACAGCATATTCTCTCCTTCGCCAAACGCTTTGAAAATGTTAATAAATAACAGATAACTTTTGTACGGCGCTAGTCCCTGGTCTACACAAACTCACTGCGCTTAATTGTACACGTGACGTTTAACCCCCGCTTGGCTGACTGCCAGTTGTCAACCACGCAGGCCATATTAGAGTGCAGCGCTGAGGTCATATCAGAGTGCAGCCAACCACGCAGGTCATATCAGAGTGCAGCCAACCACGCAGGTCATATCAGAGTGCAGCCAAGCGCTCAGGTCATATCAGAGTGCAGCCAACCACGAAGATCATATCAGAGTGAAGCCAAGCGCTCAGGTCATACCAGACTGCAGCCAACCACGCAGGTCATACCAGACTGCAGCCAACCACGCAGGTCATACTGGACAACCACACAGGTCATATCAGAGTGCAGCCAAACAGGACGGTTGTACCAGGGTGCAGCCAACCACGAAGGTCAAATCAGGGCCAAAGGAATTTCAGCAAATTACAACTAAAGGTCTGATTGACTGTTCATGACACACGCAATATATATATATATATATATATATATATATATATATATATATATATATATATGTGTGTGTGTGTGTGTGTGTGTGTGTGTGTGTGTTGTGTGTGTGTGTGTATTGGGGTGGGGGTTAGGTCCACCCAACTCCCTGTTCTCACGGCTCCGAGCTCCGAGGCAAGAAGACCCTCTTGCATTTTCGGCAACTTTAAGCAAGCGCAAGAAACGTAAGCAAAACGTAGAAGGCATAATCGGCTAGGGTTATTTCCCCCTCCCTGCCAGTTAATTCCAACTCCAACCAGACGCCTTGCGCTGGAAGGCGTAAAACCCCGGATCAAAAGAGCCCTGATATAATCAGGCGCATTGTACTCAGGCGAGTCGCAGCCCCCCACTGAACAGATTGCAAAATTACGATCTTCTCACTCTCAAAGTGGTGGGAGCGAGAGACGGAGAAAAAGACGAAAAAGAAGAAGAGAATCAAAACACAGAAACGAACTCTCGTCGGTAGTTTTTCATTCAGAAACCGACGTCTCGGGTTCATTAAGCCGGTCCGGGCAGGGGGTTAGGGGTGGGAGGGTGGGAGGGTGCGTGTGTGTGGGGGGGGGGGGGGGGGGAGTTTCTACAGAAAGGGGGAAGGTAGGGGTGGGGCGGGGGGGAGGGGTTGGGGAAGGGGGAAGCAGCTGGGAAGGCTGAAGGGTGCAGCAAATGAAACAGCGAGTAAGTGGAGGCCCCCTCCCGGTGTTACGGCCTGGTCTCGCACGGTGAACAAGGCGGCATCTTACGGCAAACATGGATACAGGTAAGCATTCCCTTTGATGTGCCGCCCCGGAGCACCTCCGACCCGCTGGCTGGCGAAATGAAGAGAACGGCATGCGTGCAGTTTTGTCCCTCTCGCTTCGTTATTGTTATGACGGTTTGAGCAACAGCCCCTCCCTCTCAAACAGTTCTGCGTCCCACGCCCGGTAAGGGAGGAGCCGCCTGGCGTTGTCCAGCGCCGAGCAACGCGTGGCTGATCGGTTACAGCTACAGACACCGGCTAAAGTAAACATGGTGCCTAACGTCCACAGAAACCGTACGGCTTATTAGGGACGGGGAGAAGGAGGGAAGTGGGTATGGAGGTGGGGGGAGAGGGAGATGGAGATTATATACCTTTCGCTACACTCTCACCACCAGAATGACTTCTGCATTAAGATGGGCAGCGATGAGAGCCATTTTAATGTTTCAGTAGGAAGTGATGGACAAAGTCACAAGACAGTGTCCACAAACCACAACCTTTTTGAAGAGAAAGGAGAGCCGAAGCGGTATCGAACCGAGGTCCTTCCGCTTACCAGCCTAACGCCTTACCGCTTGGCCAAACCGGCTCACTGACATCAACTATTCAATGCATGGACCTATATACCCATTTTTAGGTCCACGATTCAATGTCTATGGTTACAGCGTTTCGCTTTCGCGACGCTCGCGAACGGGGTTTGAAAGTTACTCAAGGCGTGACAAAGATGGCGACTAAAATTCGGGGAAATCGAGAAAGTGAGTCGGTGTGTGTGTGTGTGTGTGTGTGTGTGTGTGTGTGTGTGTGTGTGTGTGTGTGTGTGTGTGTGTGTGTGTGTGTGTGTGTTACTGGTATCTTCGTTATTCTGCCATACAAAATAACAGGTCAGATCGCTCAGAAAAGCTTTTCCGCAAATCATTTCTCCGTTCGAGGAGATTACAAATAATACAGACGGGAGAAGGGGAACTATGGCGAGTAAAAAGTGTTAGAGGTGATATCACTGACCATAGCTTTTCCGCATATCGTATCTCCAGGCGATGAGAATACAAATATAGAAGAGGGAGACAGCGTGGGCGGAGGGGGGGGGGGGGGGGGCGGGTAAGAAATGTTTGCTGTGAGATGTACCGATGATTGCCTTTCCGCAAATCATCTCCAGACGAAGAGATTACAATCATAAAGGGGGGGCGGCGGCTATAGCGAGTGAAAAGTGTTTGCAGTGAGATTACTGATAAAAGCGAGCGTACTTCAACAGCAGTTGTCTTTTGTCTCATACCGATATAACACACCAAAGACTATACATACATAATGCTCCTACTTAATAAGTAAGTAAACACGGTGCTTGACGTCCACAGAAACCGTAAGGCTTATTAGGGACGGGGACTTAATAAATAAGTCTTCAGAACTGCTTTATAAATCTCTGCAGGGAATCCGGACAGTGCCTCTGCCAGGACACTGGTGGCTGTCACTGCACGTAGCTTCCACAACGAGCACGTCGTTCGCTTATTTGTCACAACTAAGTAAGTAAGTAAGTAAACATGGTGCTTAACGTCCACAGAAACCATAAGGCTTATTAGGGACGGGGAGAAGGGGGTATGGAGGTGGGGGAAGAGGGAGATTATCGACTAAAGGACACAAGGGCGCTTTGTGGACATCCACTTCACAACGACACTAATTTGACGCCATCCTCAAAGACGCTCAAGCAGGAAACCATTGTGAGCACAACACTCGTCGTCTCCCGTTGTTTTCATTCCAGCGCAAGGGTACCTTTTTGTTGTTGTCCTCTGTGTGTGTGTGTGTGTGTGTGTGTGTGTGTGTGTGTGTGTGTGTGTGTGTGTGTGTGTGTGTGTGTGTAAAAGTTATCGCAGCTGTGTATTTTTCATACGTTAAACTCAGTGTGCTATCTCCCCGGGAAGCGCGTTATCCAGTCCACAATCTACGTTCCCAGTTTTGGCAGAATCCTTACGCCGTTTAGCCGGGGAAACTTTTCCGCTGCCGTAGGATCTTTAACTTACGCACGCTTGTGGAACACGGGCGCTTGTATCCTGAGGGAGCGATGAAGAACTCTCCGCCAGAAACAATTAAACTGGTGTCTTACGCCCAGTCAAAGAAAGAAGGAAACAAACCATTAACAACAAACAAACAAAAATTCAGGATAGCTACTGTAGAGAGCTGGGGAGAGACATCCTTAGCGTAATTTATTAAGTATGCATTATGAGACTGCTTGTATATATATATGCTAGTAAATGTAAATGGTATATGTTATGTACATGCATGTGAACAAGCGCGTTGAGCTCGCTCAGCGGGGAATAGCGCTCTAGAAAATTTATGCATTATTATTATTATTACCCTCCTGGTACATTACTACCCACTGTTCCACCGCAGACGCCGGTACTCCGACGGTGCAGCGAGGCATTTGGGTGTTTGAATCAATGATTGCATCTGGGTTGCATAGCGCCTTGAGCGGGCCTTTATTGCTCCCCCTTCGTGCATGCAACCATGTGGTGTTGACACAACGGCGCTACCCAGTGCAGTTTCTGCTGCTGCTCCTGCTGCTGATGCGTCCTAAGGAAAGGCATTCTTTGTTGCAAATGGACTGTGTCAATGTTTGTCTCAGAGTGCACGGTACACAGAGGTTACAAGACGTAGAGAGAGCGCGCGCCGCGATTTCGTCTCAACGCAGCTGCCCCTGTAAACACTGTTTCTAAAGTCTCTCCAACTCTCTGTTGACAAAAACAAACTGCCAAACCAATTCTCTCTCTCTCTCTCTGTCTCTCTCTCTTTCACACACACACACACACACACACACACACACACACACACACACACACACACACACACACACTCTCACTCACTCACTCACTCACTCACCTCACCCTCACACACACACTCACTCACTCACTCACTCTCTCTCTCTACACACACACACACACACACACACACACACACACACACACACACCACACACACACACAGAGGCACCAGCATAAACGAGCATACTCACTATACAAAACTTAATCTACAAACAACTTAAACACGGGCAGGAAACAGTGACCTGAGACAGATGAAGACCTCATCACGGAACGAAAAATATGGAAGGTCTATAGTTTTGGGAAAAGATATACACATATACACATACGCGCGTTAGTGCGCGCGCGCGCGCACACACACACACACGCGCGCGCACGCACGTACGCACGCACGCACGCACACACACACACACACACAGCGAAGAGACGAAGGAGATAGAGGGAGAAGGAATTACCGAGACAGCCAGTTCATTAATTGATTGTAATCTAGACATCGTGCGTGTGTGTGTGTATGTGTGTGTGTGGTCTGCCTTGCTCTGTCTTTCGACGCTGCAACATGACCAGACTGTGAAGGGAAGAATGCCACACTCCCCACTCGACTGCAACATAACTAAACTTGTTCAACAACATTCAGCTGCTGATCACCCCAATGAAAAAAGTTTAACTGCGAGTTCGTCTCTTCGTGATTGCGACACTAAACGCTATTTTTAAACTCTCTCCCTCTCCTCCACCCCTCCCCCTCTCTCAAACAAACGAACACACACACACACACACACACACACACACACACACACACACACACACACACACACACGCACACACACACGCACGCACGCACGCACACACACACACGCACACAAACAAACACACACACACACACACAAACACACATACCGCGCCAACAAGCATGCACACAACATTTGACGGAGCTAGGGAAAGAGAGATTGTGAGAGAGATTCATTAATTGATTGTAATCTAGACATCCCGTTTTTTTTTGTTTTTTTTCCTTCTTCTTCTTCTTCTGGGTAACAGGAGAACACCGCGAAGGAAAGAACGCCATATTTCACACACGACCGCCGGACAACAAAACTTGTTCCACAGCCTTTTCCTGTCTGTCGTCACAACGATGAATTACTGGCTGCAAGTGCAGTCAATGCTTTACAGGTGCATAATACAACGGGGCAAAGGGGGTGTGAATGTGCCGCAGGCTTCTCTATAATCACGATTGACACACGGTTGTCACGTTCAGGCCAGAAGTTGGGGTGGGGGGTGTGGGGGTGGGGTGGGGTGGGGGGGGGGGGGTACAGGTTGGGGGGGGGGGGGGGGGAGGAAGCAGAAAAATCAACATAGTTCAGGAGCTGTGTGAGAGTCGAGGTGGCCGTCCTGGGCTGTCCGTCCTAACGAGCCTTCTGGTTTCCGTGGAAGTAAAGATTTATCGAACCATGCTTCGGCACTGGTCTCAGCTTGTCCCTAATATGTCAGCCGACATCCGAGGACATTAAGTATCACTTCATCATCATCATCAGAAAAATCAAAAGGTTTCACTCTGAATGAGGTATTTTATGGAGATGCTGCTCGTAATCGAATTAAATCGTTGCGTATACGCCACACCTGAGCGTCCATTCGGTTGGTTGAAGTGTTGCTTTACGTCCACAGAAACCGGAGGTTTATTAGGGACGGGAGCCCAGGACGTCCACCTCGACTTTCACACAGCTCCTAAACTAGCTCTGGGTCCATTCGGGGTGGTACGTGGCGATAAGTAAACATGGTGCTTAACGTCCACAGAAACCATAAGGCTTATTAGGGACGGGGAGAATGGGGGGAAAGGGGTATGGAGGTGGGGGAAGAGGGAGAGTATATACCTATCGCTACACTGTCACCACCAGAACGACCTGCATTAAGATGGGCAGCGATGAGAGCCATTTTAATGTTTCATTAATGTGAAGGACAAAGTCACAAGACCGTGTCCATAAACCACAACTTTTGAAGAGAAAGGAGAGCCGAAGCGGTATCGAACCGAGGTCCTTCCGCTTACCAGCCTACGGCCTTACCGCTAGGCCAAACCGGCTCTCTGTGGCGATAAGACAGGCAGCTGGTTTTTAAACCCCAAGTCAACCATGACGGTAATATCAAGGCGAAACACGTTTTATCACAGCACAATACTGGTGCGAGGGGGTAGGCTGGGTGTGTGGTGGGGGGGGGGTGAAAAAGGAAGAGTACAAAGGGGGGGGGCCATGGAAGTGACGGGTGGGGGAGGGAAGAGAGAACATGGAAGAAGACGAGGTGGGTGGGTGTGCGTGTGTGTGGAGGGGGGTGGGGGGGATGAGAGAACACGAAGGACGATGTTGGGGGTGGGGAGAGAACGTGGAAGAGGACGAGGCTGTGAGGGGAGGCAGTGGGGGGGGGGGGGGGCAGGGTGGGAGGGGGTGCAGAAAGATGAACGTGGGAGAAGGGTGGGTGTGGGGTGGGGTCAGGGGGGAAGAAAAGATGATGCCACAACCACAAACACCACACACACACACACACACACACACACACACACACACACGTACACCACCACAACTCACCACTCACACACACACACACACACCCTACACCCTTCGGTGACGAGAACCACCTGACAGCCTGGTTCCAAAGCCGTAGCCCACTGCCCCAGCAAACAAGTTGCCCCGTCCTGTCCCATCAGTCCTGCCGTTTTGACGCACGACACGGGAGCACAGCAGAGGGATTGCCGAGCCGGGCCAATAAACTGTATCCGGTGCTCCGTTTGGGGGCCATTTTGTTTACAAGTCGGCGGAGCGCGCGGGGCCCGGGGCAAAAAACAAAGTGTCGGCCTCGTCTCTTTCCCTTCCCACGTCACCGCTGCTAACGATTGCGTGACGCCTTGGCTGGGAGGGAGCGATCGGTAGAAGGTGCACTCCAGCCCACTGACTGACAGACTGATTGGCTTGCAAATTGGTTAAAAACAACCCAATAAAACAAAAAAACAAAAAAACAAAAAACAAACCATTAACACACACATACACACAGAATGACAGACTGGCTGGCTTGCAAATTGGTTAAAAACAACCCAAGAAAACAAGAAAACTAAAAAATTAAAACCATTAACACAGAATGACAGACTGACTGGCTTGCAAACTGGTTAAAAACAACAATAAAACAACAAAATAAAAAACAAAAACCATTAACACACACACACACACACACACACACACACACACACACACACACACACACACACACACACAGAATGACAGACAGGCCATTGCAAATTGGTTAAAAAACAAAAAAAAAAAAACATAACACACACACACACAGAATGACAGACTGACTGGCTTGCAAATTGGTTCAAACAACAACAAAACAAAATAAAAAACAAAAACCATTAGCACACACACACACACACACACACACACACACACACACACACACACACACACACACACACACAAATCCACAAAACAAACAACAACAAAAACGGTGTTAACTTTCCATTATCTGACATTAGGGCGTCAACATCGGGGCAGACAGGCCTAGCAAAACCCATCACAAAATGAATTTAGTTAACTAAGCTTGTGAGCGTTTACGATAATTATAAGATTAGCTTGT
The DNA here is from genome assembly GCA_018857735.1 of Alviniconcha marisindica. Classification (NCBI taxonomy): domain Eukaryota; kingdom Metazoa; phylum Mollusca; class Gastropoda; family Provannidae; genus Alviniconcha; species Alviniconcha marisindica. The sequence continues at coordinate 967,944 of JABMCL010001612.1, read as the reverse complement.
TTAATGCTCATGTACTGATTATGTTTGTCCATATTTACAGTAACGTGAATGAAATTCGCTTTAACCAAAACCCAACACCGTAGAAGTCGCTTAACTGACAAGAGGCTTGAGATTAAAGCCAATTCCATCGCGAAGGGCGAAACAGGACGAATTACGAGTCCAAGCAAAAAAAATCAACAACAACAAAAAATCAACGTTCACGTGACGCGTCACTTAACGTCGGTTCCAAGAGATTTTGAGGAGAAAAGAAAAACTGCAGTCGAATGAACCGGAGAGGCAGAAACTGGAAACGTGGGCCTCCTGGCAGTAGGCGAAGCATTTGAAACGAGCTATATTCCACCCTGAGGGGAGAACCCTCGACAGCTCTGAGGCTCTCGTCACTGTGGACAGTCAGTTCCTGTACACGAGGGACCCCCACTGCAGGCCGAGGCAGGAGAAGAAGGG
>JABMCL010001612.1:952500-965000 GCA_018857735.1 Alviniconcha marisindica | reverse complement strand
GTCAGGTCTTGCCACATGATTAAATTATCACATGACAGCAGCAAATGAACGAGCCTCGGAACACCGACGGAGAATTCAAAGAGCAATGTAGTTGATGACAAATTAATGTGTTGAAAGAAGATACCCCCGGCTGCTGACAAATTAATGTGTTGAAAGAAGATACCCCGGCTGCTACCCCGGTTGCAGTTTGTGTTTGAGTGTGTGTGGTGTGGGGAGGGGGGGGGGTAAGCATATTTCATGCTGAAACACTATACTTGCTCACGTAGTAAGAGAAGTCTCTCTCCCAAGCCCCCCTCTCTCGACTTTCCAACTGAGTTTAGAAAAATGACGGCAAAACAAAAGAAAAGAGAGACAGAGAGAGACAGGCAGACAGACAGAGACAGAGACAGAGAGACAGAAACTAGGGCAGCGAAAAACAACCAAAAAACGCGAATGATTCGCATGACCATCTGCATAATTTCTCAATCCCTCTTCACTCTCAAAGCACACGAGAGAGAGAGAGAGAGAGAGAGAGAGAGAGAGAGAGAGAGAGAGAGAGAGAGAGAGAGAGAGAGAGAGAGAGAGAGAGAGAGAGAGAAGCAGGACACACACAAAAACAAAACAAAAAAACGCGAATAATTCGCATGACCATCTGCACAATTTATCAATCCCTCTTCACTCTCAAAGCATACAAGAGAGAAAAAGAAAAAAAAGAGAGAGAGAGAGAGAGAGAAACTGGGGCAGCAAAAACAAACAAACAAAAAACGTGAATAATTCACATGACCATCTGCACAATTTATCAATCCCTCTTCAGTCTCAAAGCACACAAGACAGAGAAAAAGAGAGAAGGGTGGGTGAGGGAGGGAGGGAGGGGGGAGAGAGAGAGAGAGCGAGAGAGATTCAGACAGAGCGCTAAGAACGGGAAATCCATCCGAGCTTCGACAGTAACAGCATCCCTGACGAGCAGGCCATTCGACAATACCCTCAGCTGTCAGGGCGCCATTAAAACAGTTAGGCCTAAGCGATGCAACGCCTCAGCCGTAATCCGCCCGAGCCTGGACCATGGCGGCCCAAGGCACCAGAGAGGATCGTCCGGCGTCGCAAATAGCCCCTGTAAATTCCTCCACATTATACAGCCTTCGCTCGCAACCTTTGTCCGACCCCCGCGACAGCGCGTCCTGCTTAATTCCCTGCAATGTGGCTGTGGCAAATTGATGGACAATCTATCACATACATCCGATTCAATTGGAGCTCCCGCCCGAATCGGGAAGGCCGACTCGTTGCCGTACTTCCCAAGGTCGACAGGGACGGGTCGGGACGGGACGGGACGGGCGGTCTCGGCGGGGTGGACGGCGGTGGTCCTGTCCGGCGCTGAGGTCACTCCAGCGAGCCAGGCTTCACTACTGCTGTAAAGGTTATTCCGGCGAGGTGAAATGCTAACGGTCTTGCGAAGTAGGCTGCAGTGGTCCCCTGGTCGGGGCTGAGGCCTCTCCGGTGTCACAGGGCGCAGTGGTCTTCACTCGCCTGGCGCCAAGGCCACACTGACGAGTTGCGCTGCTGGTGTCCTCAGCCAGAGTCAAGGTCATCCTGGCAAAGCGAGCTGCAATGGGTTTTGGCCGGAGTCAAGGTCATTCCGGCAAGACCGGCTGCGATGGTCCTGGGCTAGAATCAAAGGACACGCTGTCTAGTCGGGCTGCTATGGTCCCTGGCTGGACTCAAACGTCACTCCGACAAGACGGGCTGCAATTGTCCATTGCGGGAGTCAAGGTCATGGCAACGCAGGCTACAGTGGTCCTTGGCTAGAACCAAAGATACGCTGTCTAGTTGGGCTGCAACGGTGCTAACAGGTGTTTAAAAGGCACTCGGGCTAGGCGGGATGCAATGGTCCTTGGCTTGAGTCATGGTCACGGCCAGACGGGCCGAAGCGGTCCTTGGCTGACGTCAAGGTCACTCTCGCTGCACCCAGGCCACTCAGCTGTCAGTGCATCAGAGGCCAGGGATCAAAGAGCCTCCGCCACACCACCAGGGCACGAGCAGCACGAAAGGACGTGCAAACCTTCAGTCACTCCCCACCGTTTCACCAGGGACCCTCACCAGCAGCAAGCAAGCCTCCCCCGAGCAACCGCCCCTACCTGTTGCACCCAACCTAGCAAGCAAGCCTCCCCCAAGCAATCGTCTCTACCTGCTGCAACCAACCTAGCAAGCAAGCCAGCATCCCCCAAGCAATCGTCCCTACCCGCTGTACCCAATCTACCTGCTGCAGCCAATCTAGCAAGCCAGCCTCGCCCAAGCAACCGTCCCTACCTGCTGTACCCAATCTACCTGCTGTACCCAGTCTAGCAAGTCTGCCTCCCCCGAGCAACCGCCCCTACCGGCTGTACCCAATCTACCTGCCGTACCTAGTCTAGCAAGTCTGCCTCCCCCGAGCAACCGCCCCTACCGGCTGTACCCAATCTACCTGCCGTACCTAGTCTAGCAAGCCTGCCTCCCCCGAGCAACCGCCCCTACCGGCTGTACCCAATCTACCTGGCTGTACCCAGTCTAGCAAGTCTGCCTCCCCCGAGCAACCGCCCCTACCGGCTGTACCCAATCTACCTGCCGTACCCAGTCTAGCAAGCCTGCCTCCCCCGAGCAACTGCCCCTACCTGCTGCACCCTACCTAGCAAGCAAGCCTCCCCCAAGCAACCGTCTCTACCTGCTGTACCCAATCTCCAGACGCCGTCCAGCGACTCGAGAGACCCAATTTTCTCCCGCGTCTCAGCAGAAAAGCGCAGCGATGCGGCAAATGAGCGACAGACCGAAGGAGCTGCCCCCCCACAGAAGCGGCGAAACGAGTCCCTCTCCCCAGAGCCCGAATCGCTCAATCGGCCTTTTCGCCGTGTCAATCCCGTTACTGGTAATCGAATGGCGGCCACCCGCAGGCCGCCCGGCCGCGTTATCTACCGGCCAGCCCCGGCGGAGGACGAAGGGGGAGACGTTGAGGAAGACACAGTGGTAATTGACTGATCAGGGCGATCGATTTCATCATCGCCGACGTAAGCTGTTTCCGGTCCCAAGACACTGGGGCGGGCACACAAGGCGGGCCTTCAATGGGGCTCATCTACGTCAAGACGGTCCGCTAAGACCGGGCGAAGGTGGAAGAAATCGACTTCTAAAATTAAGTCCTCCTCCCCCCGCCCTCGCCCGCCCACCCCCCTCCACCTCAATGGGGCTCATCTACGTCAAGACGTTCCGCTAAGACCGGGCAGCGGTGGAAGAAATCTACTGCTAAAAATAGCCCCCCCAACCCCCTCAATCCCCATCAAAACTAAATGGGCGATCGCAAGGGGCGCAGCTGAGTGAAACGGACGTGGGCACCGAAAGACTTTCAGAGTGGCCATCGCTTCATTTCACCTCCCCCTGAATGCCTGGGGGCCATAAGATTGGGCTAAATTCCCCTGCAGTGACAGAAGCGCCCACAGCCGGCAGCGTCTCCCGGTGATGGCGGTGAACAGACCTCCCCACGCCGAGGGAAATGGCACGGCCGGACCGCGTAGATGGTGCTAAAGAGGTTGCCGCCATTTACCTTCCAATCCAATTACACCCAAACCCCGCTGAAACCATTCCGAGGGAATCCAGCCCCAATATACGTCTTCATTCGGCGCGGCTCCCATGACGAAAAAAAAAAAAAAAAAGGCTGCGCGATCTATGTATGCTGATCGTGAAAGCAACAGAAGGTTCTCCATGCATCTACAGGGAATCCAGGACAGCCGACTCTTGTCCGACCAAATGCCTCTCCTACCCCCCCCCCCCCCCCCTTTCTAGTCAATCACTTTTGTCCGATCAAATGCCCCCTCCCTCCCCCAACCTTTCCAGTCAATCAGTATTCATATAGGCTTTCTGCTTTTGGGTAAAATTCCTGGGGACCGTTTTGCGTGCCGTGTGTGTGTGTGTGTGTGTGTGTGTGTGTGAAGGCAAGAACGATTGAGAAAAGTAAGCAGAACACAAATACACACAAAAGTAAGCAGAACACACACACACACACACACACACACACACACACACACACACACACACACACACACACACACACACACACACACACACACACACACACGTGAATACTGTAAGAAGCAAACAGAAACATATCAGAAGCGCGCGCAGCAATCTCAACAGGACCAAGCTACTGTCACCAGCCGACCAACCAACCAACCAACCAAACCAATCGTACCTACCATCTCACCACCCCACCGGCCAGACAAGACAGGCAACAAAGAGGAGGAGGTGGAGGGTACTCACTTCCTGAACTCGTCCTGTAGGGCGTGAAGCCTGGCCCTGCACGAGTCGCTCTCCACCCGCATGTCATGGAGCCGCTGTTCCGTGTCCACCCGTAACATCCTCTCTCGCTCCAGCTCCTTCACCACGCCCTCCCGACCATCGCGCTGCAACACACGACACAACACCATGCAATGACGTCACTCTACCCATGAACACACGTCACAGCATCACGCCATGACGTCACTCTTATCCATTAAGACACGTCAATGACGCCACTCTTTCAACGCACGTCACAACATATGCCATGACGTCACTCAATTAACACACGTCACATCATGCGATGACGTCACCGGAATGACGTCACTGTCAATTAGTACACGTCCTAACGCCGTGGAGTGACATCAGTCTGTAAATGAACACACGACAGTTATTGTGGAACAGCGTCAGTCTGTCTATCAGCACGTGTCACAATACCTCATAAGTGACGTCAATTTGTTCGTAAATTAATTACCAAACATTACACCAACGTGTAGTGACGTCAGTCTGTCCATGAATTAACCCACGTCATAAAATCCGGATGTGACGTCTGCCTGTGATTTAAAACGTCACAACCCCGAAATGAAGTCACTCTGTCTGCGACATACACTTCACAATGCAGTGGAATAACGTCAATCCGTGTGTTAATTACTACACGTCACAAAACCATGGAATTATTCAGTCAACCATTCAGACAGTATCCATTTTCCTATATGGCATCAGATGCAACCTTCATTTTTTTTTAGCTGAAGAACGCTCTGAGAAAACTCCGATAGACGAACTTTCCCTGTAAACAACAAACTGTCAATCGTACGGGGTCTATACAACACGCTCACTGACTGGGACCTTTTCAGCTTACTAGCATTCATGCCACCGACACAAAATTTTAATACCCCCAGTCTCGGGTCAAGGGCATGGCAGGTATGTCACTGCTTCGACATTTAATGTCCAACCAACCGTGCAGTTTATTTCAGCTAAGGGCAAAACACAAGGCTTGGAAACGTCAAACACGAACTCAAAATAAATTAATAAAATAACAAGGAACACGAATGTAGCAAGTAAGAAATTCTCAAGCTTTTAAAAATGTATTCACTCTTGATTAAAACTCAGTCACGCACCATACAAATATGAAGACATCCACGACTTCTTCTAAGAAACAAAGTTAATCAAAGAGCAAGAAACGGTCTAATTCGTTGTTAGCGGGAAATACCACTTCACGTACGAAGGGGATTCGGAAAAATAATAAATGAAGTAGAATGAAACGGAAAAGGTTTTGGTGTCCGCGGTATTCAGCCAGAGTTTAAAGAAAGATCACCCGACAAAGTACAGTTGAAACCTGTAACCACAGCTGGCAACAGCATCACCAAGAGCCTGCTACCACTCAGTCTGCCAACACCCCCCTCCCATCCCCACCCCTTTAAACGCCTCTCTGCCCCCCCCCTCTCTCTCTCTATATATATATATTGTGTGTGTGTGTGTGTGTGTGTGTGTGTGTGTGTGTGTGTGTGTGTGTGTGGATATAAATAATGCCTGTAATTTGATATTTACTCATCAGTAGCTTAGCAAGGACTAGTTGTTAGGTTTTTGACTGAACCTAAACTATAATCCTTGTAAAATAAAGTTTTCGAGTTCGAGCTCTCTGTCTCTGTCTCTGTGTGTGTGTGTGTGTCTCTCTCTCTCTCGCCCCCCCCCACCCCCTGTCGGGTCAAGGGCATGCCAAGCATGCACAGCTCGAGAAAGCACACCTGACTAAGTGCAGGTGAAACCTGTAACCGCAGCTAGCAACACTATCGCCAAGTGCCCGCTGCCGCTTTTGTGGCAGGGGGGGGGGGGGGGGGGGGGGGCACCCGACGAAAGCGTTGCTGACGTCTTCGAGTGACGCTATCTTCGCTGCCATCGAGGCCCTGCCCGCCGCGATACCCATCGACAACGCCGACAACATCGACGCCGCCCTGTTGCTCTTGGACCGCAGTAATGCGCCAGTGAGAGATCGACATCATCTTTCATCATCGGCGACGAGAGAGAGAGAGTGAGAGAGAGAGAGAAAAAACGCGAGAGAGAGGGAGAGAAGAGAAGATAGGCAGAAAGGAGACTTGGTTGAGGCGGGGGGGGGGTAGGGAGGAGGATTGGGGGAAGGGCGTGGGGAGGGAGGGAAAGCGCTCTGAAAGCATTTGGATCCTAGTTTACGACCGTCTTCCCCCGCAACCCATCCCGCCCTTTCCCCCTTCCCCTTAAAAAGCGATCAGAAAGGAAAGCAAAAGTGGAAACCATTTGCGACCACTTTTATGGCACCCATTCCCACCCCGAAAAGAAATCTGGATAAAAACAAGTCCCCAGCGCGCAAACACACACACACACACGCACATGCACGAACGCATACGTACACGCACGCACACACATACACGCATGCACATAAACACACACATAGCACACGCACGCACGCAAGCAAGCTTACACACACACACACACACAACAAAAAGCAAACAACAACAAACAACGGACGGGCCTACCCGCTACTTTTTCACGGCTTTGCGGTAAAATCGTCTCCTCGCCGTCTTTCCCCAGCATTGTACCACCGTGAATTACAACCGTCACACCACCTTTCACAAACACTATCGGAAATACCCCCCCCCCACCCACCCCCCACCCCCTTAAAGTCAAATTCTGCTGAACTCGAATCGAACAACTAGAAATAGATTTAACAGTCCCGGGACCTTTTCACGACTCGCATCAGACATGTACGTATCCCCCCCCCCCCCCCCTCCCCCCCAATATCATATTATTTCAGCATACGGCCAGCACTTGCCCCCAAAGGGTCGATAGCACTGAGATAACTGCGGCAGCTGATACCGAAATGATGGTGAAATACGACCAGCGTCTGGACTCTCATCACGCTTGACGCCGCGACGCCGCGTGCAGTGGAACAAGGTGGAAAGTAACGACCTCCGGCATATGTTCACACAATCTGCCCGTCATCAAACTTCCGCCTCCCTGCAGCCACGGCAGCGCAAGTGTTTAGTAGGGGTACGGCCGTCACGTGCTGGCCTGCTGCTTCATGAATATGCAAAGGACGTGCACAATACCGCAATGGTCATAATAAAACAAGCCTCTCTCTTATCAGACACACACACACAAATGCACACGCTCGCGCGCGCGCACAGAGAGGCGCGCACGCGCGCACAAACACACACACACACACGCACACACACACGCACGCACGCACGCACGCCTGCGAGCACGCACGCACACACACGCACGCACGCACGCACACGCACGCACGCACGCACACACAACACGCACGCACGCACGCACATACACAGATGCTAAGCCGCAGGTCTGATTTGATCAGTGAATGATTCGATCACCAACTGCCCAAGAGGGAGAAGAAGAAAAAACCCCGCAATGATCCTAATGACTCGCGCCCCCAGTCGATTTGTGAGTGAAATGAGCCACCGGGGAGAAGGGAGTTGAGACGACACGGCAAAAGGACAAACAGACCCCACGCACGTCTCGCTTTGGCGCTATCACCAGCCAATACGCGTTGCACGAGCTCAGCGCGATTATTCAATGAGACAACGCCACAGTGTCAACACTCTCTCGTCGTCATCTGTGGGAAGAAGAAATAAATCTCTTGTTTGCCAGTCTGGGGTTTCTCCCACTCCTATACTTTCACTCCCTTCCTTAACCCAGAAAGTCTCTGTGGGGTAAGCAGCAAATTGAGAACAGAAGTGAGCCTTTCTCTGTGCGAAATGGTCCAATGTACAGGCAAGAAGTTTGAGGTTTTGGCCTTCTGTAAATCAAAGTTTTGATTAGGCTAGTCGCCAGAGCTTCCCATCCTGCCTTCGCTCAATGGGTAGAGTACGTGTGCCTTATAACCCCAGATTAGAGCAGTTTCAGAGTGTAGGTATACCCGTAGCTGACTAAAAAACAAACAAAAAAACAAAAACAAAAAGACAAAAAGAAAGAGATACGTTTTTACAGGGTTTAACTCTGCAGCATACTTCAAGCGTAATTCAGTTTTCACCGTTTATCTGAAGGTGACATTTTGTGTATATAGATATTACACAAACCAGTCAAATTGTAAAATACCGTTTGCGATTAATGTTTTTTTTCTTCTGGGTAGAGTCACACTGCAGTTTCCAACTTGGGCATTTGCTTTACTGATGCTTTTAATGGTAAATTTCTGGACACCTCTCTCTCTCTCTCTCTCTGTCGCCGCTCCCCCAACCCCCTCATGACGCATGTCAAGCGCAGGCATTAAAACACATGGCAGATTAAGGGGGAAACAGTGGATGTGGAATTGCTTACTTTTGGCACCGGCGTTCTCACCGAATACACCGGACGTCCTTTCTCTTTGCCGAAGATCATCCGCTTCAATTCCAGCCTCCTTTCGTCTTCCGCAATCATAGTTACTGTGGTGCGACCGATTGCCGAGCAATATCCCACCGAACGGGTGTCCCTGTCGTCTTCACAATCAAACAACGACTTCCGTGAACCTCTGACTGCCCCTGAATCGTCTCTTCATCTCCTGGCGCCCGCCTGTCCCTTTCATTTTCTTCTCCTTTTCAACCCGTCACATCCTGTCCGAACGGATCCTTCACAGTCTGAAGCCATCAGCCATTCTTCAATTACAGAGGCCAAACGGTTCTGAAGGCAGCAAAGCAACAAATCTATTGGATCACAAAAAAACTGACGCAAAGTGATACGAACTGTTCTCCGGAAGATCGACACTGTGTATAACCATGCGCACGCGTACAAGTTACGTCAGAGCTCGGGAGCTGTGTGAAAGTCGACGTGGACGTCCTGGGCTCCTGTCCCTAATAAACCTACGGTTTCTGTGGACGTAAAGCAACACTTTAACAACAACAACAACAAGAAGTTACGTCCACTTAGAGCTCAGTCCTGAGCTGTGTAAAGTCGACGTGGCGTCCTGGGCTCCTGTCCCTAATAAACCTACGGTTTCTGTGGACGTAAAGCAACACTTTAACAACAACAACAAGAAGTTACGTCCACTTAGAGCTCAGTCCTGAGCTGTGTGAAAGTCGAGGTGGCCGTCCTGGGCTCCTCGTCCCTAATCAGTCTGATGGTTTCCGTGGCCGTAAAGCAACGCTGAAACGAAACAAGTTGCGTCCACACCATGAAGCCTCGGTGCAGCTCACGCGCTATGTGGTCAGCTGTCAGGCCGAAATGGATCACCCTTTCGTCGGCCTTGCAAACCCTTTCGTCGGCCTTGCAAACACCGAGACAACGCACCGAGTACTCCCCAGCGCCAGTGTTCTCCGCGGCTCTAAACAACAAAACTGACGGGCACTGGCTGCGTGTTCGGAAAACCACAAAGGCTTTGCATTCATGACTAACCCACTCGTCAGGACTACTACACGCTGGACACCGTGGCTAATCACCAACAGAACCCAGCGTCTAGCTCTCGAACTCTTTGAGCTTTCTCCTGGAAATTCCCTTCTCTTTGGCCCCACACCCCCCTCAGCTGTTTAACGAACCGTCGATACAGCGCTGCAGCGTGCATGTCCACCACGCAGCGCCCTGCACTGCAGGACCTGGCCCGCATCGCCCACCACTGCCCATGATGATGACCTGGCAAACTTGGCATCATCCTTAGGGTCAGCCGGTGCAGTTATCTCTTCTACGCATTCTGGGATTTCCGTCACGTCTGGGAGCGACCATTTTCCGCTGGACAGACAAACATGTTTTGGTCCATTTGGCTGCTGGTCCTTCGCTTTGCCTCTTGCGTGTGTCACTCGTTAAAGTGGCTATTCTGCTTGTCCAGGTCAGTTACGGAACATACGCGCTGAAACGAAAAGTTCCAGTTCATCAAAAGCGGCAAAGAAGACCTGGTCGATATGCCGGAACCCCTCTCCCTCTCTCTCTCTCTCTGTAATATGCCTATGCGGCTGACTGAACGTTAAAAGCCAAATCACCCTCCTCCCTTCTCCCCTTCTCTGTGTAACCACGACTCCATCGGCGAGCGACTGCCGCTGCGTGTTTGCGAAGCCATCACTTATCTCGATTGGAGAGCTAATCGGATCAGCAAGAGGACCTCCCCGTGCAAATATTTGATACCATCGTTCACGGCAAGACAGAAGGAAAGCTTACACTAATACCTTTAAGTTGACACAATTGATTGGCCAGGCGTAGCAGGGATACTCTCCTGTTGGCTTTGTGACAGCAACGGGAGGAGGGTGGAGGAGCAGGGAAGGGAGGGGATGGGAGGGCGGACGGGGTGGGGGCCGAGGAGAGAGAAAGAGAGCAAGTGACTCGAGTGTGCGCGAGACGGGGAGAGTGGGTATAACGTGCTAGTAACGCCACATCACTGGGCCACGGGCACCTTATCGGGGCCTGCGGTATTAATGAGCTGCGGGGTTTTATTTGTTCGGCAATCTGTCTTTTGTCTGCACAAGCCCACCTGCGACTAATTACACTCCGCTCGTTTCATTATCTCAAGTATCCAAATATTACATTACTGGATTCAATCATCTGAAGTGCCGCCGTCTTAAATCACCCAGGCGTTCATACAAAGCAGGCTATAAAACAGTCATTTATTCCAACAGGCGTGAGAGCCTTCCCGGAGAGAAACAGACGTTTCCTCGCAGTCTTTGTTCCAGCCCGCCTGGAGAAGCCGATCCGAACGCTAGCAGCACCGCTCTTTCAAAAGCCTCAGTAATCTGCAGAATACCGTGGAATCAGCCTGATTCTCGCTCGGTGCACTACGAAGGCCATATGGCTATATGGGGGGGAAAACACAAGTCACCACATCATACAGGAAAGCACTGGCGAACACATTTCGAACTCGACTTGGAAAATCTTGATCATCATGGGTAGTAGTAGCATTAGGTCCGTTTGGACCTATCTAACAGCCAGTCCTTGTTGTGTACTACAAACACACGTAAGCACGACTATACTACAAGCGCATAATTATAAGCATGAATTAATGATGTTACACAGTTCCGACAAATATATACGCAGAAGCATCGGACTCACATTTCGTTCGTGGATATACATAGTCATTTCGTCATACGAAGTGTCATTAATTGTTGGTATGACCTACTTCACTTTATGCTACACCACCAAGGTACTTTCAATCGGCGAGAAGGAATTTTTATTTTTTTTATTTTTTTATTTTTATCTCTTATGTCTTATCTTGGATAAGGATTTGAGGAATAGAAGGAGAAAAAACGTTCTGATAAAGGCGGGCGGAAGAACTGAAACTGAGAGGCAGAATTCCTGGCATCAGGCATAGCATGCAAAGCTATATTCTGACGTGGTCTACGCTTTAAACAAAGACCACTAGGTAGTGTGTGTGTGTGTGTGTGTGTGTGTGTGTGTGTGTGTGTGTGGTGTGTGTGTTGTTTCTTTCTTTTTTCTTTTTTTCTCGGGGGGATCCGCCACCTTAATTTCTGCGTCCTCGGTGTCCCACCGCTAGGTCGTAAACTCGGATCAGCTACAAAGCGCATCATAATCTACTACATCACCAACCGCTTCCAATTAACACTGCTAGATTATTTTCTTCTTCTTCTTCTTCTTCTTCTTCTCTCTCTCTCTCTCTCTCTCTCTCTCTCTCTCTCTCTCTCTTTTTTCTTTTTCCTCTTCCATCTCATTTTTTTTCTTCTTTTTTTCTTCCATTAATATATATCTTTTTATGTGCTTCGGACTAAAAGCAATTTTGGAAGCTAGGAAGCAGGCGATCCCGAAATCAATCTCTGCCCATTTACCAGCGTCAACGAAGCGTAAGCTGTAAGGGCTCACAAAAATAACAACGTTTGTAGCCACCCCACCCTCCAACCCTCCCACCCCGCCTCCCTCGGCAACCCCATCAAGGTTACGTGCTTATCCCATCTCCGACAGCAAGCCCCGACGGCAGCAGCAGCAGCAGCAGCAGCAGCAGAGGCGGTGGCAGCAGTTCGCGGGCGAGGCAGGCGGCGGGATGATGGACGATGACGGGATCAAACGGTCACTTGCATCTATCTCCAGCTTCCCCGAGTGCTGCTGCTGCTGCTGCCGCTGCCGCTCGTCCTGCCAGTTCCCACTGTTCGGGGAACGGGGGGCACGTGCTGTGTCGTGCCAAGCACGCGCCACGTGCACCTAGGGACTTCCCGAACTTCATTTTTTTTCCCCCCTCTTCTTTCTGCGGGGTGGGGATAAGGGCGGGGGGGGGGGGGGGGGGGGGGGGGGGGGCGGAGAGTTGCACGGGAGGGAAGTGCATTCATTGTAGA
>JABMCL010001612.1:940000-947500 GCA_018857735.1 Alviniconcha marisindica | reverse complement strand
CGTGGTATAAACCCCAAAAACTCTCTTCTCTCTCTCTCTCTCTCTCTCTCTCTCTCTCTCTCTCTCTCTTTCTCAACCCAAAACCCTTTTTTTTCCCAAATTTCCTTTCCCCTTTTCCCTTTTTTTTTTTCCCTCTCCCCTTTTTTTCCCCCTTTTTTTGTTTTAAAAAAAAAAGAAAAAAAGTAAAAAAACTTTAATCCCTTTGCCTTTTGCTTGAGCAAATTTTTTTTTTTTCCTTTCCTCCTTTTTTTTCTTTTCTTTCCGCGATATTTTGGAAAAACCCTTTTCTTCCTTTTTCCTCTCCTCTTTCCTTCCTTCTAGCATCCCCCCCCCCCCCCCCCCCCCCCCCCCACCTCCCCCGTGCCGCCCTTTCTGTTGGGCTAGCCCCGCCCCTACCCCGTGCCGACACTATCCCCGAGAGGAATGCGTGTGCCTGCAGCCAGCACGGGAGATGCCAGCACGGAATACCGAGGGTGCACTCTTACACAGCAACCAGCGACGACGAGAAGGGAAAAAGGCACAAAGGCCGAGCAAATACCTTCTCCATTATAGTGATTATATCATGGAACGACCCCTTGATCGTCCGGCACCGCCTGTGACCACCGTCACCGTTATCCACAGCTGGCCCGCACGACTGAGCTGGCTGGCTGTGTGAAAGTCGAGGTGGACGTCCTGGGCTCCCTGTCCCTAATAAGCCTTACGGTTTCTGTGGACGTTAAGCACCATGTTTCGATCAGTGGATTCGAGCTCAGGAGCTGTGTGAAAGTCGAGGCGGCCGTCCTGGGCTCCCCGTCCCGAATAAGCCTTACGGCTTCTGTGGACGTTAAGCAACACTTCAACCAACCGGCTGGCTGGGTGTTCAAAACTGCATGGCTACATACCCGTACTCCATATCTATCTTCCCGCTACAGCATCTGCCTACGTACCCACAACATCTATCTACCCACAGATATCTATCAATCAGTCTCCCTGCAGCATCTATCAGTCTGTCTATCCACAGCATATACCTATTCATCCTGCCACTCACTCTCCAACATATATCTATGCATTCACTTAGTATGCATTCACTTAGTCTGTATCTATCCACCCACGGCATTTATCAGTCTATCCACAGCATACATGTATATCTATCTATCCATCCAGCTACTCTATCTACCCATCCATCCACCCACGGCATCCATCAGTTTATCTGTCCACAGCATATATTTATCCATCCATCTACTATATCTACCCATCCACTTTATCCATTCATCCACAGCATCTATTCATCCACTCTATCTACGTGTCTATGCATCCATTCATATGTCTATCCATCCATCAACTCACAGCACTACTGGGGCCTAAATGAACGGAGCCTAAAATGCTGTGGCCAAGAACTTTGCCGCCTGTCAAGTGTGATTTCAGCCGAGGTCAGCCTGAAGCTGTAAAATCCATAGCCGTGAGAATGTCTAACGGTGACTGGTCGCAGTTTTTTTTTCCTCCCTCTGTTTTCTTCCTTTTAAAGAGAGCAACAAATAACACACCCCGGAAGAAGAAGAAAAAATGGGGGCCGGGGGGGGGCGGGGACAACCGCACAAAAAAAAAAAAAAAAAAAAAAGGATAAAGAAAGAAATACACCACGCACACCCGAAAAAAAAGCCAAAACGACCAGTTCTTTCACTCTGCAAACACACCGCAAAACCATAGCAGCATCCCAGGGACTGGCTAAATAGGCCAAACCCAGAAACCCAGACAGAGCAATTCATTAGCCGACACCAGTCCGACTTCTCTGTCTGGTCGCCTTGAACTTGTACTTTCCAACGCCGTACCCCCCTCCACTCTCCCCTGCCCCCTGTCCTCACCCCCTAGGGCCGCGGAAGACCCGACCCCAGCTCCGTCAGAAGAGCAGCGTCTATACTTACCGCTATCAGCGCCTCCAGCCGCCGCCCCGACCACACTCGCCGGCCGACGGGAGGAAATTAAACTTCTCCGGCAGGTCCGCCATCTCGCATGATTGAATCCGGCCAAAGCTGGACACACGACACCGAATCTATAGCACACCACTGGTAAGGCAAGCTTCCCGAGTAATCTCTTGGAAACAAGACTACGCCTTCTCCTCCTCCTCCTCCTCCTCCTCCAGATTAGGTCTCCTCCTCCTCCTCCTCAAGACTAGGTCGTCTTCTTCTCCTCCTCCTCCTCAAGACTACGTCTTCTTTTTCTTCTCCTCCTCCCCCTCCTCTCGCGGCCGGGTTTGTTTGCGGTCCGGGTCAATCCCGCGGTGCTGTAAGTATGGGAGGAGGGAGCTAGAGAGAGAGAGAGAGAAGGAAAGACTGAGAGAGAGAGAGGAGAAGGAAGGAACCGGGCCCGGCACGTGCGCTCCGTCACCACCCAGTAGCCTACACTCGCTTTCCGACGATGGCCCTTCGCCCTCCGCTCGCGAACGTCTGACCACGGCGCCAACGAGGAGCCAGCCACCCAGTCAAGTCTCCGACGCCGCCAGGCGCTCGCTATCTCCACGCAGGCATCGCTGCCACCACCAGCGCTACAACCACGGCAACAGCGGCGATGTCAGTGAAGCGACGGTGGCATCCATCAGACGCTGACAGCGCGAGGCCAGCGATTGTCTTTTAACTAGTTAACAAGTGTCAAACTCGCCAACAAGTGTCAGGCTCGTTCCGCTTATTGGCATCGTTTGCCGGGCCGGCGAAGTGCTCTTGGCAGTGCTGTCTAGTTTGGCACTGCGGCTGCATGAAGCCGAGACTGAATGCAACACAGACACCTGGCAATCAGTTCCGCTTTCCGCGCCTCTCAGTTCAGCACCCAGCGATGGGGATCCACTTGAAACAAAAGCCTCTGTTCCGGAGGCGGTCTCAGTCGGTCTCAGTTCGACGGAAGCAGGAATTCAACAGCGAACAACGCGGGCGTCCAGTGCCGACGACCTGAGAATGAATAAATACCTACGTAATGATGAAACACCAGCGAACAATACAGGTGTACAGTTTCGACGATCGTGTGGTGACCATGCGCTTGGTGATGACCTGCACAATGACGAAACACCTGAAAGATCAAGCAGCAGAGTATAATTCTGCTACAAGCCTTTATGTCTCACGAAAAAAGAAGAAGCGAGCATATCGCAAGCGTCACACTTGTCTCACGACACGCCTGGCTTTGATTTTTATCTCTCACGCGGCATTGTTCGCTCTCAAGACCTGCACAAACAACACGCACACAATGCTCGATGCCTTCAAGGAGCCTAAGATCAAAACCAAGAAAGCACGTTGTGCACAGTATGTACACGTAGCAGACATTCCCACAAAGCACGGGCTTATTATTGTAAAAAATCGGCACGGCAACGATCACAAAAACCAATGCTGTTCATTTCTCGCCCAGACGGACTCCACCGCGGTCTTCTGCCGGCGTGAATAGCCGTCGCCCGGACAAAAGGACCGCTACAGTGCTAGCGTCTTGCGAACCCACGGATGAATGGTGGACTTTGTCTGGTCCCAGTGCCGAGGAGTCGCCGAGGTGCTTGGCAAAGCCAACAGCCCACAGGCACCGCCGGCTGGAGCCGTGACTGATAATCCAATAAGCTGGACAAAGCCAGGCGCCCCAGACAGGGCGTGGGGCCACAAATCACACCCACCGACGAGGGAGGAGGACGAGCTCTAACGTAATAAAGGGGCAAACCGGATTACGCCACGTCGATCAAAACCGTGAAGTCCAAACACAGCTGCACACGCGGTGGCTGAATAATATAACAATAATAAGCTATACCGATAGCTAAGCGCTTCGCGTAACTGTTATTTCGTTGTTGTTGATGAGTTTTTGTTAAGCCCGATGAAAACTATTACGGTACAAAGTATGTTTTGGGGGACCGGAAAAGTTGACTGCCAAGGTGTAATCGTTTTTGGTCAGCCCTTTCCGTAAACCACTTGGTTCTGCCTTTTCTTTTTCGGTACCCGCCCTTTCTACTTCAGACCGTTTGGTACCCGCCCTTTTTTACTACAGACCATTTCGGTACAGCCCTTTCTACTTCAGACCGTTTCAGTACAGCCCTTTCTACTTCAGACCATTTCGATACAGCCCTTTGTACTTCAGACCATTTTGGTACAGCCCTTTGTACTTAAGACCAATTCAATACAGCCCTTTCTACCTAAAGACCATTTCGGTACAGCCCTTTCTACTTCACACCATTTCGGTACAGCCCTTTCTACCCTTTACACCATTTCGGTACAGCCCTTTCTACTTAAGACCATTTCAATACAGCCCTTTCTACCTTTAAGACCATTTCGGTACAGCCCTTTCTACTTAAGACCATTTCAATACAGCCCTTTCTACTTAAGACCATTTCGGTACAGCCCTTGCTACTTCAGACCATTTCGGCACAGACCCTTTCTACTTCAGACCATTTCGGTACAGCCCTTTCTACTTCAGACCATTTCGGTATAGCCTTTGCTACATCAGACTGTTTCGGCACAGCCGTTTCTACTTCAGACCGTTTCGGTGCAGTCGCTTCCAGTCAGTTGTACTGTAGGCCACTTTAGTACAGCTTTACTATAGACATTTTCTGCCAGCTTCAATAGGACCTATTCACACGGTAACATAAAGAGCTCTATCGCGTCAACTCGAGACCCAAGCTCATCTCCTAAACACCTCTGCACGTACGCGGTCTAACCAGAGTGGCAGAGATACAGAGAGACAGGCTGGCTCGCAAAGGTCTGTGAGCGTCGGCCAAGGCAGTCCACGGCGTTCTGACGGAATCCTGACGGATCAGTGGCAGAAGAACCGAGCCACCCCTCCTCCCTCAATCTTTGTGGAGTGACTGGAACTGAAGGCAACAGAAGGAGAAGAAGAAAAAGAGGAAGAGGAAGAAGAACCCCCTCCCCCCCCCCCCCCCCCCCCCCCGCCCCGCCCTGCCCCCCAACCTTGACGGCATCACTCATGACGGTGCGGCGGCCAACTTGTTGATCAGTCTACAAGCGCTTGTTTCTCCAGAAAACACGCAGGTAGCCAAACACCCACCGACCCCATCCCGGCGAGATGGCTACAAGAAAGTGGCATAGGTCAGATGACGGCACGGGGCTGTAGGTAGGTAGAGGGAGTATAGCACAGGCAGCAAGCAGCAAGATGCTATCATTGGTATCGGCAGGGACCATAACCGCCAGCGCCAGGCGAGATAAGACAGAAGGGAATGCAGGTGGCGGGCACACAAGGTAGGGACGAGGGTGGGGGGGTGGGGGGAGGGGAGAGGGGGGGGGGGGGGCGGGGGGATGGGGTAAGTCTCGGGTGCCAGGCGGGTATCAAGCCGCCTGTTTAGGTGACTATGAACACCGTTTGGAGGGTAAATAGCTGCCGGCCGGCCCCCGGAATGCCGGGCCATGTGACCGGGGTCGGTATGCCGGCCAGGTTGTTGCTGCCACCTGAACCTGTATACCTTGTACCTGGCCCCCTTGTTTTATGGCTGCACTCGCCTCCGCAACCACCGGCCACATACACTGCACTCTCTTTAAATAACCCGTTCTCTTCCGGGCACTGCCTGAGAATGTGGTGAAATTCCCTTCTTAGACCAGCCTGGAAGGTAGGTAGGTAGTGTTGCTTAATGTCCTCAGAAGTCAGAACTCAACTGAAGCAGGACGGTACCAGACGTCTCACAGAACTCAACTGAAGCAGGACGTTACACGACGTCCCAAAGAACTCAGCTGGAGCAGGACGTTACACGACGTCCCAAAGAACTCAGCTGGAGCAGGACGTTACATGACGTCCCAAAGAACTCAACTGGAGCGGGACGTTACCAAACGTCTCACAGAACTCAACTGAAGCAGGACGTTACCAGATGTCCCACAGACCACCACCCCCCCCCCCCCCCCCCCCCCTCACACACACACACATCACACACACAAATACACACCAGACACTAGCGACAGAAGACAATAAGCATATATCAGACCGGTGTACTGACATGCACAGGCATTCTTTCCCAGGCGGGAAAAGGTCAGAGTGGTACATGCCAAAGCGTTCATACACGCATGCTATGGAAATCATATATCAGTCGTGCCAGGCGGAACACCGGACACACAGACCTACACATACGCTCTGGTGGTACATTAAGCAATACTAGACAGACGTACGCACACGCTGATGGTACTTCACGCCGTGCCAAGTGGAACACTAGACACAAATAATTAGGCACATGCGCTCTGGTGGTAGTTTGTCGTACCAGCCCAGGTAAAACACGAGGCACGGACCTACACATACGCTGTGATGGTACTGGTCAGTTGTAGCAAGTGGAGCACCGGACACAGGCCTACAAATACGCTCTGACGGTACTGGCCAGTTCACATAGTTCAGGAGCTGTGTGAGAGTCGAGGTGGCCGTCCTGAGCTGTCCGTCCTAACGAGCCTTCTGGTTTCCGTGGACGTAAAGCTATATTGAACCATGCTTCGGCATTGGTCTCAGCTTGTCCCTAATATGTCAACTGACATCTGAGGACATTAAGCAACACTACCTACCTACTGGCCAGTCCTGTCCAGTGAGCACTCGGCACAGATCTACACATACGCTCTGATAGTCCTGGCTATTCGTGTCAAGTGAGCACTCGACGCGGATCTACACATACGCTCTGATAGTACTGGCCAGTTGTTTCAAGTGCTGCTCTCGACACAGACCTACGCATACGCTCTGATAGTACTGGCCAGTCGTGCTAAGTGGAACATGACACCGGACACGCATACGTTCACATACGTTCTCATGGTCCGGAAGTCAGTTGTGCCAAGTTAGATGAATTGATACCAAACGTCCAGTCAATCGCCAAGGTCGTAGTCAGGGAGAAACTGGGTTCAAAATCAGATGGGCGGGGGGGAGGGGGGGGCAAGGGGGGGGGGGGGGGGGGGGGGGGGGGGGGGACGCAGTTACTAAAATCAGAGGACAGCTGTCTAATGACTCAAAGGTCATGCCACATTTCACTTTATGTTTGAGAAAGATAAACACACGGACGCTTCATATTTAGCAGCCGGGAAGCCGAGGACGTCACGCCAGGACGCAAGACAATTCATTAAATAACAACGAGTGAAAACGTCTGACTCACTGTCCCTGACACACGCCACTTGGTGTTGGAAGAGAGCTGGGCACAAATAAAGTTGAACGAACCAGGAAGGCAGAGACAAGACAGTCCAATTCCTGGCAGCAGGCCTAGCGTGCAAAGCGACAAACTGACTGGCTTATCCGAGGAAACGTTTGACAGCCCTGGCCTCTCAGCAGAGGAAGCCTTAAATTCTGCGTCCCCGGCGCCCTCGCCAAGTGGAACACTGGACACAGTCCCGCAAAACAAAACAAAAAAACAAAACAAACAAAAATCCAATTTACCCCGCTACCGAACACTGACCACACAACGACGCCAAAAAGCAGCGTGCTAATAACGAAGTGGGAATGGCGATGCTATCAGCATCGCCGCGCACATTCACCAAAGGCTTCGACCAGAACACACGCACGTACCGCATGACTGTAAAGTGTTTGACTGCATGC
>JABMCL010001612.1:887500-932500 GCA_018857735.1 Alviniconcha marisindica | reverse complement strand
CAGCAGCAGCAGCAGCGGAGAGCGGCCGAGCGGGGCGCAAGGCAAAGGCGGAACAAGCGTGGAGATGCGCCAGTCCCCGAGGCCCGGAAGCTGGAAGGCAGAAGCCCCCCGAGCGAAAGAAGCTCCCGCAATAAGTATTCATGTATCTCCTCATCTCCTGCTCCCCGTGGCGCCCCCGTGTTCTCGGGGTCCGCCTGTAACGGCGGCATTATCAGTGATGAATGTACCCGTTAGCCGCTGAATCCGACCCGGAATTTACCTCCGACCCCCCCCCCCCCCACCGGCCCAAACTCCCCTCCTTTCACTTCCCCCCAGCCTTGTAAATCTGCAAGTTGAAAGAGGTTCGGAGGTAATGCTGATGGCTTGTTTACAGCTCCTCTGTGCGGTGAGGCCCTCTTCTGGCCTCCAGAGGACAAAGAGGTATAGCGGCCGTTAAGACCTTTATTGTGGGGGGTCGGGTTCGGTGTGTGTGTGCGCGCGCGCGGCGTGCGTCTGCGTGCCGTGCTATGTATGTGATGTGTATGTATGTATGCTATGTGGGTGTGTGTGTGTGTGTGTGTGTGTGTGTGTGTGTGTGTGTGTGTGTGTGTGTGTGTGTGTGTGTGTATGTGCGTGCGTGCGTGTATGTGTGTGCATGTGCATTGCTGCGTGCGGCGTGCGTGTGTGTGTGTGTGTGTGTGTGTGTGTGTGTGTGTGTGGGTGTGTGTGTGTGAAGAGAGAGAGAGTGTGTGTGTGTGTGAGAGAGAGAGAGAGTGTGGTGTGTGTGGGAGAGAGGAGGTGGGAGGGGTGGGGTGGGGGGGGGGGGTGGTGGGGGGGCGTTGGTTGGTTAATGTTAGTATCATATCGTATTGCTATGGGTAGAAAAGTGACTACTGTATACCGTGTGGTTTACACGTACGTACGTACACCCAACACTGTGGAGATGAATGGAGATGATTCACTAGAATACAACAACCTGGAAGCGGGACGGGGGGCGGGAAGGGTGTGTGGTGTCATCGTACCATGCGGGGCGCACTGCGGCATCATACACTGTGGCGCACGGTCAGAGACAGACAGACAGACAGACAGACAGACAGACAGAAAGAGACACACAAAGAGAGAGAGAGAGAGATTTTTACTAAAAAAATTAAACGAAAGATAATAATAGCGCTGAGTACCGCAGGGGCAAGTGAACCTCGCCATAAATTCACATTACGGCGGCAAATCACATAGCACTAAGCACATAAGCATGCATCAAAAGCTCAGTGCATCTTCATCATCATCATCATCATCATCATCACCATCGCTTGAGCCAAACCGCGCGCACGCTCCGAACGCCTGAAGCTAACCCCTCTTCCCCTACTTCTGACAAGGTGATGGGTCATTTCTGACGGTCTATTAGTCACCAACGCCTGCAAGTGATGGCAGAGCGACGATGAAAGAGATGACAAGGCAAATACAGTTGGTCACTTGCCACCGGCAACTGGCCGGCTGCAGCGGGTCAGTCCGGACAGAGCGATGCGGCGAGAGAGAGGCGGCCAGATATTGGCTCTGACCTGCGGGTGATGGCTTGGGCTTCAGCAGCTTTCTGCCCCTGTCCGTCATGCCTGCGATCTCCATCCATCGTTGGCGCGTGGGGGTACGGAAGAAGGGGGGGTGAGGAGAGAGAGAGAAAGAGAAAAGGGGACAGGGTGGGGAGGGAGAGAGAAGAAAGGAGAGAGAGGCGGGGGGGAGGGGGAGCGGAGAGAGAGAGAGAGTAAACCCTATTATATGCGGCAATACATGTAGAGGGTGGACGGTAGCGGTAGGGGGAGGCGGGCGTTTGCATCGGGGGCGGGCGAGGGGGGGGGGGGGGGGGGCCGAAAAATAGAAAAACGTCGCTGCTTTGTCTGATATGTAGTCCAGCGATTCCTTATAAGGTCAATTTCTCAACGAGAATGTCGCTGCGTTGTCTGATTTGTAGTCCAGCGATTCCTTATAAGGTCAGTTTCTCAAAGGTCAACAGAAAAAATGATCAATTTCTGATATTTCACGCCCAGTACAGGAAACCCGAATAAAGCAGAAATTTAAGACAGCAGAATGGCCCTGGTAGTGGACAAAGCATGTACAGCTTTATTCTGACCTGCCCCAGCTTTATAAGAGAGATGGGCAGTGTCTGACACGGGTTTCTGTGGACGTTAAGCACCATGTTCACTTACTCTGACACAGGTTTCCGTGGACGTTAAGCACCATGTTCACTTACTTACTCTGACACAGGTTTCTGTGGACGTTAAGCACCATGTTCACTTACTTACTCTGACACAGGTTTCTGTGGTCGTTAAGCACCATGTTCACTTACTTACTCTGACACGGGTTTCTGTGGACGTTAAGCATCATGTTTACTTACTTACTCTGACACAGGTTTCTGTGGACGTTAAGCACCATATGTTTACTTACTCTGACACAGGTTTCCGTGGACGTTAAGCACCATATGTTTACTTACTCTGACACAGGTTTCCGTGGTCGTTAAGCACCATGTTCACTTACTTACTCTGACACGGGTATCTGTGGTCGTTAAGCACCATGTTTACTTGCTTACTCTGACACAGGTTTCTGTGGTGCCATGTTAACACCATGTTCACATTTTACTTACTCTGACGCGGTTTCGTGGTCGTTAAGCACCATGTTCACTTACTATTACTAGCCTGATTCTTACTCGCAGGTTTCTGTGGTCGTTAAGCACCATGTTCACTTACTTACTCTGACACGGGTTTCTGTGGTCGTTAAGCACCATGTTTACTTACTCTGACACGGGTTTCTGTGGTCGTTAAGCACCATGTTTACTTACTCTGACACGGGTTTCTGTGGTCGTTAAGCCACCTAAACGAGCACCATGTTTACTTACTTAACTCTACGGGTTTCTGTGGTCGTTAAGCACCATGTTCACTTACTTACTCTGACACGGGTTTCTGTGGTCGTTAAGCACCATGTTTACTTACTCTGACACGGGTTTCTGTGGTCGTTAAGCACCATGTTCACTTACTCTGACACAGCGACCAGGTTGAATGAACTAAGTTTCTGTTCCCTTTTCACGTCAGTTCCACGACGGGAATATAATTATGTCTACACGCCACCATGGAGAGCCTGGTCCTATACTCTCTCTCCATCAATCGGGTTCGGGAAGGAGGGGTGGAAAAATCACTCTCGCGAGGGCGCGTGTATATGTACGTGCGTGAGTGAGTGAGTGAGAGAGAGTGTGTGTGTGTGCGTGCGTGCGTGTGATTGTGATCGTGTGTGTGTGTGTGTGTGTGTGTGTGTGTGTGTGCGTGCGTGTGTGTGTGCGTGCGTGCGTGCGTGCCTGCCTATGTGTGCGCGTGCGTGCGCGCGTGTGTGTATATGTGAGTGTGTGCGCGTGCGTGCGTGTGTGTGTGCGCGCGTGTATATGTTCGTATGTGTGCGCGTGCGTGCGCGTGCGTGCGTGTGTGCGTGCATGCGTTTGTGTCTGTGTGTGTGTGTGTCTACGTCTTTCAAACACGGGTGATGCCTTTTCATGCCCCGGACGGCTTACCCACTTGTGTGTGTGTGTGTGTGTGTGTGGGTTGGGAAACTTAACGGTTCTCGGCTCGGCGTGAGCATGCCGAGCACGCCGTGACCTCCCTCGAGGTCCACGCTTTCCGTGGCAAGTGTTCGGAGCGAGGGGCCGCAGCGCCTGCCGCTTTCGCTTTTTAAACGCCTCTCCCCCCCCCCCCCCCGGAGGCGGTCGCACCGCGGGACCCCACGCAAGGTGCGTCATACACGGCCATGTGCTCCTGGCATCAAGTGTGATAAGCATCTGACGCTGTTGACAGACAAACATCTCCAGCGGGGATGATGAAAGGGCGGGGAGACTGTTTCTGTGAAGACGGTCCAGCGAGCGTCAACATCTCGCTGAATACCTCCACTGCTTACGTTCCACTGAAACGACACCCAGATCAAACGGGGGAGAGAAAGAAAAACAAAAACAAAAAACAAAATAAAAAAGAGCAGCAAAGTGTGTGTGTGTGTGTGTGTGTGTGTGTGTGTGTGTAGAAGCAAAGTGTGTGTGTGTGTGTGTGTGTGTGTGTGTGTGTGTGTGTGTGTGTGTGTGTGTGTGTGTGTGTGTGTGTGACCACTTGGAGTGTGTGTGTGTGTGTGTGTGTGTGTGTAGCATCAAAGTGTGTGTGTGTGTGTGTGTGTGTGTGTGTGTGTGTGTGTGTGTGTGTGTGTGTGTGTGACCCTTTTCCTTGGAGTGTGTGTGTGGGGTGTGGTGGTGTGTGTTGTGTGTTTGGTGTTTTGTTTTGTGTGTGTGTGTGGGGACTACCTGGAGTGTGTGGGACTATCTGTGTGTGTGTGTGTGTGTGTGTGACCCACCTGGGGTGTGTGTGTGTGTGTGTGTGTGTGTGTGTGTGTGTGTGTGTGTGCGCGGGTACGCCTTGGGGTGCAGGGGATTTTGGTGTGTGCGCTCGCGCAGGCGTGTGTATGTGTGCGCGCGCGTGCTTCCCTGCGTTCGTTGGGACACAGGTGAGTATGTGTGTGGGAGGTGGGGGGGGGTGGGGGCGGGGAAGAGGTGTGCCTGATCACCAGCTGTATGTGAGCATACAAGCGTGCATGAACGCACGTGTGCATGCGTGCGTCACCCACAATCCAACCGTCGCTTCTGAAGCGACCAAGAAAACGGCCCCCCGCATGACACTCTCCCACCACCACCACCAACTCCGCCACCACGACATACCGCAGCCCGCCGACCTTTACGAACTCCTCAACGTCAACTCAGCACTATAACCGCCGCCGACGGCTAATCGATAGCCGATTGCGCCTCATTACCCCCCCGCACACGGCCCAATCATGTTAGGCGCTGCACCCGTCCCCAACTCGGTCCAAATCCATTTGCTCGCATCCCCTCCCTTACCGAAACACAACACCCCCTTCGTTTGCCGGACCCAGCCTTGAGTCCCGACGGCAGGTAATGGCCGATCAATGGCGCAGTGATGATGGCTTTCACGCTCGAGTGGGTCTCGGCCACCTCTCCGCCAGTCACAGAGTAAATCACCGCCAAGGTCCGGTGCCGAGATCAAAGAGAAATCCCCAGGAGCCGCGGTGCTGTGTGTGCGCAGAGACTGAAGGGGGACCCCAGTCGGTCCACCCCTGGCTAGGGAACAGTCTGCTGCCGCTCTGTGTGGTGGTGGTGGTGGCGGTGCTGTTGTTGTTGTTCGTGGTGGTGGTCGTTGAACTTCTCATTATTGGGGCGTAGCTATGAAGGTTAAGAGACTGACCTCCCCGTCTCTAAACACGCACGCAAGCACGCACGAGCAACGCGCGCGCGCACGCGCACGCACGCACGCACGCACGCACGCACGCACGCACGCACGCACGCACGCACACACACACACACACACACACACACACACACACACACTATCGACCTGCGGCCATCGTTTCACGGTACGCAAAGATACATGCCTCGCAGCTAATTAACTCCCTGTGCCCTTCGGCTGTACAAAGTGTATCACCCAAGCAGACTACCAGACTCGAATCCCATAACTCCGACCTTCTACACAGTCCAGAAAGCGGACACCCACAGACCATCAGATGACAAATCCCCCTCCGCCCTTAGTGTCTTTGTCATAAAGTCCGCAAAGAGTAGACTCATGCATATTCACCAGGCTGCAGAAGACGACGGATACTCAGGACCATGGGCATGGCTTTATCAGGGCCTAGGATCTGTGTGAGAGTCGAGGTGGACGTCCTGGGCTCCCCGTCCCTAACAGTCCTTAATAATGGTCTCTGTGGACGTAAAGCTACACTCAATTTGAGCATGGCCTTGAGAATGGCCACCAGCAGAAAGCCGCCGCCGCGCCGGGCAGCATGCGGGTGTGCCGCCAACAGCAGCGTCTTCCTCTTTCGCGGTGCTTTACGTCCACAGAAACCATAAGGCTTATTAGGGACGGGGCCAGCAGGAGTGTGCCCGAGGCGTCACGTATAAAGACCGCGCAGACACGCCCCAGTAGCAGAGTTCAGGAGCTGTGTGAAAGTCGAGGTGGCCGTCCTTGGCTTTCCGTCCTAATGAGCCTTACGGTTTCTGTGGACAACATTGAACCGTGCTTCGGCATTGGTCACAATTTGTCCCTAATATGTCAACCGACATCCGAGGATATGAAGCTCTACATCATCATCATCACCACCCGAGCAGCATCTGTGGACGTAAAGCAACACTGAACCTGAACCCCATCAGCAGTGTTAAGTGTGCCCCTGGAGGCACACCGGCAAAGCGATCCGGCCCACCGCCCAAGCAGCTAAAAAAGAAAGAAAGTCCGGCAGCCGTGGTGGAAAACTGTTTCTGGTTTCCGATATTCCCACGGAGAGAATTGTCCCCCGCAGGGATGGCTACAATGTCACTACTTCCTAGCAACCCCCCCCCCCCCCCTCCCCCCAACTACTCAACCCTGAAACCTCCACGTTTCGTCCCCTTATCCACGCCATCCACTGATCCAGCGCGTGATACATAGATGCGGCCTTGCGAAGCTGCCGACGTCGACCCGCTGATTGATGCCCTGCCCATGCCAAAGGAGATCGAAGTCCAGCTCAGGCTAGGCCGCCAGCTACTCTCCGTCACGTTTGACGTATATACTGCGGCCCGCGGTCACACATACCCTTTGGCCAGGCTCCCTTCATCAAGGCTTGGGAAGGGTGGATGGGTGGGGCGTGGGGGACAGATATAAAGGGTTGGGATCGGTGGATGGATGGGGTGCGGCGGAGAGAAGTTCCCTTGATCAGGCATGCATGGAAATTGCACGGCCAATTTCTGACTGGAAACAGGCTCATAAAACGGTGATACGTCAAACGAGCTCCCCGCTTTAGGGAGGAGGAGGAGGAGGAAGAGGGAAGGGGTGTGGGGGGTGATAAAGGAAATGGAGAACATGCGGCGACGCCGCCACAGCTCAGCACCCTCCAGTCAGGTCAAGGTACAGAGGGCAGGCCGCCCGAGAGGCACCTGACCCCCTGTGAACTGGGCCCCAAAGCCTTCATCGCCAAAAATTAACTTAGCATACGCATGGACAGTGATCTATGCCAACGCTAATGACTCCGAGAGTTGTAAGTTAAAGAGGCCACCGTCGACGCCGTCCACGGAGACTGTTCCTGGAGTTCAACGTCCCGCCAGCCGCACAGAGGTCGCCTCAGCACGACACGCAGACCGAGAAAGCCCGTACGATGGATCCAAACACAGAACGGGTTCAGAAGAACGCTATTTGTTAGGACACGACAAAACCAGCCACTTTTCGGGGTAATCCCCTTTGTGAAGTTAAAAAACGACAGTTAAACAACAGCTAAAACGATGAAAAAAAACGATGAAAAATGAAGTGAAAAGCTAAACCACTTGTCTGTTTTTGGTTGAGTTATGTTGTTTTCCTGTCCAGTGCTTCGAAGAATGTTGGCATAATATGGATGCTGGGTGGAAAGAATGCCTGGCAGAGTCTGTCTGGCCTAGCGGTAAGGCGTTAGGTTAGTAAGCAGAGGGACTTCGGGTCGATTCCGCTTCGGCTCTCCTTTTTCTTCAAAAGCTGCGGTCTGTTGACACTGTCTTGCGACTTTGTCTCCCTCTCAGCTAATGAAACATTCAAATGGCTCTCATCATCGCTGCCCATCTGAACGCAGGAGTCATTCTGGAGGTGACAGCGCTGCGTTAGGTATAGTCTCCCTCTTCCACCACCTCCTGGGATTTCGGTCCCCGCCTGTACCGCTTCGGAGACAACTCGGCGTTAAACCCGTTTAACCAACCAGCCACGAATGCTTGGTCCTAAAGAGGCCGGGGCAGAAATAACCCTGCATTGCCCAGGAGCAGAAGTTACGATAAGTGAGAGATCGCCATCACTGATAATGGCACATTGTGGTACAGAAGCTACAATCGTGTAGCCTACGTGTGCCCTTCGGCTGTACAAAGTGTATCACCCAAGCAGACTACCAGACTCGAATCCCGTAACTCTGACCTTCTACACAGTCCAGAAAGCGGACACCCACAGACCATCAGATGACAAATCCCCCTCCGCCCTTAGTGTCTTTGTCATAAAGTCCGCAAAGAGTAGACTCATGCATATTCACCAGGCTGCAGAAGACGACGGATACTCAGGACCATGGGCATGGCTTTATCAGGGCCTAGGATCTGTGTGAGAGTCGAGGTGGACGTACTGGGTTCGCATGCACCAGCATCTGTGCGCACGTTAAAAATCCCAAACACTGGAAGCCTTCATTGTTTGGATGAACGAAAATACTGCACACACACTGGTAGGAATGCGTAGCGCTGCTCTTGCGGCTGCTGTGCCTTACCCAGTTAAGGCGACCCGAATTTCCCGCAAGGCACAATGAAGCACTAAAAAATAATAAATAATCAAAATAAAAGGTTAAAAAAGGCAGAAGAGATCGCTATCACTACACTGAAGAAGACAGTTACACGCTGGAGGTCACCATCACTGAAGATGCTGTGTCACTGTCAAGGGCATCTAACGAACAAAAAGTTGGAGATCACTATCACAACCTGTTTCTTTTTTCTAATTGTTACCCTCAGTTAAACATAAGTATAACTGCCCTTGTTCCGCTAATGGAGACAGAATGAGAGGTAATGGGCGATACAAGCATGTGCAGCATATTGTATAATGCATAATATATCATGACAAAAAAATCCGTACCCACTTTGCAAAATCGGCAGCAAGGAAACGTCCCTCCACAAAAACACACAGATTCTGCTTCCCCCGAATCACATCAAAACACGCTTTGTTTTCATTTCATCTAATCCCGATTAGGCGGCCCATCCGAAATAAAGACAATCGATGGACCGTTGTTTTTCCTTGCCGCTCCTCTTTATTATTAAGCACAGAAGAAGGCTGGGAAAGCCTGCTACAGTGCAGTGTAGGCCCCTTCCCTCCGCGATGAACCAGCCCGCTGACACCACAACAGGATGAGTAGTTTAACAAGGCTGCTGCGATCACTGTGGACTATGCCCTAGACTGCTCTACGGCTGACTCACCACCAACCCGGCCCGTGGTACAGTGACTGAGCTTGGTCGTTTTGTTTGTTTCAATGTTGCTTTACGGCCACAGAGACCGTACGGACTATTAGGGATGGGGAGCCCAGGACGTAACCTCCACCTCTTCTTTCACACAGCTCCTGAGCTCTGAGACCTTGGTCAAGTTCGAGTTCAATGTTACTTTACATTCGCAGAGACCGTACGGACTATTAGGGACGGGGAACCCAGGGCCAAGACGTCCACCCCTTCTTTCACACAGCTCCTGAGCTCTCAGATCTTGGCCAAGTTCAATGTTGCTTTACGTCCACTGAGACCGTACGGACCAGGGCCAAGACGTCCGCCTCCTCTTTCACACATCTACTGAGCTCTGAGACCGTGGCCAAGTTCGAGTTCAATGTTGCTTTACGTCCACAGAGACCGTACAGACGATTAGGGACGGGGAGCCCAGGGCCAAGACGTCCACCTATTCTTTCACACACAGCTTCTGAGCTCTGAGACCGTGGCCAAGTTCGAGTTCAATGTTGCTTTACGTCCACAGAGACCGTACGGACTATTAGGCACGGGGAGCCCAGGGCCAAGACGTCCACCTCCTCTTTCACACAGCTCCTGAGCTCTGAGACCTTGGTAAAGAAATGAAAACAATATTAAAGGGCTGATTCCTCTTTTTAGTCTCGGGCGAGGTTTGATTTCTGTCTCGGGGAGTTACGGCGGGGAGCTACAGCGGACGCAGAAACCAAACAGACCCCCCCCTTTACGGAGAACCTGGAGGTATCAAAGGCCCTCTCTTTCACGGCTGGTTTATATCAGAATATGGCTTTTCGATGCTTCGCCTACTGCCAGGACTTCCGCCTAATATCTACCTTCCTTGTTCACGTTCGTCCCCCTTCCAAATCCCTTTCAAGCATAATATGACGTGCCACAACATATTAACAGCGATGTGTGTGTGTTGTGTGTGTGTGTGTGTGTGTGTGTGTGTGTGTGTGTGTGTGAGTGTGTGTGTGTGTGTGTGTGTGTGTGTGTGTTGTTTTGTTTCTTGTTGACACGATGAACTGTCTTTCTCATTCACATTTACGACTTTCGTGGATGCTGAAGGGAGGAAGAGTAACTCTAACTTGTAAATCAAGTACCGCAGGGCATGATAAATACCTCCTTAGTGTAATCATCACCACCACCACGGTCAAAATGACTGTCCCAACATAATCTTTATTACACCCCCACCCCCACACCGCCCCCCGGCATTTTTTATTTTTAATGAAGCGAAAGGCTTTTACTGAAGTGAAAATATAAAAAAATCTCACATCTTAGAATTTAGATGTGATTGCTCTGACTGGGCTGAACCAATACGATTTGGCGTGACGTTCAATTCCAAGAACTAATGACCTTCGCGGATGACTGGGCGTGAAGAAGGAAAAAAAATTGCAGCAAACTGACCTGTCACGGGGAATGCACTGCCAACGTTAATGACGAAGGACCTGACTCACGGATCGACCGAAAGGCAGAGAGAGAAAAAAGAAAAGAAAAAAAGAAAAAGACACGATAAACAGACACGACTAGCCTGCCTCGGCACGGAATTCAGGATCCCATTTCCTCATGAGGGACCGTCGCTCGTTCCAATTGTCCCCTGTATTTTTCTTCCTCACAACGGCCGGTAATGGCGTTATGGCGCGAAACAATAGCCTGTGTGGACTCGGAACGGAGGCCGGGAGCGAGCGAAGGCCGTCAGCCAATCAGCTGTCACGACACAACCGGCGACGGCGCGTGATGCAACACAGAGCATCAGAATTCGAAGAATAAACACACCGAAGATGAAAGCGAATGTGTAGCGCCCCAAATCAAACACGAGATGGGGAAAAGGGAAAAGGGAGGGGCGGGAGGAGGGAGGGAGGGTGGGGGTTGTGAGAGTCGATAACTGAATTGTGCCATGTTCAAAGCTAATGGGAAAACGCTAACAAACGAGCGGAATCCTTTTTCCTTCACTTCAGTAAAAGCTGATCGTTCGATACCGCTGTCGGACACCATGGCGAACAACCGTCACTAATCATATTTGGGTTTTTACGTATGGGAAACAATCGCGCGCGCGTGTGTGTGAGTTTGACTCTGTGTGTGTGTGTGTGTGTGTGTGTGTGTGTGTGTGTGTGTGTGTTGTGTGTTGTGATGTTTTGTGGTGGGGCCGGGGCGGGCCGTGCGAGCGTGTGCACGTGCGTGTGCACGCGCGCGAGTGCGTGCGTGCGTATGTGTCCTACTGGACGGCGGACAAAATGAATGAAGACCAAAAGTTCAAAATCCTTCCGATGACATCCCCCTCCATCCCCCCCCCCCCCCCCCCCCCCACCACCCCCCACCCCCCAATCAACAGAAAGGAAAGGAGCAGAAGACAAAGGATGGGCGGGCAACAGCTCGTTCAGTCCACAGCCCTTCACCCACTCGAGCAACAATCACTCTGCAAAAGCTGTCAACATCGAGAGCCCTTTCTGAGCTTAGGGGTAATTCCGCCCCGAGTTCTTCAGAGACCAATTACTGCGCTATCTCCGAGCGACGCTCGCCAGAGACACGGGCGTATTGATCACGATCAGCAGCAAAAGCCTGCAGCCGGGCAATAATTTCGTTACAATCACAATAATTGTTGGGGCCAGGCCTCCACAGTTTAGGGTCCCTCTACGTTAACTACCGCCGGTGAGAGAGACTGTGCAGGCGAAGGGCTCGAGGGGACACCAGAAACACTAGCCGCTGTCTCCGGGGACACCGGGCAGTGTGCGACGGGGTTTACTTGTCCAAGCAACAATGGCCCCTCCTCTTCCAGCGCGTCCTACAGGGAAGTTGGGGCGGGCGAGCGAGCGGGCGGACGGTGGCGAGGTGGGCGAGGTTAGGGGGTTGGGGCTGGGGAGGTGGAGGTGGGGACGGGAGGGGTGGACATGATTGATGGGAGACTGCATCAACAGTTCATAATCAAGAAGGCAAGCGGAAAAAAATTACCCCCCCCAAAAAAAAACCCAAGGGAAAACTAACGCTGAGTTGCTCGCAGTGCTGGATAGTCACGCCATAAAGCGGCCTTTAGAAGGTGGTCGCAACACGACTATCATTAGGGAAACAGGGCGGGGAATCATTCGTCAACAGCACTTTGCAACTCGAAAGAGGATGGAGGGGGGAAGGGGGGCCGGGGGGACAAGGGGTGTGTGTGTGTGTGTGTGTGTGGTAGGGGGTTGTTGTAGGGGGGGGGGGGGGGGGGGCAGACAGAGATAGAGAGCGAGTTCTGCGGATTTTAACGTCCCGTCATCCGCATAGTGACATCTCAAAATAAACAAACGCTATTTTAAATCTTAACCTGGGTTGAAACGCTCTTACGCACAGAGAGAGAGAGAGAGAGAGAAACACACACACACACATACACACACACACACACACACACACACACACACACACACACACACACACACACACACACACACACAGTCAATCAGTGAAAGACAGAGAGACGGAGAGATGGTTTTGAAGATTTTAACGTCAAACGCATTGGAATATGTCAGAAGGAACAAACGCGGTTTTAAATCGTAAGCTGGGTTTAAACTCTCCATTGCACAGCGACAGACAGACAGACAGACAGAGGGAGGGAGGGAGAGGGAGGAGAGAGAGAGAGAGAGAGAGAGAGAGAGAGAGAGAGCGCGAAGACGGAGACAGGGAGACAAAGATACAGACAGAGCAAAATGATTTCCGACAAAAAGGCAAAACGCAGAGAACGTAATACGTGCGTGTGTGTGAGTGTGTGCAATGATGAGAAAATAAAGCGAGTCCAAGTGCCCTAAGAACCATGTAGTACATGCCGGGAAGAGGCGGGTCCGAGGGCCCGGGGAAGTGGAACAAAACGGTATCTCCCGAAACCATTTCCTGCCCCCGCGGGTCGTTAATATCAACTTGCAGACAGTTGTTAATTCTCTCACCGTCTCGTGCCAGACCCATAAAACCTATGATCAATACGCGACTGACCTATCGTTTCATCTCTCTCTCTCTCTCTCTCTCTCTCTCTCTCTCTCTCTCTCTCTCTCTCACTCTCTTATCTCTACCTCTATCTCTAGGCTCCTGTATGATTTAGAGGCGTTTCAATTTAGAGATGTCCCTATGTGGTTGACGGGACGTTATAATCCTCAAAATTCTCTCTCTCTCTCTCTCTCTCTCTCTCTCTCTCTCTCTCTCTCTCTCTCTTCTCTCTCTCTCATCTACGCACAGTACTTACGGAGATCAAGACAACGCACCTACCCTCCCCCCCTACACACACATATTTAAAGATCAATCCCCTCCCCTCTCCTAACACACATATACCGTACTGAAAAAGATAAAGACCACCCACTTACACATATTCAAAGATCAAGACCCCTGTCCTGTCCCCCTTCCCCAACTACACATACGTCGTACTTATAAATACACCCCCCCCCCCCCCCCCCACACACACACACACACACACTGTACTCATAAAGATCAAGCCACCCTAAACACCAAACCCTCACTCCCTTTGCCAGTACCACCACCTTCAGTCTTATTCTTTAAAGCCTCGTTCCTCCCCACCTAAACCCCGTTATCTGATTGGCAGGGTACGTATACAGGGAGAAGAGAGCCAGCCAGCAAAGTGCCGAGACCCGGCCGCAACAACCTGCCAGAAAGCCGCCATCGCCAGGTTGAAGTGTTGCTTTACGTCCACAGAAACCGTAGGTTTATTAGGGACGGGAGCCCGGGACGTCCACCTCGACTTTCACACAGCTCCTGAGCTCTGAATCTATCAGCTGTTGGTTAGTTGAAGTGTTGCTTTACGCCCTAGGAAACCGTAGGTTTAATAGGGACGGGAGTCCAGGACGTCCACCTCGACTTTCACACAGCTCCTGAACTCTGAATCTATCAGTTGTTGGTTAGTTGAAGTGTTGCTTTACGTCCACAGAAACCGTAGGTTTATTAGGGACGGGAGCCCAGGACGGCCACCTCGACTTTCACACGGCTCCTGAGCTCTGATGGCTCACGTTAGTCAAGTTCAGTGTTGCTTTACGTCCACAGAAACCGTAGGCTTATTAGGGACGGGAGTCCAGAACGTCCACCTCGACTTTCACGCAGCTCCTGAGCTCTGATGCAGCCACCGCCAGCGAATTAAGGGCTCCTCCTTACAGCTCACTCATCTCCCGGCTCTCCACGAGGACGGACGCTTGGCGCGCCAGCTGCTGAAGCTCTGACGGCCCCACCCCCGCCGCTCTCTCCATCACAGGCCCTGACAACCCAACGACCCGCAATTGCCACGCGCTGGCCATAATTAGCGCCTCTAGCGGCAGGACACGGAGAAATCGGAAGACACGTCGCCTAATTTGGGCCTGGGGCGTCCCTGCTCCGTGCCCGAAAGCGAGTGATTGAAAAAAGGGTTCTTCTTCTTCGTCGTCGTCTTTTTTTTTCTTTTTTTTTCTTTTCTTTTCCAAACGCGGTAATATAAGAACCGCCGGAAAGGCAACGGAGAGAGATGGACGTGGACGTTTTGATTGGCTGCAAAAACTCACAAATGCTGGCATTGCATAGCATTGGGGAATTTTTGGCCAGTCAGCCGATGTCAGGTTCAGCAAAAAACGCGGATTTTTGAAACAACAAATCTCAGCCGCGTTCGAAGGAAGCGCAAAGGTTACGAAAATTAAACTCAAAAACTGGATCGAAAGCGTACAGGTTCCGAACATTAAGCTGTGAAGCTGCAGCCAAAGTGCAGAGTTTTCCAATATTAAGCTTAGACAGAGGCTGCTTCCAAACATCAGAGGTTACGAACATCAAGATTCGAAGCTGCATCGAACCCCCCCCCCCCCCCCCGCCCTCTTCCCTACATTAGGACTAGTGAGGCCGCATCCAAACAATAGAGGTTACGAACATCAAGATTAGAAGCTGCATCCAAACAGCAATTTCCCTACATTAAGCCTAGAGAGGCTGCATCCAAACATTAGAGGTTACGAACATCAAGATTAGAAGCTGCATCCGAAGAGCAGAGTTTCCCAGCTTTAGGGTTAGAGAGGCTGCATCCAAACATTAGAGGTTACGAACGTAACATCAGAAGATGGATCCGAATCGTACAGATTATAAACATTAAGCTTAAGAACTGACTGAACTGTTACCATAAATACTGGACCGTAAAAAAAGGCTTGTGCGGACATTAGGTTAAAAACTCGACCTAAAGCCGCCGAAAGGCTACGACTACTTCAAAGAAAAATAAGTTCTGAAAACGAAACTGAAGAAGTGATAAACAAGAACAATGAAGTGTCCAAAAATGAAACCGAAGAAGCAACAATGACTGAATATCACTTCTGCTCTGATCTTCAATCTAAACATTTTGCAGTTGTCGTGTTGTTGGTGGGTTGTGTGTGTGTGTGTGTGTGTGTGTGTGTGGTGTGTGTGTGTGTGTGTGTGTGTGTTTTTAATTCTGTTCATATCTGTATTTTATTCCAGTTTTTACGCGGTACAACACAGCGTCTCTGATCAATTAAGAAGCAGCAATCAACGAAACGAAAATTTCCTGTTAACTGACAAAAAGAAAAGAAAGGTAAAGATGGGTTCGCCTGCTCAGCTCGACCCCCCCCCCCCCCCCCCCGATTCAATTTTTTCAATTTTTATTTTTAGGGAAGATGAAGAAAAACACTACCGGGTTCCCCCCAAGTACTCATGATTATCAAAACACGTGCAGAAAGCCAGACAGACAGATTCGACAAATTTCCTGCGAAACTGCCTCTTGATTCACCAGCACGCCAACCCGCGTTACCGCCAACACAACGCCACACAAAACAGGACCCGCGAACAAACCACTCCTTCCTTCCCCGCTCCTAACAAATGCACCACCACCAACAAAACTCATCTGCCACGAAGCCCCACAAAAACACGTGTATCAACAATCCAGTACAGCCTAGAAAGAAAGAAAAACGAAAAAAGAAAAGAAAAAAAAAACGAAAAAGAAAAAAGACGACGAAAAAAGCTACGCAAAAAGAAAAATAACCCCCAAGCCCCCAACTATCCCACGATTCCAGCAGGTTTCCGCGTTAATCATCGCCCCGTCCCAAGCCGCTTAAAAGACGGCTCAAAGCCTTTCAATTATGTTAGCTCCTCGGACTCATTAAAGGCATCGGGAGGCATCAGCGGGGAATCCGTCGATTGAACTCCCCCAAGCCGACGGGGCGGATGGGGGCACGCCGTCAGCAGCCGGAAGCCAAGACAGGCCACTTCAGCAGCGGAGCCGGAGATGCTGATCCCGTGAGGATCGGGGCTCCTTCGTCCCCGACACTTGTTCAACGCCGAACTGTCTCGGGGAAGGTAAGGTACTGGCGGGGTAAGTAAGTAAGTAAGTAAGTAAGTAAGTAAATTGGTGTTTTACGCCCAGTCAACCAGTGCGGTTGTATCAGGGAAAAACACTGGCGGGGACCAGGATCCCAGGTATGTGCGTGTGTGTGCGTGCGTGCGTGCGTGCGTACGCGTGTGTATGAGGTGAGAGGGTGGTGGAAAACTATACCTTAACGCTACATTGTCACTGCCAGAATGATTCCTGCATTAACATAGGCATCGATGAGAGCTTCTTTCTCTTTTTCTGTTTCCTCTCTCTCTCTCCTCTCTCTCTCTCTCTCTCTCTCTCTCTCTCTCTCTCTCTCTCTCTTTATGTTTAATTTATTGTGAGGGGCAGAATCACAAAGACAGTGTCCACAAGCCATTACTTCTGAAAGAGAAAGGAGAGCCGAAGCTGAATCGAACCGAGGTCTTTCGACCAGCCAAACGCCTGACCGCTAGGCCAAGCCGGCTCACACATACGGGGATGGAGTTGTCTGTCAGTGGCGCTTTACGTCCAC
The DNA here is from genome assembly GCA_018857735.1 of Alviniconcha marisindica. NCBI lineage: Eukaryota > Metazoa > Mollusca > Gastropoda > Provannidae > Alviniconcha > Alviniconcha marisindica. The sequence goes on along the minus strand of JABMCL010001612.1, from coordinate 915,670 downwards.
AGAAACCGTATGGCTTACTAGGGACGGGGAAGAATGGGATAGGGAACGAGAGCCGAGGCCCGCCTCACTGTTTGCACAGCTCCTGAGCTCTGTTGGAGATGGGGTTATACCACGGGGTAACTTACAGGGTGCGGGGGTTCAGGTTGGCACGACCTGGGGCTGTGTTTGTTGCAGAGTCTGAGACCAGAGGAGTGGACGGTGCTCGCTGCTTCTTTGATCGTGGTCCAAGTCTGGCAGGTGGGCGCTGTCGGTGGTGAGGGATGGGCGGCGCCTGGTCAGGTGAAGATGCTGCGCTGTGTTTAACGTTAAAGATGCTCGCCTGAACGTTTCGGTCTGCTCTTTCGTCCGTTCCGCTTAACGTGTTTCATTGACGTTAATCAGCGGGAGAGCTCTTGGATTTTAGCGTCCGTCAACCGCACTAAGCCACCTCAGAGAAGAAAGACAGGCAGGCAGACAGAGGCAGAGACAGAAAAACAGAGAAATGACGGCGGTCTGAACCTCGCCTGAACTTTGCAGTCTAAACCTCGTCAGTTCCGGTTAACGCGTACACGGATGTAAATCAGAAAAAGACGAGACGATGTCGGTCTCAAACGAACTCGCCTGAAAATTGGGGGGGATACAAACGGTCAGCCGTAGACAATGAATAAAAAACATTTCGAACGAGTTCAAGTTCCATTACAGCATAGTGATCTCTATCTGTTTTTGGTCGTTTGTGTGTTTTTGTTTTGTTTTTGTGTGTGTTGTTTTTTTGTCCCTGCAAACGGCACCGACCTTTGTCTGTCCTCAAAGTATCTCACAAAACCAACAGCACTTCAAAATTACGCTCTGGACAAAAGGCATGGACAATAAGAGCTGCCCTACTGATACTTGTTAAATGCCCCCCCACCTCCTTCGTCTCTGACATTGCTGGCGCTTACCTTGACATGCGCGTCAAGTGTTAACGTTTCAACTCATACATTGTAATATACCTGGGGCCGTTAGTACTGCACGCATCTTCTGCTTCATCTCTGACGTTTCTGGTGCTTACCTTGACATGCACGTCAAGTGTTAACGTTTCAAATCCTACATCTGGGCCGTAATATACCTGGGCCGTTAGTACTGCACGCGTCTTCTCAATCTCCGACGTTGCAGGTGCTTACCCTGCCCGACGCGACGTCCCACGTCCATATTTGCCGCTTTAAACCCTACATCATAACGGTAACTGGGCCGTTAGCACTGCAGGCTTCTTCTTCTTCTCCTCTGAGGTTGCAGGTGCTTACCCTGCTCGACGTCACACGTCCATGTCTGACGTTGCAGACGATTACCCTGCCCGACCTCACAAGTCCATGCCTGACGTTGCAGATGCCTACCCTGCTCGACGTCACACATTCATGTCTGACGTTGCTGATGCTTACCCTGCTCGACGTCACACGTCTATGTCTGACGTTGCAGGTGCATACCCTGCTCGACGTCACAGTCGCACGTTCATGTCTGACGTTGCAGATGTTTACCCTGCTCGATGTCACACGTCCATGTCTGACGTTGCAGGTGCATACCCTGCTCGACGTCACACGTCCATGTCTGACGTTGCAGATGCCTACCCTGCTCGACGTCACACGTCCATGTCTGACGTTGCAGATGCCTACCCTGCTCGACGTCACACGTCCATGCCTGACGTTGCAGATGCTTACTATGCCCAACGTCACGTGTCCATGTCTGACGTTGCAGATGCTTACCCTGCTTGACGTCACACGTCCATGTCTGACGGCGCTTTCCGCCGCTTTAAACCCTACATCAGAACTATAACTGGGCCGTTATTACTGCGGGCTTCTTCTCCTCCTTCTCCTCTGAGGTTGCAAGTGCTTGCTCACCCGGGTCGACGCTGCACTGTCTATTATAATACCCCGCACACTGCAGCGACTGAAGCGAGGAGAAGAATGTTCAACCTTCCCCGCCCCACATCACCACAAGCGACGGCCTGCCGAGCGGGCCAGCGCGATCAAAGCCAGACACTCTCCCTTCAAGCATAACACTCAACCGGGACGAATCTCACACATGCTAATTGTGTCCAGAGGCAAAAAAGCTACAACAACCGCGGAGAGATGGGAGGGAAAAGAGACACCCCCTGTCCTCCACCTCCCCAACCGAGAAAAGAAGACGAAGAAAAGACAAGAAAAAGAAAAAAAGACGAAGAAAAGACAAGAAGAAGAAAAAAAGACGTAGGGGTGGGGGGGGTATGTCTACTCACGGAGCGCTGATGGACTGCACGCCTGTCACACTCGCTGAGGCCTCTGCTGTGAACGGCATCGTGCCCGAGTGACGAAGGTATCTTCCTGCGACGTTGGCATCGATCCTCAAAGACGGTTAGGAATCACTTGCGTCACAGGTATAAATATACTCGCGCGCGCGCACACTCACACACACACACACACACACACATTTCTTCCGTGGCAGCTTCCAGGTATTTCCTGACGGTGAACTTTCGCCCGTTTTGTGGGACACGTGTTTGATCCTGAGCAATAAAATCGATCCTGAGTCATCAACCCCTTCCTTCAACGCCACACACGATCAAGGGAAAACAACTCGTTCTAGTCGGCAACACAGCCACGGTCATCTGTTCAACTCGGCGCTAAAAGGAGAAGCAAATCGAACATTTGTTTCCTTCAGGGAAGGGAGAGAAAAAAATGTAACCCGACTGCCACGGAGTCTTCGCCCGTTTTGACAGCTGAATGGCGACACTCAGCGAGTATACACGAAAGTCATGCATGCGCACACACACACACACACACACACAGCGAGCGACAGTAATAGGGACCCGACCCCACGACCCCCCCCCCCCCCCCATTATAGCGCTAAGAAAGACCTACACCCAGATGGGGGAAAAGAAAAGAAAAGAAAGGTGCAGAGCTTGTGAATGAACCAGGTTAGTAGTTAACATAAGCACACTGGCTTTACCTCGGCTTTGACTGCAGGGGGAACCCTCCGTTGATTTATGCGTCTCGACCTGACGTTTACACACACCACACACACACACACACACACACACACACACACACACCACACACACACACAGTGTGTCGCGTGAACACGCACACACAATGCACACACACACAGTGTGTCGCGTGAACACGCACACACAATGCGAATAAAACACACACACACACACACACACGCACACACACACCCACACACACACACACACACACACACACACACACACACACACACACACACACACACACACACTCACTCACACCGTGTGTCGCGTGAACACGCACACACAATGCGAATAAAACACACACACACACACACACACACACACACACACACACACACACACACACAGTGTGTCGCGTGAACACGCACACACAACGCGAATAACACACACACACACACACACACACACACACACACACACACACACACACACACACACACACACACACACAAGCTGAATGACAGTGAAAACAATCGCCCTGGTAACAGGTGCTTCCTTACTGCCTGGTTCAACTTGCCCGACAGGTCCGGGTGCCTCTCGCGTCAAAGAAGCCGGCGGCGCTTTGCCTAACTGGCCTAAGCCGGGACGAGCCACGCCACACGTGTCCGAACACACAGCTGCAGGTACATGTCCCATCCACGACACTTGTCCGAACACACAGCTGTGCATGTCCCATCCGTCAGTCTCACCCCGCGGCGCCTTCACGCAATGCTGACTTAAACGACGCTGAAGCGGGTCAAAGAGAAAAGACCTGTGATTGACACCTGGCACACTTAGCCGGGATAAAAGACGAGGCACGGTAGGGGCGGGGTGGGGGGACCGGGACAGGGGCTCTAAGGTTACACGGGGGCAGGTCCTGCTCCTTCTGTTCGCTTCACCGGCGGCTTCTGCCTAAGAACTTCTACGCCATTACCGCTGTCGGGCTCTTGTTGCCTCAACTGGGCTAAGAACGGCTTGTTCTCGGGAAGTGATTGCGAACAAAGGGTCCACGCTCGCTCGGATTTCCGTGCTCGCGCACCTTGCGAACAGAATAGGCACAAATCCAGTCCATATTGGCATGAAAGCCCCCTCCCCCGCTCCCCCCCCTCTCTCTCTCTCTCTCTCACTCACTCACTCACACACACACACACACACACACACACACACACACACACACACACACACACACACACACACACACACACACACTCACGTGAATAAAAACAATACGCACGCGTGTTATCAGCGTCAGTGTACGAGGTAAGGTCACTCTCATTCACTGTCGAACGACGTCGTCCTCCCCGAGGAGTGAAACGACAAAAACGGCTGACACACAGCCCAGCCCCCCAAAAAAAGACCTCCTGCAGACTTTGGTGACAGCGTCAGGGAGAGGCTCTCCCCCCCCCCCCCCCATTCCACCCACCCCTCTCTCTTCATACCCCCACCCCCACTCCCCTCTCTCTCTCTCTCTCTCTGCCCATACACGTGGAATCTCGGTCCCCGCCACTAGTAGTAGTAGGTATCTCTCGGGAGAGACACCTTGGCGCTCAGCAGGTGGGACTAACGACCGTGTGTGTACCACGACTTGGGTGGGTGGGAGTGGGCAGGTTCGCTCTGGATCGGCTCAGCGGTTTATGCGTTAATTACGTTCGGCCCTGACTTGTCAAGAGCGCGTCACGGATGAGAGAGAGAGAGGGGGGGGGGGGGGAACAAAAAGGTCAGCCAGCGTGCATCGGCTGCGGACAGAGTTCAGCTAACAGCCAGCTAACATCTGCTGGCCCACGACTGAATTTGAATGAGCAATCAAACTTTTTGTATTACAACCACCGCCCCCCCCCCCCCCCTCCCATCACACACACACACACGCTACACGTAACATGTTACTGCATTTTCTATAGCGACTCCTAGTTTCTTAGTCTCCCCTCCTCCTTTCCCACCCCCAGGTATATCACACACACACACACACACACACACACACACACACACACACACACACACACAACTGTCACACGCGCACACACACACACACACACACACACACACACACACACAAACACACTGTCACGCACGCACGCACAAACACACACACACACACTCACCACATACTGTCACACCCACCCACCCACTGCCACACACACCTGCTTTCAAAAACAACAAAACCTCACCAACCCAAATTGCAAAGTCACTCCCTTTTCACTCCCCCCCCCCCCCCCCCACCCCACCACACACATACAAAACCTGGGGTCTACTGCTACCCGCAACAAACAGAAGTCGACACCAGCGCCAACAACACAAACGTGGGCAGACGATCGAGCCGCGTGTTTTTCCTGTCTGGCTCGCCCCAGTGGACACGAACCACAAGACCGTGGCGCCAGTTAAACCAGCGTGTGGGATGTGGGAAGCAGCCAGGCCACGGGCCGTTGGGCCCAGGAGGCGGACGCTGGCCGTCAGCCGTGGACAAGTGCCAAGCACAGCACACCACCTCCTCTCCTCTCCCCCCCCCCCCCCCCCCCCCCTCCTCTCCCTCACCCTCCCACCTTGCCTGACTGAAACCGTGACCATCAAAGTGACACCAAGCTCTTGGCCACCCACCCACCTGTCATATCTCTCTTACCTCCCGAGTGGCGGGGCCGTGTCGGCTCGACCTGTTTGCTGGCAGAGCTCGGCCCGAGGCCGTCTGGTCGCCAAGTGTGGGGCAGTGCGGCCAGCACCGGCAACAACGATGATGATGTGGAGCTCAGCGTCCTCGGATGTCGGCTGACATAATATTAGGGACAAACTGTGACCAGCGCGTGTGCTTGGTTCAATGTTGCTTTACGTCCACAGAAACCATAAGGCTCGTTAGGACGGGGAGCCCAGGACGGCCTCCTCGACTTTCACACAGCTCCTGAGCTCTGACCGGCAACAACGTCCATGTGATGAAGTGATGCTTAATGTCCTCAGATGTCACTTGACATGTTAGGGACAAGTTGTGACCAATGCCGAAGCACGGTTCAATAATTCTTTACGTCCACAGAAACCATAAGGCTGATTAGGGACGGGGAGAAGGGGGGAAAGGGTATGGAGATGATGATGATGATGAAGGGATGCTTATGTCCTCAGATGTCAATTGACATATTAGGGACAAGTTGTGACCAATGCCGAAGCACGGTTCAATAATTCTTTACGTCCACGGAAACCAGAAGGCTCGTTAGGACGGCCAGCTCAGGACGGCCACCTCGACTCTCACACAGCTCCTGAACTATGACAACCGCAAAACACTCGACTTGCAGTCTACTTGATAACGTAATACCCACTCCATCGCGAAAGGCCCTACATAAAAGGGTGAAACACGAGTCATCAAAGCACACGCTATCCTGTGGAATGTATTTGCCGGCACACGCAATCCTGTGGAATGCATTTGCAGCAAAAGCAATCCTGTGGCCGACATTTGTCGGCAAACGCAATCCTGTGGAATGCATTTGTCAGCACACGCAATCCTGTGGAATGCATCAGCAGCGCAAGCAATCCTGTGGACCGCATTTGTCGGCAAATGAAATCCTGTGGAATGCATTTGTCAGCACACGCAATCCTATGGATTGTCAATTAATGTACCTGGTGACCCCCAGTGTTCAGCTGGGGAACGCTACAACAACAACAACAACAACAACATCAAATCACAAGTAAAACGCCTGATTCACTCTTCACGTTGCAGCTCACGTTGTGTTTGAAGAGGATCTGGATGGTAGGGAAGACACACACAGGGGGCGAATGTGGACCACACGGGCCGCAGAAATTCGAAAGGCAGAGTTGGTAACAGTTGGCGAAGCATGCACAGCAATATCAGTGACACCGGAACAGAGAGAGGGCTTAAGTTCCACTGTCTCTGGCTATATTCTCCTCTACTTCGGGCTGAACAACTCGGAACCTTTGACAGCCTGCGGGGCCCGGTCCGGTAGTCACTATCCTGCTACGCTACACAAAAGTTGTCTATTGAGTATCATTATAATACCTACTTCCCCATGGCAGGGGATCCTGACAGCGCAGTCGGTACAATCGGACCTACGCCATAACGAGCACCAGCCTCCAGATTCTGTGGCGCCTCTCTTCTGACTGCATGTACATCGGCTGCTTCACACCGAGTTCCGGTTGTGCGTCGAATAGTTAAACACACACGCGCGCGCGCGCGCGCGCGCATGCACACGCACGCTCGCACTCATGCACGCACGCACGCACACACATTCACTATACACGGAACAACAACAGAAGAAGATTGATAGATTCGTGTCAGCTGATAGTGCTGTAGACCCGAACACGAGTACTTCCTTGGTTTGATGTCCGTAATTCCCCTAGACTGATGTCACTCATTTTAATAGAATAGGGGGCGGGGCAATGCTGGAGGGATGGGGGGGGGGGGGGGGGGGAGGGGAGCGGGGTGGCACCGGACCGAATGCCTGTTGAAAACAGCTTCACTATTACAGTGACGATGTTAAAAAAAAAAAATGTTTATAAAAACAAAAGTCATAAAAATCAGCCATCATCAGCACATCAATTCATCAGCGACATATGCCCGGAAGGTGTCTAAAACAACAACAATCCCATTCATTCATCTCGCCCATCTGAATTTCGTTGCATCCAAAATAAAGTGCAAAGTTAATCCCAATAAAAATTAAATAAAATTAATTTTATTACTAAATTTACGTCCCGGCCCCTCCCTTGTCCCAGATCTAGGGTAGATCACTTCGTTCCCAAGCCCCCTCTCAACCTTGATGATGATGAAGTGTTGCTTAATGTCCTCAGATGTCAGTTGACATATTAGGGACAAGTTGTGACCAATGTCGAAGCACGGTGCAATAATTCTTTACGTCCACGGAAACCAGAAGGCTCGTTAGGACGGACAGTCCAGATCGTCCACCTCGACTCTCACACAGCTCCTGAACCATGATCTCTCAACCTTGGTACAGGACTCTCCTATAAAGCGACAGAAACCCAGCGACCTTGCGGGGCCCGGTAGTCACGAAGTCGGCCTTAGGAAGGTCCCGTTACGCGTGACCTTGTCCGTCCCGGTAATCACGAGGTCGGCCTTAGGAAGATCCCAATACACATGACCTTGTCCGTCTTGGTAGTCACGAAGTCGGCCTTAGGAAGGTCCCGTTACAAGTCGCCAGCCCGTGACCTTGTCCGTCCCGGCAGTCACGAGGTCGGCCTTCACACAACGAGTCCCGTCACAAGTCGTCAGCCAATGAATGACCGTGTCCGTTCCGGCAGTCTGTGACGATGTCGGCCTTAAACGCTGAGAGTCCCGTTACAAGTCGTCAGGCCCGTTACCTTGTCGTTTCCCCGGTGGTCACGAAGTCGGCCTTCACACAACGAGTCCCGTTACAAGTCGCCAGCCCGTGACCTTGTCCGTCCCGGCGGTCACGAAGTCGGCTCAACACTGAGAGTCCCGCTACAAGCTGATTGATGGTGGTGAAGTGTTGCTTAATGTCCTCAGATGTCAGTTGACATATTAGGGACAAGTTGTGACCAATGCCGAAGCACGGTTCAATAATTCTTTACGTCCACGGAAACCAGAAGGCTCGTTAGGACGGACAGCCCAGGACGGCCACCTCGACTCTCACACAGCTCCTGAACTATGAGCTGATTGATTGATTGATGATCGCTTATATAGCGCTATTCTCCGCTCTCTTGAGCAGACTCACTGCGCTCGCATGTGATTCTACATGAGTGACTAGCTTTTTATAGCGCGCTTTTTGAATATCCATCGAAGTGGTGTACTTACAGCGCTGGCAGGGCTGGTGCCACATGAAACTGCAGCCGTCTCGGCGCAAGTTCTGTGTACACCATACAACCATGCTCCATGTCACATCATGCAAAGCCACATACGTAAGGTGTATGCGTGTTTAGCTGTAACCTGCCACCTGCACTTTGGCAGAATGACCGGGATCTTTACGTGCTACTGCGGTAACACGGGGGTGGAACGGATACCGAAATAAGAGTCAGCACAGAAAGTCGACCCTGGAGAAGAAAATTCTCCCGCCGCTCCTGCGACCTTTCAATCACGAGTCCGGCGCTCTAACCACTGAGCTATCCCCGCCCCCAGAAGTTGTCAGACCCGTGACCCTGTCGTTCCCAGCAGACATGGGGTCGGTCTTCACACAACGAGTCCCGTCACGAGTCACAAGTCACCAGCCCGTGACCATGTCCGTCCCCCGGCGGTCACTGCGAGTCCCGTTACAAGTCACCAGCCCGTGACCATGTCCGTCCCGGCAGTCACGAGGTCGGCCTTTACACTGACAAGTCACGTCACAAGTTGTCAGACCCGTGACCATGTCGTTCCCCCGTTGGTCACGAAGTCGGCCTTCACACAGCGAGTCCCGTCACAAGCCGTCAGCCAATGAATGACCCACACTCCGATCATCGCTTTCCGACACCTTCCTCCAAACTCTGCCAGATTTAGTTACGCCACTGAAGGGGCACTCTTTATCTCCGCGCAACTGTCCAGCGACGCGGTCAGCGCCCTCCGAAAGGTTCGGGGACTAATATAACTGCAGAAGCAGCCTAGCGCCCAAGCACGCACGTAAACAAGAGACGCATCCACCCCGGGTCAAAAAGAGTTCTGTCTCGATTCAAACGATTGTGGTTTTATTTGTGCTGGTGCTAAACTTTGTTGGCGGCTATAAATGACACGCCTTGTTTTATTTGAGTTGTTTTGTAGCAAACTTACTACTGTTTGAGCACCAACAAAAAAACTGCTCGTTAGCTGACAGTTTTCTGGACCCTATGGCGTAACTAAATACAGCAGTGGTTGAAGGAAGGATGTCGTAAACCAGTGCTTGCAGTTTGCCAATGACCCTGTCCGTCTCGGTAGTCTGTGACGAGGTCGGCCTTAACACTGAGAGTCCCGTTACAAGTCACCAGCCTATGACCTTGTCCGTCGCCCGGTGGTCACGAAGTCGGCCTTCACACAACCAGTCCCGTCACAAGCCGTCAGCCAATGACCCTGTCCGTCTCGGTAGTCTGTGACGAGGTCGGCCTGACCACTGCGAGTCCCGTTAGAATTCGTCAGCCCCCGCGTACCAGGCTCCCGTTACAACTACATCATCAGCTACATCAGCCGGCTTATCAGTCGGGAAGGCTAACCAGCGAATATGGAGATGGGGGTAATGGGAGATCCATGCTGCGACACCGGCACCTCGCACACACCACCCCGCTATCTCGGATCTCACGGCATCCAGCGGCATCGCCGGAGTAGAGGTGCGGGAGGGAGTCAACAGCAGCAGCAGCAGCAGAAGTCCGGGAGGAAGCAGACAGCACCCGCAGACAGCGCTCGTGCATTAGCGCAGCAGGGGCGATTCCCCAATCTGCGGCACAAAAGGAACGGGTCCGAGATCAATGACATGACCTCAGCTCAGGGTGGGCGAGTCGCCGTCCACACCGATCAGTAGTCTTCTCTCGTCTCCTGACTCTGGACGTTGGCTATCACACTATCAGGGTTCATGGTCGTTCGCACAAGAAACGGCTGGAAGATCAATGGCTTAACTGACTTCGCAACTCTGGGCTGGCAAGTTTCGCACCAAATCTCTCACGTTTCATCTCGGTCCCACTGCACCGGGTTAACAAGACAGTAAAGCTAAATGTTTTGTTGGCAGCTATTCGTCCTGCGAAAACTCTCTCTCTCTCTCTCTCTCTCTCTCTCTCTCTCTCTCTCTCTCTCTCTCTCTCTCTCTGAAACGGGCCACAGGCCTATACTATAGACAAAAAAAACTTGACTCACTCTCTCCCTCTGTGGTCCTTTTCCTGTAAAAAATAATTGTCTCTCAAACAAATCTGACGAAACTTTTACACATCGTTGTGTACCAAACCGTCATGTTCAGTTTAACCCATTCTGTATGTTCTGATCTCCTTTTGCCTGAACTGAAGCTGGCACAGACAACGCCTTTGTCTCAGAAGCACAAAAAAAAAATCGTACTAGTCAGAAGCAACAACAACAAAACTCGTCTCAGAAGCAAAACGAAATCGTATCAGAAGCAACAACAACAAAAATCGTCTCAGAAGCAAAAGAATACCTATCCCGTGAACAAGAATTGATCTGAAAGATGAGTGGGCTGCCTGCACACCCCCAAGTGGATGATATACTCACCAAAACATTCGCGCAGCATAGCTACGTCAAAGTAGGGCGGGCGGTATTTCTGGCAGCGCTAACGCCGATCGTCAGTTTCCCCTGTCAGCGCGTTCAAGGTTAGTTGGTGCCTCCCTCCCTTCTTGGCAGACCTGACCTTGGCGTCAGCAGCAAAGGCGAGAAAGGAAAACACTTGTGTGAATCATCGCTCCATCCCAGCAGCGACGACGGTGACGGGCGGCGGCGAAGGCAGCAGCAGCAGCAGAAGTTTTACCGGCAACCGCCAGATCGGCTTCCCAATGCTTTATGAGCCAAAGTCCAAACCGTGTGGCCAAGTCGTCTCCTTTCCCGCGACTGACAACAGTGGGGAGACCGGCACGGCAGCATTGTTCATCACACACGACATGGTTTTAATCTGCTATGCAGGGCCATTTCATGCCTAGAACCCCTTCCCCTCCCCCCCCCCCCCCCCCCCCCCCCCCCCCCCCCGCCCCCCCACAACAACTCCTTCAAGCCGTCGTTCATTCATCCGTTGTCGTGTTTCGATTGTCAGGCCAGCTGTTGCCCGTTGTGGCCAGCTCGCTTGTCACCGCTCTCTCTCTCTCTCTCTCTCTCTCTCTCTCTCTCTCTCTCTCTCTCTCTGTGACTCCTTCCACCTCATTGCTCTCTGTTCGCCCAATGAAGCCTTTCAACGCCCCGACTGCCTTCCTCTCGCTCGGCTCTAGGCAGAACTGCAGCAGCAGGGTCAATTGACTAGGGATCGGGTGTTATGAACTCTTGGCTTGCCTGCAGGGAAATATTGCTTGAAAGGGGGTCGGTTGTGAGGCTTCTGGTATCGGCCGCAGAACGCACACGCGCACGCACACTTACCTGTTAATCATAGACCTAAGGCAACAGCACTTGGTTATCCTAGCCTTAAGACTACAGCACTTGATTATCATAGACCTAAGACTACAGCACTTGGTTATCATAGACCTAAGACTACAGCACTTGATTATCATAGACCTAAGACTACAGCACTTGATTATCATAGACCTAAGACTACAGCACTTGGTTATCATAGACTTAAGACTACAGCGCTTGATTATCATAGACTTCAGACTAAAGCATCGGCATCATTGTTATGTGTTAAACTGGAATTGCCGGAGTCTAAATTGAGACTGTTCGCGCGCCGGCCGGCTTTTGTTTTCGTACATCGTGCACGTGCAACTCGTACGCACAAGCGGCACGCATCAACCAAAGGCCCCGCACCCTGGAACCTACACGGCAATGTTCTCCGTGTAACTGCCACCCACCCGTCACAGTCGCCGCCGCCGCCGCCGAAGCCGCCGCCCGGAGCTACAATTACCTGGGACAAGCGCCTGGGCGTTAAAAACCAATTACTTACTTACTTCTGCCAAGAGCGGACCAGACAGCCTGCTTAGCAATACCCGATTGCCCAGCCGCCCGGGAAAGCGACGCCCGACTGGAGTTTTCTGTCGTCTAAATATAGACCAGACGAGTCTTTGTCTCTCTGGCACGTGCAACCCAAACAACGAACGGCGCGCTGCTGGCTGCAGGTACCGCAGTGAAGCTGCTCGCTACGCGATCTATCGGAGCGCCTGACGAGTCCGGTTCGGTACTCCCGTTATGAAGCAAGGGAGGACGAGACCTCCCACCGTCCTTTTGCCGCTTCGTGCCCCTGCTGACGCTCGGTGTCACCTCTAACGCAACGTCCTGGGCCACCGGGAGAATGCTCCTTTTTATGGGCCAGAAGTAAATGTCACTTGCACATTAGCCAAGACCTACGCGGTGTTTCAGCCAGCGGCTAATTTTCACAGGTAACCAGCCAGCGGTGCGTACCGCCGACAGACACAGCTCGACAAGTTCAAAAAGATTAATGCACGTGCATGACTGTGCATGCACGCGCACACACGTGCACACGCACGAACGCACGCGTGTACACGCACGAACGCACGCGCGCGCGCGCGCGCGCACACACGCTCACATTCTCTCTCTCTCTCTCTCTCTCTCTCTCTCTCTCTCTCTCTCTCTCTCTCTCTCTCTCTCTCTCTCTCCACACACACACACACACACACACACACACACACACACACACAATCTGCCCCTTCTCACGTCACACGTACACACAGCCTACACAGCTACATTTCCTACCGTCAGCGTGGGTCAAAGCGAAACCCATGACTCACTAAGGCGGCGGCATCAATAATGAACGAATTCGAACGTGGCCTTGGAATTTTCAATCGAACGATACGTCTCAAGGCACGCTTGCTCACTGGTAGGCTAGGCGACTAGACTGGAACAGACTGTCGTCGGGCAAAATTTGAAATTCTAATGACTCAAATATGCGCGTGTCAACTATGCAGGGCGCACGCACCATGCGCAAATATGTATACTATGTGTGGTGAAGTATTTCTCACAGGCAAGCTAAACTGTTGGAAGTACGTCTCTAAACAAAGACTCTCTGTTTGGAGAAGATGAGAGATGTCTGTATGTGCGTGCGTGCGTGCGTGTGTTGTGCGTATGTGTGCGTGCGTGTGTGCGTGTGTTGTGCGTGTGCGTGCGTGCGTGCGTGCGTGTGTGCGTGCGTGCGTGCGTGCGTTTACGTGCGCGGGCAAGTGCGTTATCAGAGAGACAGAAAATGCCAATATGACAGACAGTTAATTATCTGATATGTAATGCCCAGTCAACCGTGAAAGTCAAATCGTGGAGAGAGGATGAGAGAGGAAGAGAGAGAGAAAGTGACAGACAGACAGGCAGTCAGGCAGTCAGGCCGAGCTAGCAGAGCAGAAAGAGAGAGAGAGCTCTGCGCCAGATGACGCATTATGATGCCAGTCTGCAGGGTAGCACGGGCAAAAAGCATAGTCCTTAATCGAAGCACCGCTGTGCACAGTGCCACTAACCAGAAACAGACGGTAACCGCCAATAAAACCCGCGGCGGCGAAGCGAGTCCACTGTGCACGGTTTCAAGTCCATGATGAGTCATAGCCCGTAGCAGTTACATTATTCCCCTCCACCCCACCCCCACCCAGCACCCTCCATGTACACGCCGCATTGCCGACTCTCGATAGATCAGTGATAGGACAAGCATCACGTCTGGTTTGTATCCAATCAACTGTTGTTGGCCTCATTTGGACAGAGGAAAAATCAGCAGCACGTGCACCCCGGAACCCCCTCTTCGCTTGTAATCACACACAAGAGATTTATAACTCCATGGAAGAAAGGGGCGGGGGGGGGGGGGGGGGGGGCGAAGAAAAGAATGCGGTGATATTTGTATCAGCCGCATCCCCCATCCTCCACTCCGAAAAAAAGAAAGAAGTAAACGTAAAGACAGTAACACTAACCAGGCCACTTGTGGGTCCCCCACTCCCACCCCACCCCATTAATCAGTGTGGTCTTGGAATTCCTCAGACACTTTCCCAAGCGAAACAAGCTGATCTAGATTACAAATCCATTACGGCAAACAAGCACACCACAACAACGACGTTCCTGAAGGTAAAACTGGATGACGCAACGGCGAGTAGCTAGCTCCGCCACAACACAAACTTTCTTCCGTGAGATCAACAGATCACGGCAATTATCTATGCCCGTAACATCGAGTCATACAATTAAAAAGAACAGGGTGGGGTGGGGTGGGGGGTTATTTAATTATATACACGTGCGCATCACAGGTTCTGCGGGCCCCGACAGCCGAGCAAAGCTGCAAGACAAAAGCAGACCCTCGTGCAATGCAAGACGCCGGGGACATTGACGCTGCAAGCTAAACGTGACGCAAACACTTACCTGGCCGAGCGTCAGCACGTCGGTCTCTCCGATCATGACGTGTCACTCACTCACTCACTACCCGACAGCGGGAACGCCGTCCGTGCTCCATCCAACTCCACCCGAGAAGTGAACGAACAGTCCCTCCTCCACACTCCGAGTCATCAAGGAGACTCGTGATGTCGAAGAGACAACGGGAGAGATGAGGACGGTGCATCAAAGAGCCGGTGTCACAGGCACCATGATGATGACGGGGACACAGACAGGGCGGTGGAGCCGTACACGCAAGCAACACGCGTGCACGTGCAACACGCCGCTACCTGGCGACAATGCCAGCTTCACTGACTGCGTCGGCTCGGCGCCGGCCGTGGTATCCCTCTCACTCCCCGTGCACCCAGCACTGCAGAGCCGGCGAGTCGAGTCGAGACGCCTTGACAAAGACCTGTCTCGGCCGTCCGCCGACGCAACCGATCGAAGAGTGTGTTGTTCAACACCCCTCAAGCTGTGACACCATCACCCATGCACACACCCCAGTGCGCCGCTTGCTCCTAGCCCTTTGCCCCCTCTCTCGCCAACAGTCAGTCCCCTTTATTCCATCAACGCTTACTGTGTACAACCCAGTGTCTCTCTTGACTTGACATCCCCTCTTCCTCCACCCAGTGTTCTTCGTACACGTGTCTGTACTTCTCTGTCAAACCGTGTCTCTCTCACACACACACACACACACACACACACACACACACACACACATTAGTCTGGGATCAGGCATGCACCTCTCTCGCATTGTGTCACAAAGACCTCTCTCTCTCTCTCTCTCTCTCTCTCTCTCTCTCTCTCTCTCAGCACCTGCACGCACATCACGTGCATAGTATGTGGTGAAGGTGCAGGCGAGTATTGACACAGCGCCGGACCTGCTTCACTGACGCTGCCATGGGCGTCTCCCTTGTGTGTCAGGCGAAAAGTGTGTGTGTGTGTGTGTGTGTGTGTGTGTGTGTGTGTGTGTGTGTGTGTGTGTGTGTGTGTGTGTGTGTGTGTGTGTGTGTGTGTGTGTGTGTGTGTGTGTGTGTGTGTGTGTGTGTGTGTGTCGCGTGTGTGTGTGTGTGTGTGTGTCGCGTGTGTGTGTGCTGTGTGTGTGTGTGTGTGCGTGTGTGTGTGTGTGTGTGTGTGTGTGTGTGTGTGTGTGTGTGTGTGTGTGTGTGTGCTAGAGCTAGTCAGACTCGCTGCCATGCGGCAGACCGACTCACTGGGGCATGGCAGCGCCAGTTAGTGACCGTGGTGTCACACAAAGAGGGAAAAATCATTAAGAGGAAGCAGAGGAAACGGAACACGGCGGCAGCAGACGAATGTGCCGGTGCTGGAAATCAAGGGAGAAAAAAATAACTTAGCGCGCGTTCGCGTGTGTGTGGTGTGTGTGTGTGTGTTGTGTGTGTGTGTGTGTGTGTGTCGTGTGTGTGTGTGTGTTCGTGTGAGCGTGTGTGCGATCGTTCGTTGGAAGCAGCACGAAAGGCACATAATAAGTAAATATGTGCACACAATTGCCAGTTACGTTAACATGACTAATTATTTGGTTTTGACGCAAGTGCGCCGTTAACTGTGTGAGTCAAAAGACAAATTCTCTCTCTCTCTCTCTCTCTCTCTCTCTCTCTCTCTCTCCTCACACCACACACACACACACACACACACACACACACACACACACACACACACACACACACGCACGCACGCACACGTCAATTAGAGTAAAAAGACAAATTTTGTCTTTTGACGCCAGTAAGCCACCATAAGATAGAGTTGCACCGTGACAGGCGTTGGATTGCCTACAAATCGTCTGGAGCCCACAGACCGGTGTGGCGCCGCCCCCTCCCCCCACCTGCAGCAATATGCCGAAAACAACAGGAGAATGCCAAGTTATTCACACCACCAAGGTGATGTCGGCCCAAACCCTCAACAGTTGGTTCGTGGGCTGCTCCCACCATTCTCTTGCACACCCCCATCCCCGCCACACTCACACACGTGAATCCCCCCCTCAACCCCCCCCACACACACACACGCCAATCACTCTTCACTCTCTCTCTCTCTCTCTCACAGCACACACAGACACAATCTTCCTCCTCTCTCTCTCTCTTCTCTCTCTCTCTCTCTCTCTCCTCTCTCTCTCTACCACACACACACACACACACACACACACACACACACACACACACACACACACGTCGATGAAGAAAGGCTGAGCGGCAGAGTATCCAACCACGGTGTCTGTAATAATTAACGTATACAAATAAACACAGCAATTTTCCAAACCAACCAGTAGTAGTAGTAGTAGTAGTAGTAGTAGTAGTAGTAAGTCCTTTGCTACTAGGACGCGGAGAAGTAGTAGTGTCTTCAGAGCTTCCAGCAGGGATGATTATAAATTCTTCGCCCGAAACTATATACCCCGGCCCTCGCTGTTCCCAGCTGTTGCTGAAACAAACTAAAAGTGAACACCACGAAACATCCCTGCCCCCGCATAATCCACGACTTAATCGCTGCCCGTCTTAGCGCACACGATATCGCCTTTCACGTGACCCGGTCATGACACGACGCCAGCCAATCGCAACAAACGTTTTCAGGAAGCCGATCGAGCCGGCAGCACATCCAATGCACGTGCAATTAGCCGCCACCGGTGAAAACATCAATCGATCCCGAATTTACACGTTTCTCTTGTTCCCCCCCCCCCCCCCCCCGTCCACGATCAATGAAAATTTCAGCACCAGCAATTTAAGTCTCGATCCTCCTTTGCTGCATTGCGCTGCAATGTGTGTATATATATATATATATGTATATTCGTCAGAGCAGAGCTCTGATGGTTTGATCCGGCGCCAAACATAGTCTGCAAATGTTGCGAAGGGGCGGTAAAATACTTGAAATTTCACCCTCAATTTCCAACCTTCCCGCCTTCTCAGGTCATTCTCAAGGTCAAAATTTCCATTCATATCATCAAAGGATTGCTGTCATTTTTCTCTTGAGAGAACGCAAACTTGCACATGCGCAGAGCTCTCCGTTTGGCAGTGTGCTTCCTCCTTCTACGGTTCTTCGGGTTCCCCGAGAAATAAGACGTTAAGACTAACATCGTCATCTCGTCACTACTATTTTAATAGTTATAGAGTCAATTGTATTATGTAATTATAGGATCAAAAAAGAAGAGAGAGAAAAAGAAAAAAGAGATGCCAATTTGCACAGAAAAAGACAAAGAAAACGAAAATAAACACACACACACACACACACACACACACACACACACACACACACACACACACACACACAGATCTATGAAACGATTTTTTAAGGGGGGGGGAGGGCCCTAAGACCCGTTCATAAAAAGCGATACAGAGTTAACAACCTAAAGCGTGAAAGCCTGAAAGCAGGTTGACACGAACTAAACATCATTCCTGTGATACAAATGCAAAGTACCAGTAGCCAAACAAAGCTGTACAGCACAGCCGTAAGCACAAAGCACAATGACCACTTGTTTCTGACACCTCAATCTGTTACACTGTGAACCTGCACCCCCCCCCCCCCCCCCCCCCGACCCCTTCCCATCTTCATACCTCTCCCTTAAAGGACCAGAACACCTTTTCCACTCGTTCATCGAGTCTGTTCCCAGGCTTAAAGTGGCGGTGCATCAACCATGGGCTTGTAAAAACCACGGACTTGTCAAATGCAAGTCCGTGGCAAACGGGCAGGGCGGAAAGCTCAGTGGTTAAAGCGCCGGACTCGTGATCAAGGCGCCGGACTCGTGATCAAGGCCGCGGGCTCCAGTCCCGGCAGAAGAGGCGAGAAAAGTTTCTTCTCCGGGGTCAAGCTGGTTGAAGTGTCGCTTTGCGTCCACAGAAACCGTAGGCTTATTAGGGACGGGAGCCCAGGACGGTCACCTCGACTTTCACACAGCTCCTGAGCTCTGACTCCAGGTGTCAACTTTCTGTGCTGACTTTATTTCAGTATCCGTTACACCCGCGTGTTACCGCAGTAGCGCACGTAACAGATCTCAGTCATTCTGCCAAAAGTGCAGGTGGCAGGTAACAGTTAAACCACGCAAGCACCCTACGTATGTGGCTTTGCATGAAGTGACGCGACATTGTGCATTGTTGTATGGTGTACTCAGAACGCCCCGAAACAGCAGAAGTTACACGTGGCACCAGCCATATAACAACCAAACAGCTCTGTAAGTACACCATTTCGGTGGATATTTAAAACGCGCTGTAAAAGGATACAGTTACCCATTCAGAATCACATGCGACAAGAACGCAGTGAGTCTGCTCGAGAGCGGAAAATAGCTATATATATATATATATATATATATATAAACGAGCAACAACAACTACCTTACGCTATACGCGGCTCCACCGACGCTGATTGACCGATCAAACTATCAAGTCCAGGTTAGACTTAGCTGAAAACAGGGACAGAAAACTTCCGGAGATGGCAAACAGAAGATCACTCTGTTGAGCAAGACCTCATCAGAGGTTTAATATTGTACAACTGATTGTCTAGCAGAAACGATCGGGCGCTCGGGGGTGCGGTTAGCAACATGCACCGCAGATGCACACACACACATACACACACACGGCCGGAGGGGGGGGGGGGGGGGCATTCAACGTCCTGCCGCAAGTGTAAAGCCAGCTTCACAGCAACATGCGGAGGTGACCGTCATTTTAACGTGCCGCCCCCCCCAAAAAAAAAGAAGAAGAAAAAAAGAAAAAAAGAAGAAGCAACCACACACAAACAGCAACAGACAAAAACCCACAGTTTCGTAGCAACAGGCGACAAATAGAAAGAGGTGACCGTCGCTTTAACTGCGACGTTCGGCCCAAAAAAGGCCAAGTAGCAGATCATGGCTTCGGGTCACTTTTACATCACGCTCTATGTGTGAGACAAAGCCAGCTTCACAACAACAGGAGACTCGTCATTGTGAAAGTGGTGACGTTAAAGACAGACAGACAGACAGAGACACAGAGAGACAGACAGACAGACTCCAAAAGAGAGAGGGAGGGAGGGAGGGAGGGAGAGAGAGCGAGAGAGACAGACAGAGAGACAGACAGACTCAGACAGAGGGAGGGAGGGGGACAGACAGACAGACAGAGACAGAGTAAGGAAATTGGTGTTTTACGCCCAATTAACCAGTGCGGTTATATCAGGGCGATGACAGAGACAGAGACAAAGAGACAGACACAGACATAGAAACAGAGAGAGAGAGAGGTCAATGATCCAGCTACAAGCGAAAAGCAGATGGAGGTGACCGCCCCTTTAATGTTGCGCCCTAAGCGTGTGACAAGCCAACACAGCACGTACTATAACAACAGGTGACAAGTTGATAGACGCGTACGCCACTTTAGCGTCTCGTAAAAAAGGAAAGAAAAAGGGAAAAGCCCACTTCACAGCAATAGGCGACAAGTAGATGGAACAGGTACATGACCGTCTTTGTGTGTGTGTGTGTGTGTGTGTGTGTGTGTGTGTGTGTGTGTGTGTGTGTGTGTGTGTGAGAGAGAGAGAGAGAGAGAGAGAGAGAATGTGGTGTGTGTGTGTGTGTGTGTGTGTGTGTGTGTGTGTGTGTGTGTGAGAGAGAGAGAGAGAGAGAGAGAGAGAGAGAGAGAGAGAGAGAGAGAGAGAGAAAGAGAGATAGTGTGTGTGTGTGTGAGAGAGAGAGAGAGAGAGAGAGAGAGAGAGAGAGAGAGAGAGGGGTGGTGTGTGTGTGTGTGTGTGTGTGTGTGTGTGTGTGTGCGTGTGTGTGTGGACGAGCGCGCGCGTGCGTGCGTGAGGGGTGCGTGCCTGTATGTGCACGGTTCTTCCAAATTCGTTTAACAAAATTTAGCTTTGGGGTTCGTTTTTGTGACTGCCGCGTTTTTCATTTTCTGTTTTTGATGTTTTATTTATTCCCTCCCAACTTTCTCCGTCTCCGTCACTGCGCGTGTTTCAACACTGCGTCGTCACGTGGACCACACGGCAAAAAGCCAACTGTAAACAGAGTCGCCAGAACACACAGTGCATCAATATGCAACCTATATTTGCCACTCAATCGATCGTGATACACGTGCAAAATAGAAACGCAGCAACACGTCACATTTGTAAGCGCAGCAGATGGCAAGTGTCTGCAACCCCCCCCCCCCCCCCCCCCCCCCCCACCCCCACCCCACCCCCCAACTTTCCTCGCTGCTCTCTTATTCGACAATCTAAACAAAGCGAGATCAAAAACGGCTTGTATTCAACGACTGAGTAACGCCGTACTTGGAATTCTCTGCATATCCAGCTCCCCACCCCACCCTGTTTTTATTCTGTCTCCCAGAGTACCGGAGCGCCGAACTGTGCGAAAACCAGCTGCAAACACAGGCCCTCAATGAAAGATGAACGAATAACTCCCGTTAAGCAACAGATGAATATTTCGCTCTTTCCCTTTCTCATTTCCCCCCCCAATTTTGCGCCCACTCTCATGCCATCAGAGAATCCCGCGCACAATTGCGAGTATTCAGGCATGCAGCCTCGCAGGGCCCCCGTTTCATCCATTAGGCTCTTTTCATACATCCACACCAAGTTCAACCCCCATCAGGCTTTCTGTCTCGGCCGTTCCACAGATTCTGTTTTTAGTTTCTCCTGTTGGAAGACCTCGGACATCGGTGCTGTGCGGTGCTTAGCCGTAGCAACGGCGTTTTGTTTGTATTTTTTTGTGTATGTGTTGTTGCTTTTTGTTCTTGTTTTTCATTCTTTTTTGTTCTCGAGTCGTTTTCGCATCTCCAGCCTCGGAGTTTTTTACCTTACCGTTTCCAAAACTCTTCTTGCGCGAAAATAAAATTAGAGGAAAACAAACACGCCCGACGAACTCCATGGGCCATTCATTACCGGAAGTGACGCTAGACCTTGCCCGATGTTCAGAGGGAACCCCGGCTCAAAAGTGCCAACAGCACTCTGGAGTGGAGCGTTTGCCGTGCGGGAATGGCCGACCTCGGCTTTGTTCGTCGTAGAAATTAGGCAGAATGACAGCGGAGAAGACGAGGAGAAGTCATAACTCGGATTCACCCCATCTTCCTGGAAGTGTTCTTCATTTTCAGGGTAAGAGTGAGAGGAGGTGGACCACCCTGCACGAGTATCTGAGTATTCCCCGACGCTCCAGAAGACCTGAGGAAGTTCAAGTCGTCACATTCCACGCGCAGGTAAGCGCTTCGCGGCTCTCCCGCCGCCACTGACCTACACCGGAGGTCGGTCGTCATCACCGCGACGTCATCTGTACTTCGTCACCGAGTATCCTGTCGTCTGGTCTGTTCCTTAGATCTCCTTCTTGTGGCTCTCCCGCCGCCACTGACCTACACCTGTCGTCATCACCCCGTCGTCATCTGTACTTCGTCACCGAGTATCTTGTCGTCTCTTTGCATACACTGGTCTGTTCCTGAGATCTCCTTCTTGTGGTCGCCCCGATATAACCGTAATGGCTGACTGGGCGTAAAACACTAAAGTTACTTACTCCTTCTTGTGGCAGCAAAGATCATTTAACTGCCCTAGTTTTTCGTCGTCGTCGTCGTCGTCGTGGTCTTCGTGAAAGTGTTAAACGCTACAGCAGTGATTCAGACACAGCCGACCGACAAGGCAAAGCATTGGCATCGATTCTGCGTGTGGTCCTTACATTGTGGATTTATAGCCACTTCTCTGCTTTACTAGCTTCGGCGCCTACAGGGCGTTATTTTTTGTTAAGTGTTCGGCACGCACGCTTCACGGCCTCGTTACGGCCAGAATCGACATTTGAACTCAACAACAACAAATCTCGAACTCAAAACCCGGATGGTGGAAAAATCAAGATCCCCCCCCCCCCCCCCCCCCCCCCCCCCCCCGCCCCCATCACCCCCCCCCCCCCCCCCCCCATACACACACACACACACACCTACGCCACCAACCCTAACTACTCAACCCAGTTTAGGTGTTGGCTGGTTAGCTAGTTGCTCGAGATTCAACAGCTAACCAATCGACAAGGTCCTAACCGGGCGAAACAAAGAAATCGTCAAATCTCAATCGAAAGTCACTGCAGGTCTGATGACGA
Source organism: Alviniconcha marisindica (assembly GCA_018857735.1). Classification (NCBI taxonomy): domain Eukaryota; kingdom Metazoa; phylum Mollusca; class Gastropoda; family Provannidae; genus Alviniconcha; species Alviniconcha marisindica. The sequence goes on along the minus strand of JABMCL010001612.1, from coordinate 892,792 downwards.
CTGTTTGGAGCGGATTGGGGGTGGGCGGGGGTGTGTGAACGAACCAGAAAAGCAGTAAACACGCAGTAGGCGACGCACACTACCATAGTACAGGAGCTGTGTGAGAGTCGAGGTGGCCGTCCTGAGCTGTCCGTCCTAACGAGCCTTCTGGTTTCCGTGGACGTAAAGAATTATTGAACCGTGCTTCGGCATTGGTCACAACTTGTCCCTAATATGTCAACTGACATCTGAGGACATTAAGCATCACTTCATCATCATCGTAGGCGACGCACGCAAAGCTATATTCTGATCTAACCCCTGGCCTTAAACTCAAAGATAGAACCTTCGACAGCTCCGTTTCCAGTTTCTAGTTATCAAAAGCAGGGGGTGGAGGGACGCTTAATTTCAGGGGATGGAGGGGGAGGGGGTGGAGGAAGAGGGAGGAGGGTGCTTTAATTTCTGCGTTCCTCGGGGCCCAGGCGCTGCTTGCACCAGTCAGCCACCCCAGAGGCTGTTGGTACCGCTAGTCCCAGAGTGTCCCCCCGCCCCCACCCCCTCTCCAGCGATGCGAAGAGAGGCTTCTTCCCTTGACAATGACCAGAACCGAGGAGCTACCACCCCGCCACCGCCGTGGCTATTAGCGCCGCCTCAGCAGCCCAAACACTGCTTATAATCTGAAAATTGTCTCCATGGAAACGCTCCAATTAAGAGTAAGCGTTTGTAGCCAGGGACAAATTGATCCCGACGCGATCGTCCAAGTCTTTCACTGCGCTCCTTCTCTGTGTGGTGTGTGTGTGTGTGTGTGTGTGTGTGTGTGTGTGTGTGTGTGTGTGCGTGCGTGCGTGCGTGCGTGCGTCCGTGCGTGTATAGGTGTGTGGTGCGTAGGTGTGTGTGTGTGGTGTGTGTGTGTGGTGCGTTGTGTGGTGCGTGTGGTGTCGTGGTGGTGTGTGTGTGTATGAGGTGTGTGTGTGTGTATGAGGTGTGTGTGTGTGTGTGTGTGTGTGTGTGTGTGTGTGTGTGTTGTGTGTGTGTGTGTGTGTGTGTGTGTGTGTGTGCGTGCGTGGTGGGCGAGCGTTAAATGAGGTGGAGGAGTGTGACCGGTGTGAGGAGGGGACGAGGAGCCAAGTGGAGTGCGGGGCAAGGCGGTGCGTGCGGTGCGGTGCATATGATGTGTTTGCCGTTGTGTATTTGTGTATGTAATGTAATGACGAGGGGAGCTGTGTGTGTGTGTGTGTGTGTGTGTGTGTGTGTGTGTGTGTGTGTGTGTGTGTGTGTGTGTGTGTGTGTGTGTGTGTGTGTGTGTGTGTGTGTGTTGGCGTCCGGAGTGGCGCACGAAGCCAGCTATAAATGAGGATGACGAAGGAGACTCGTGACCGAGACTGTGAGGAGGGGAACGAGGAGCCAAAGTAGGAGGCAAGGAGGCAAGGAGGCGAGGATGGTGGGAGGAGGGGGGGGGGGGGGGGGGGGGCAATAATCAAAATGCTGCTGCTCTTGCCGTTGATGACTATTATGGTAATAATAATAGTAATGACGAGGAGGACTGCAGACGTGTGGAGCCTCTCACCGTCCTACATAAAGGCAGTAACCAGACTCTGAAGTTAAGATCAAATTAACAAGCGCCTGCATACACAGAGGTTACACGCATGCGCGCGCGCGCACCACGCACGCACGCACACGCACACATGCACACACGCACTCACTCACCACACACCACCACACGCACCACGACACACACACACACACACACACACACACACACGCACGCACGCACACGACACACACACGCCTGCGCGATCCAGGAAGCTGCTTTGAAAGTTTCGACTCGCTGGCTGTTTACTCCAAGGGCATGAATGACTGGAGATCACGACACCATAGCTAAATCATGACACATTAACGCGGCATCCCCTCCAAGGTAGACATCAAACTTGCGACACTTCATTCCCGCTATACAGGTTTCAACCGCAAATTCAACATACCCCCGGCCCCCTCCCCAAACGTTTGACTTTGCGGCGCCTACTTCGGTAGCGTTATTGCTCGCAACATCTCTCTCTCTCTCTCTTCTCTCCCCCCCCCCCCCCCCAACCCCCATCCTCACCTGTCCACCCAAATCCACCCCCATCAATGTGTTGCCCTGTGGCCCCCCAAGACCAGTATAAATGTATTAAGCACAACGCAGAAAGTCACTATGCAAATTTTAAATGATCTCTCTTTCAGGTTCGTCCTGATATAACCGTTCTGGGTGACTGGGCGTAAAACATCAACTTACTTACTTACTTACTTACTTACTTACTTACTTACTTACTTACTTACTTACTTACTTACTTACTTACTTACTCTTTCAGGCTGCCATCGTACCTCGCTTACAGGTTGCAGAGCATCCGACAAAGTGCCGACGTTAGACTGTTATCCCTGGACAGTGGACTGGACGGACCCTCGGCGCGATAGAGACTCGACAACTTCACAACCGTTGAAAAACTCCCCGCCAACCGCACAGGGTCACCTCAAGACAAACCACGCATTCCAGCTTCTTCCCACGCCAGTTCTAAAAACACAAGTCACTAAATCACAGGCACAAAGCTGGTCTACGGTTCTGGACACACACACACACACACACACAACGCAGTTAACGGCAAAGGCAACCAAGTCAAAGGACGACCAGTAACAAGAAGTTAGTTCTCGGATTTTAACGTCCACACGGTAAACCGCACACAGGCTCACCTCAGGCCGACGCTGAAAATAATCAGTGAAACTCCACCACCGTCAGTCTGCAGAAACCTTCGTCTTCTCGTCTCCTCGGGAACGGCGAACAATAATGACGACATTTTCAAAGCGCTGTGACATTCAGGTGTGTATCGAATGACAACAGCTGATCTGACAAAACGCGGCAGCCGCACAGCATGCTTTATCGACGTGTACGTGTGCATACGTCCTTCCGCAGCAACTCTCATCAGTCTCGCCCTTTATAGACCCAGCCCCCAAACAACGGCTAGCAGTTTATATCCGAGACAAGTTCACTTTATAGATTGTCCCTAATATGCTCTTTGGCATCTGGGGACATTCAACAAGAAGAACGAACGAACGGCTAGCAATAGGTCCTACGTATATGCAGCCGGTTCCGTTACGTCAGTCAAGAAGGTTCCCACTGCGGCTGAGACCTTGAGGGTGACGCAAAAGGGCGAACGCCTCCAGTACTCGGTGAGTGCACTGCAGTGTAGCACCGTTAGGACCAGCGGCCAACGGTAAGACTACGCTCTTCTTCTGGCACCCGCATGCTGACAATCCAGCAGTACAAACGCAAGACTCGTGGCTTTCGCACCTTCTCTTGCTTTGGACCCCGCATTTGCAATTCACTCCCACAAGACCTTAGACACTGCTCAACCCGGTCATCTTTTAAAGCCAAACTGAAAACCTTCCTCTTCTCACAGTCTTTTCATCCTAACTAATATCAGTACCCAGGTTCTGCTACAGTCAGTGTGTGTGTGTGTGTGTGTGTGTGTGTGTGTGTGTGTGTGTGTGTGTGTGTGTGTGTGTGTGTGTGTGTGTGTGTGTGTGTGTGTGTAGTGCGTGTTTGTTTTTTCAGTATAATACTTTATGTAAATTGTTTTGGTCGGACTGTGCTCTACATGTGTATAGATTATCATATTGAGGTTAATATGTATCATGTGAGCGCTCAGGGCGTTGATGAGCGCATGATAAATGTGCATTATTATTAACTGTCGGGGACACTTGCTGAACAGTGGCCCGACAACCTCAAAGTGTCTCGTTGTTGTTGTTGTTGTTGACGTTTTGGATACCTGCATAACAGCTCTTTCTTCTTCTCCTTCAACTATATATCAACGTTATTAGAGCAGCTATTAATTTCCGATGAACACTGAAATCGGCTACGTTCGTTTAAGACGAACGACCCCTTCTGCTGTTATTGACCAATGCAGCGCCGCACACACAATCACGCACGCGCGCGCGCGCACACACACACACACACACACACACACACACACACACACACACACACACACACACACACCACGCACGCAGGCACATACACACACACGCACGCAGGCACATACACACACATACACACACATCACACCACACACACACACACACACACACACACACACACACACACACACACACACACACACACACACACACAGGCACACACATACCACACTACATCACGCAGGCACACACACACACACACACACACACACACACACACACACACACACACACTACACACACATACTCACGCAGGCACACACACACACACACACACACACACACACACACACACACACACACACACACACACAGCACACACATACACACACATACTACGCACACACAACCACACACACACACAACACACACACACACACACACACACACACACACACACACACACACACACACACACACACACACACACACACACACAGAACGAACTGTAGGAATGTGGTGTTCAAGTCAACCGCGCCGAACCCCTTAAGCCAGTCTGTCGCCAGCCGCCGATAACGACCGGAAACGGAGGCAAGGATTTCAAATTTAAATTCTAAAACATTCCGTTGTCCTTGGGAAGAGGATTGTCTACGTCTATCTATCTCTGTCTCCCCATCCCTTCCCCTCCTTCTCTAATAGTTCCCCCCCCCCCCCCCTCCCCCTCCCCCCCCCCCCCCCCTTTGTCTTATGGGCTTTTAAGCTGAAGACAATAAAACGTCAAAGCGTCAAACCTCCCCTCCCCCCCAGTGAGCCGGTTTGGCCTAGCGGTAAGGCGTTAGGCTGGTAAGCAGAGAGACCTCGGTTCGAATCCTCTTCGGCTCTCCTTTCTCTTCAAAAGTTGTCGCCTGTGGACACTGTCTTGCGAGTTTGTCCCTCACAATTATAAAACATTGAAATGGCTCTCATTGCTGCCCACCTCAATGCCGAAGTCATTCTGGTGGTAACAGTGTAGCGATAGGTATATAATCTCCTCCTCCCACCTCCACAACCCCTCTCTCCCCCCCCCCCCCCCCTCCCCCTTCCCATCCCCCTTCTCCCCGTCCCTAATAAGCCTTACGTCTTCTGTGGACGTTAAGCATCATGTTTACTTTCCCTCCCCACCCCCACCTCCCCCGACCCCCTTCACCTCCCCACCAACCCCTGCCGAAACCCGACCTTTACCAAACTCTCAACAGATTTTCCCAACCCTTACCACCTACGGAAAATCCACTCCCATGCCCCCGGCCCAAACCAGATTGTCAGGAGTGTGGACAGGTGAAGTGGCGAAAGAACGAACGAACGAACGAACGAACGGCCCGGGAGCGCGATGGG
>JABMCL010001612.1:872500-882500 GCA_018857735.1 Alviniconcha marisindica | reverse complement strand
GAGGGGACGGGGGGGGGGGGGGGGGATAAACTTATAAACTTTGGAAAACATCTATCGTTCTCGATCACCTAGAGGGGGCGACCCGCACGATGAAGTGGAAAGGGGGAGGGGGGGGGGGGGACGGGGGGGGGGGGACGGACGGGGGGGGGGGGAGGGAAGGGGGGGGAGGAGGATAAACTTATAACTTTGGAAAACATCTATCGTTCTCGATCACCTAGAGGGGGCGACCCGCACGATGAAGTGGAAAGGGGGAGGGGGAGGGACGGGGAGGGGGGGGGGGGGGGGGGGGGGGAGGAGTAAACTTATAAACTTTGGAAAATATATATCGCTCTTGATCACCTAGAGGGGGCGGGGCGACAGACACACAACACCAATACCAACACCAACACCAACACCAACACCAACAAAGAAAAAAAGAAGAAAAGCTAACACTAGAGACTGAGGAGCCGGGGCCGGAGGGAGGGAGGGGGAGTAAAAACATCAAGTGGGTTTCGTGAAGTATTCTCAGGGGGTATTAGGCATGGTGGGGAGGAGGGGGGGGGTGTACGGGGGTAGTTGGGTGGCGGACAAGCAGTAGGGTTAGTTAGTTTGGGGATTTTAAGGTCGCATCAGGACCAAGGCAGCACGTACATGTGTGCGTGTGTGTGTGTGTGTGTGTGTGTGTGTGTGTGTGTGTGTGTGTGTGTGTGTGTGTGTGTGTGTGTGTGTGTGTGTGTGTGAGTGGTGTCGCGCGCGCGTGTGTGTGTGTGTGTGTGTGTGTGTGTGTGTGTGTGTGTGTGTGTGTGTGTGTGTGTGTGTGTGCGTTCGTGAGAGAGAGTATGTGCGTGCGTCAGAGACAGAGAGAGTGCGTGCGTGCGTGCGTGCGTGAGTGTGCGTGTGTGTGCATGCATGTATGTGTGTGTGGGGGGGGGGGGGTGCGGGCGGCGTGTGGGGGGGGGGAGTGACGGGGGCGTGGCAGGTAGACAGTTCAGGAAGTAGACTGTGGGGAAGTTGCCCCCGGGGGGGGGGGGTGGGGGGGTGGGGGGGAGATTTGTTCAGGAAGACTTCAACACATTTTCAACCCGACCCAACCAGCAAGGGACGCGCCGCGCTCAATCCCGGCCCCGCGCTGTCTGTATAGCGTACTAGCTGCTATTGCAGTCCAACAACCACTGAACGAACTGAGCCGGGCCCCTGTGGACCTGAATTCATTAACGAAATCAATCGGCCGCAAGGTGCCCCCCGCGGGTGATGTCCATGTGCAACGCTGACCCGTTCACCGCGCTTCTAGCGGAGTTAATTAGCGGGCCCTTATTCCCCGACTTGGAGGTGTGTGTGCCGCCGACGGGGGCCACTGCCTCGGCCGTGGCTTGACCACACATAAATAGATTTCCACTCACTGCAGAGGTTAACTGTGATGGGCATGTAGGGTCGCCGGTGAACCTGGCGGGGGGCCGAAGTGGACAGAAACCTGCTGACCCGTGACAACTAGGACAGTGTGTGTGTGTGTGTGTGTGTGTGTGTGTGTGTGTGTGTGTGTGTGTGTGTGTGTGTGTGTGTGTGTGTGTGTGTGTGCGTGCGTGCCTGAGTGCGTGCGCGTGTGTGTGTGTGTGTGTACACACATACACGCACACACGCGCACGCACGCACACACACGCACGCACGCACTCAGGCACGCACATCAGGCACGCACACACACACACACACACACACACACGAATGTTCACGCGCGCGCGCACGCACTCCTTCACACACACTCACACACACACATACACACACACGAATACTCACACACGCACACTCCTTCACACACACACGCGCGCACGCACGCACGCACGCACACACACACTCCTTCCGTCTCCTGTCTCTACCCCCACCCCACCCCCCACCCCACCCGCCTCCGCCCCCCTTTCCCTTCTCTCACTCATTCCCTCGATTCTCTTATTTTGTTAGGCGCGAAGGAAAATGATGGAGCGTGCTTGCCCATAATCAGTTGCAGTGGAACATGAACGGAAAGCCGTTATTATGGATGACTAACACGTCCAGCGTACAGCACTGCTTTGGGGGAAAGACAATTGCGGAAAAGAAATGAAAAAGATTGGGGGGTGGTTGTTGGGGCGGCGGGGGGGGGGGGGGGGGGGGGGGGGGGGGGGGGGGGGGGGGGGATGGGAGGGTACAAAAAGAACCCCCTAAAAATAAAAATAAAGGACAGAAAGAAAAATGCAATATGAAAAGAAAGGAAGAAACAATAAAACACGAATCACAACACGACAGCCGAATCATAAACCTTCACTGGTCAAACGCAAACTCATCAGCTAAACATATTCAAGCTGCGGCTGGCATAAGAGCATACTGTCCCCCACAGAAATCACAGTTATTTATCGAGAGAGATTGGGCGGAGGGGGGGGGGGCGGTAGGGAGGGGGGTGGGGGGGCACATTCCCCCAACCTTCTCTCTCAATAAATAACCTTGATTTCTTTTTAAGGTTTTCTCTTGTTTTCACCTTGATTAACAGGAAAACGCCCGTTGTTCAAAGATTTGAATGTAGTTAACTGTGTTTATGAGCGTTTACAATAAGCTTAGCTTGTTCAGTGCTCACACACTGAGTAAGTACGTTTGTCCATATTTACGACAATCAAGTTTCATTCATTCATTCAACCAAACGCAAACGTTTGTCCATATTTACGAAAATCACGGTTATTAATTCAGCCAAACGCAAACTCCTGTCCCTGCCAGTCCCCCCACTTTCATAAAGCAAAAGGCCTCGGACAAGTTAAGGAGCGCTTCCCGAAAAGAAAAGGAAAAAAACACGAGAAAAAAACACATGAAAAACGACACAGCAAGCACAGGACAGACAGGAGAGGAAGACAGACAGGAGATGAAGCAGAAGGCCTCAGACAAGTTAAGGAGCGCTTCCCACGAAGCGACACAGCAAGCACAGGACAGACAGGAGAAGAGAGAAGAAAAGAGATGAGGTGAGGAGAGGAGCGGGGGGCCTATAGAGCCCTGATTAGCGGGGGCCGTTTGTCGCTCTAACAGCCTCCAATCAATGCAGATCGGAGCCCAAAGCTGACGGCAGCTCCTTCCCGCTGTCACAGTCGCCGTAAGCTGCACAGCCAAAGTCTCTTGCCCAACACTGAGTGAGATGGCCAGAGGTTATTTATCGGCTGAGGCTGTCATCTCTGCCCCTCATCAGTGTACATCACGTCAGAACTTCCGGTCTTACCCCCCCCCCCCCCCCCTTCCCTCCCCTCTTGCAGAACCTTCCAGACTGTACAGAAGACTGGCGCGTTTGTGTCATTGCTGTCAACTGTACATGATACGTCATAATTACGTCACGACAAAACACATAGTTATAATAACCCTTTTATATATACAACAAACCCAAACAAACAAAATCAAATCTGGTCAAAAAAGTCAGACATGTATTAGCGATTTTTTTAAGGGGAGGGGGGGGGGCGAGAAAAAAAATCGCACTTCATTCACCGATATTCAACCACTCAACTACAATCCATTTAGACATAACGAATGCATCCTCCACTTTCTCACGGGTACCAATGCAAAAACAACTCAATGAAATCGCAGTCACGAGTCCCATTCATTGTTGTGAATGCAGTCCATGACACACGTCACTTTGTATGTTAGTAGATTAGGACACGGTGAACCCGAACGGTAAGTAGGCAGCAGCCAGCAAGGAGGCATGCAAAGCCACGTTCTAACCTGATCAAGGTCTTAATTTATTTTGCAAAGAGGGGTCCTTTGACAGCTTTGGACCACCACCAGACGGACCCTTAATTCCCGCCTCCGCAGCCACCCGCCCCACCACCAGGCTTTACGCGTGAAGAGGATCAGGGGGAAATGAAGTTGAATGAACCTCACACTGTGAAAAATCAACAAAGGAGTTAATTAGCACTCGACAGATGTCTCACAGACAACTCTAAGAGGATGTACTTCTGGTGGTGGAGTTTATGTTACCTTGTATTTACTCGTATGCCAGGTGAGAGTTACCACAGGCGACTCCGGTCTTTCCTGTTGCGTTTGCGTGACGTCTTTCGAGTGCTAATCAACTCCCTTCTTTGTTCATTCTGTGAAACCAGAATTGGCGCCAACAGCAAAGCACACAGAGCTTTCATCTGGCCCACGTCAGGCGAGCGAAGCTTTCATCTGGCCCACGTCAGGCGAGCGAAGCTTTCATCTGGCCCACGTCAGGCGAGCGAAGCTTTCATCTGGCCAACGCCAGGTGAGCGAACCTTTCATCTGGTCAACGCCAGGCGAGGGAACCTTTCATCTGGCTAACGCCAGGCGAGGGAACCTTTCATCTGGCTAACGCCAGGCGAGCGAACCTTTCATCTGGCTAACGCCAGGTGAGCGAACCTTTCATCTGGTCAACGCCAGGCGAGGGAACCTTTCATCTGGCTAACGCCAGGCGAGGGAACCTTTCATCTGGCTAACGCCAGGCGAGGGAACCTTTCATCTGGCTAACGCCAGGCGAGGGAACCTTTCATCTGGCCCACGCCAGGTGAGGAAACCTTTCATCTGACTAACGCCAGGCGAGGAAACCTTTCATCTGACTAACGCCAGGCGAGGAAACCTTTCATCTGACTAACGCCAGGCGAGGAAACCTTTCATCTGACTAACGCCAGGCGAGGGAACCTTTCATCTGACTAACGCCAGGCGAGGAAACCTTTCATCTGACTAACGCCAGGCGAGGAAACCTTTCATCTGACTAACGCCAGGCGAGGGAACCTTTCATCTGACTAACGCCAAGCGAGGGAACCTTTCATCTGGCCCACGCCAGGCGAGGGAACCTTTCATAGCTCCAGGGATCTTCATTTCTGTGTCCGCTGTATCCTATCGTGGGAGAAAGATATGCGGGTCAAGCGACCGACCTCCGAGGTGTCAGGTCACAGCGCATAGCGTTTTAAATCTTACCAAAGCAGCTCATGTGCCACAGAAATAGGACTGCGGCCAAAGCAACAAAACAAACAAACAGAACAAAACAGTTAAACCGCATCATACCAGTCCCACAGATCCTTTGCAACGCTGTTTCATGGGGTGTTTGATGATTGCTAACTATGAATGAAATATTCAGAGCTGGTTTCTTGAAAACATTTGTCCTCAGAACACGAACAGGTCGGACAGTAACATATGTAGGTAAGCAACAAGACGAAGCTTACGCAGATGTTCATTGTGTATTCGTGATGTATTACACGTGATTTGACATGGGTAAACTGATATTAGGGAAGGTCTCTGACTGTCACACCACGCACCAAAGGATTAGTATATAAGTAATTTCTTGTTGCACCAACAAGACGAATCTGTCACTGATTGTAACAGTACAGGATCTTCACTGCTATCACGTTACACAGGGAGCTTAATGTTTAACAAAGGAACAGACGATCCCAAACGAATTCCCGTAAGGGGATAGTCTCCGACACACGTGACTACTTCTGCGAAGTCACGTCGTTGCCTGTCGAACTTGTCCCTGACAAAAGGCCAGTAGTTCGCCCATATATGATCCGCCCATGGCTACAATTGAACAAATCCCGTCTTCTGCACACAAGGTTCCAGGCGAGATCAAAAGATCAAGAGATCATGAGTAGGGAGGTGGAGCTGGGCTGCGAAAGTTGGACTTCTTTCGCTTCGAGTTGTTCAAGTTGTTCGTCAACAGCAGTGCAACGGACGCTGTCTTTGTGACTCTGCCCAAGCACAGGCAGTTGAAACAGCAATTGCGCAGTGCACAAGTCGCTGGGCAATGGCGAGGGGACACCGCCTTAACACTTCCATTGTTCTGGCGGCGGTCCACGGTCTATCCGGTCTTTTTCGGGCGATATCCGCGGTCGAGCCTTCACTCTTTCGTCCCCTCCCCCCCCCCCCCCCCCACACACACACCCTTGTACCCGTCCCTAATAAGCCACCTCGCTTCTGTGGACGTAAAGCAAAATGGTCCCAGTCCTTCTGCACACTTCATCCCCGGCGGATAGTCAAAATGCGCTATAACACGCTACAGTCATTCATTTAGAAAAGCATGGTTCAGGAGCTGTGTGAGAGTCGAGGTGGCCGTCCTGGGCTGTCCGTCCTAACGAGCCTTCTGGTTTCCGTGGACGTAAAGATTTATTGCACCGTGCTTCGGCATTGGTCACAACTTGTCCCTAATATGTCAACTGACATCATCATCATCATTTAGAAATATATGCGATACAAGCACTGCGAGTCTTCTCGAGAGCGGAGAATAGTGCTATATGAAAGCGATCGTCGTCATTTCTGGTTCTCTTCATAGTTCAGGAGCTGTGTGAGAGTCGAGGTGGCCGTCCTGGGCTGTCCGTCCTAACGAGCCTCATGGTTTCCGTGGACGTAAAGCAATACTGAACCATGCTCACGCACCGGTCTCAGCTTGTCCCTAATATGTCAACCGACATCCGAGGACATTAAGCAACACCTGAAGGAAGGAAGGAATTCTGATTCTCCGATTTTGCATACGACAAAGAAAAGAAAAGAAGAAAAGAGAGAAAGAGAGAGAGAGAGAGGTAGGCCGGTGGTAGATGCTTGAAGTGTCGGGCAGTTAGTTCACTGCTTGTCGCAACCTCGGATGGGCCAGGTCCACAGGCTAGTGCATAAACAGAAGAACCCAGCCCCAATACATAACGCCCGACGCCCCCTCATCCGCGACTGTCGCACGAGGACGAGACCCGATCCATCAAAAGCACAGGTAAACGGTCTGGTGCACCGTTCCTCACACACCTCACTTTTTCTGCGCTGTCATCTGACCCACGTTTGTGTGTGAGTGTGTGTGTGTGTGTGTGTGTGTGTGTGTGTATGTGTGTGTGTGTATGTGTGCGTCGTTCCTCACATACCTCTTCTTCTTTCTTTTTTTCTTTCTTTTTTTCTTCTTCTTTTTTTTCTTCCTTTTTCTTTTTTGCGCTGGGGGTAAAATGAGGCTGAATGAAAAGGAAAGGCAGAAATTACGAACGTCGCAATACCGACAGCAGGCGAAGCACGCAATATCCAAACACATGAAAGGTTCAAAAGAACGCTGTTTATTAGGCCAATACATCTGCACATTTTCGGGGTAATCCCCTTTGTCAAGCTATAAAACGACACTTAAACAACAGTTAAACGGCGAAAAACGATGATAAATGAGATAAAAATAAAATTTAAAAATAAATAAATAAATAAAGAAGCATGCAATAAATATTCTCAGCTATCATCCGACATACTCATGGCTTTCAACACAGGGGGACACTTTAAGTTTCTGTATATTCTGTGGCATGGCATGCCGCCGCGATGGAGAGCTTCAGTCAACTGGAAGGCAAGCTCCAATGTTGGGACACAGCTGTCCGTTGTGTATATATATAGGTCCATGGTATGCCAAAAGCTGTCGACGACACAGTCTTCTGGGTGTATTGTCAGTTCACCGTCAGAGTGCTTACTCGCTGCTGTTATTGAGCGTTCATCTGAATGTCAGTGGATGTGTGTGTGTGTGTGTGTGTGTGTGTGCGTGTGTGTGTGTGTGTGTTTAAGCGTGTATAATCGTGCGTGCGTATGTGCGTGCAGTGCGTGCGCGTGTGTGCGTGCGTGCACGCGTGCTTGTACGCGTGCGTGTGTGTCCACGTGCTTGTGTGCCAGTACGCGCGTGTGCGTGTGTTTTGCGACGCCAAACACACTATGGCAGGGCAGCAATGGAAAACACTACGGTAGGACAGCAACGCCAAACGCCCTAGGGTGGGACAGTAACACCAAACACACCATGGTAGGACAACAACGCCCCAAAACGCACTATGGTAGGACAGCACTAGCAACACTATGGTACGGCAGCATTGGCAACACTATGGTAGGACAACAATGCCAAACGCGCAATGGTAATTACACTACGGTAGGACAGCAACGCCAAACGCACTGTCCGCTCACCACTCGGCTGAGCTGCCGGTACGATACCTCCTACAACTACAGCTGGCGCACGATCGGGGGAGGGGGGGGGGGGGGCACCGTCAACACAAAAAGCGGCCACCACCACGCTCCGGCACCCCCTCCGCTTCCTTGCACACGTTCACGCCGCTCTCTGGACCGTGATGATCACGATCGCCATCGAGCTGGTCTTCCCACCGTCCCCCCCCCCCCCCCCCCCCCCCGCTCTCGACACCGGCCCAAATCTCTCCCGTTAGTGCACGGTGCATGCTAAGAAGAGCGTACGGCCGAGCTCCAGCGTCAACACGAGTAAACGCTGGTGGGCTGATCCATTCAAACATGATCCCATTCAAACACTCTGCCTGCTATAAAAACCCGGCGGCAAATTGCCGAGTAAGTAGATTTGGCCCGTCGCGAAAATTGCGGACCGACCGAATAGGTTGCCGCAGACATCTCCGATCAAACGTGGTGTATATATATATATATATACTATCCTATCGCCCCGGGGCCCGAAAAATGAGGTAGGTAGGTAGTGTTGCTTAATGTCCTCAGATGTCAGTTGACATATTAGGGACAAGCTGAGACCAATGCCGAAGCATGGTTCAATATAGCTTTACGTCCACGGAAACCAGAAGGCTCGTTAGGACGGACAGCCCAGGACGGCCACCTCGACTCTCACACGGCTCCTGAACTATGCCGAAAAATGACGGAACAGCCCGCTATTTATACGATGTGCCGGTGCTGTCGCGGCCGTGGTACTTGTAGCTTGCACAACAATCCAGTCTCGTCAGCGGCCGCAGGCAGGGTAATAATTCAGTGACTGAAGTGGAGGCAGATCAAAGCCCATGGCGAAGGCAATCGGGCATCCGAGCGACGTCAGCCAACATCGTTTTGTTGACAGGCCGCAAACAATAACATCGGCTTTTGTTTCCAGTCCGGCCGCCATCAGGGGCTGTCCCACATCTGCTGCCCGTCCACACCATGTTTCTGTAGTTCCATGCCCAGCGTACTACATCTGCTCCCCGTCCACACCATGTTCCTACGGCTCCACACGCCATGTCCAACATCTGCTCTTGCACACCATGCCTCTGTGCCTCTATAATTATGTAGTGTCCAACCTCCGCTCCTCCATACCGATACGGTGCCTCTGTGCCTCCATAATAATTACGCAGTGCCCAACTTCCGTTCCTCCACAATTACGCAGTGACCAACCTCCGCTCCTCCATACGATACCGCAGTGTCCAACATACTATGTATGCCTCTGTCAGTTCTGTGCCTCCATAATTACACAGTGACCAACCTCCGCTCCTCCATACGATGCCTACTCCACACACAGCGTCTTCGCTCACGCTGTCCTGCCGTCACCAGGGGCGGGGATAGCTCAGTATGATCGGTGCGGGGATAGCTCAGTGGTTAGAGCGCCGGACTCGTGATCGAAAGGTCGCGCGTTCGAATCCCTGCAGGAGCGGCGGGAGAATTTTCTTTTCCAGGGTCGACTTTCTGTGCTGACTCTTATTTCGGTATCCGTTCCACCCCGTGTTACCGCAGTAGCACGTAAAAGATCCTGGTCATTCTGCCAAAAGTGCAGGTGGCAGGTTACAGCTAAACACGCATACACCTTACGTATGTGGCTTTGCATGAAGTGACATGGAGCATGGTTGTATAGGGTACACGGAACTTGCGCCGAGACGGCAGCAGTTTCATGTGCCACTTCGGTGGATATTTAAAAAAAACGCGCTATAAAAAGCTAGTCACTCATGTAGAACCACAAGCGAGTGCAGTGAGTCTGCTCAAGAGAGCGGAGAATAGCGCCATATAAGCGATCATTAATCATCAATCAATCAAAACCAGCAGCATTAAGTGTTTAAGACGGGCACTGCTGGTGGCTGAGTCACAAGACAATGTCCATGAGCGCAACTTTGAGCCGAGCTGGAATTGAACCTGGGTCCTTTTGCACTCCCCCCCCCCCCCTCTCTCTCTCTCTCTCTCTCTTTCCACCGCCCAAGCCGAGTGGTCTGCCAACAGGCTGTTAAAATGTCACCCTTTGAGACTTGAGCAGTCTTTACTTCCTTGAATACTAACTGGCTGTCGTGCAGCTCTCGTGTGAAAACTACAC
>JABMCL010001612.1:852500-870000 GCA_018857735.1 Alviniconcha marisindica | reverse complement strand
ACTGAGGAACTCCCTAGTGAGTCCACGCACGCGTCAACCGATACAAACGATACAAGTTCCCCATGGACTCTGGAACTCCCTGCAAACCACGCACGAGTCAAACGATACTGTACATCTGAAGTTCCCTGTGTATGCAGGAACCTCCTCTGAAAGCCCGAACGGAACAAAGTTAGTTATTTTGGCGCTTCGAGCCCAGCCAACCACACAGAGTTATTTATACCAGGGCTAAGGGCACAAAGTCATTTAAGACCCGCTGAACGAAGGCAACTAAAGCAACTCGCTCAAACCTGAGCCTGTCAGTTCCTGACATAGCAGCCGACAGAGGCCCGCGTCAAGCGGAATCACGCTCAAAGCTCTCAGACAGCGCGACCGCCGCTTTAAAGCCCCCTGCGCCCCTAGTAATTCCTGTGTCAACAGTAACACCTACAGGGGAGCACGGGGCCTTCAAACCCCGCACAGCCAAGCAGCACGGGAAAGGTCGTGGAAACTTGAAGTTTTAAGACGGCGGCAGCGCATAAAATCTCTCACGAAAAAAGACCCAGCATGAAAGCTTCTTTCGGAGGGGGGAGTTCTTGCTGTTAACCCATTCACCTGGCCTCAATGGTTTAATTTCAATGTGGGCTGCAGCGTGGGCATAAAGTCAGCCCCCGCTCTCTCTCTCTCTCTCTCTCTCTCTCTCTCTCTCTCTCTCTCTTTTCCTCTTTCTGTCTCTGTCTCTGTCTCCGCCTCCCTCTCTTCGTCTGTCTGTCTGCCTGCCGCCGCCTCCCTCTCCTGCTCTCTCTCTTCTCTCTCTCTCTTCTCCTCTCCTCCCCCCCCCCGCCTGTCTGTGTGTGTGTGTGTGTGTGGGTGTGTGTGGTCTCTTCTCTCTCTCTCTCTCTCTCTCTCTCTCTCTCTCTCTCTCTCTCTCTCTCTCTCTCATACACACCACACACACACACACACACACACACACACACACACACACACACACACGTTGACAAGCACGTGGGAACGCTGGCAAGCCGCGCTCAATCTTTTCTTCAGGCCGCCAGCCACCCGTATGTGTCGTGTGTGTGTGTGTGTGTGTGTGTGTGTGTGTGTGTGTGTGTGTGTGTGTGTGTGTGTGTGTGTGACACGGAATCAATCTGTGAGCGGGTATCGTGAAGTTGGCGAACAAAGTAACGACCCCGTCGACACAAATTTATGGGGCGGCGACTGACGACGACCCTCCGGCCTCCCCGGCCCCGCCTCTCGGCCCCGGCCACAACCTAGCGGCCCCGGTGGACAGAAACCTGTGCAGTGTCGACAACGAGGATTTAAGTTCCAAGAGAAATGAGGCAGCTTGCCGTAACTAATGGTAGGCTTTGCTCTCAGGGAAATAGTGCGGAAGGGGGAGGGGGGGGTGAGGAGGGGGGAGGGGGAGAGACTCTGGAAGGAGCAAGGGGTGGACTCTCAAAGGGCAGGGGGCGGGGTCCTTTTGCTTATCCATGTGATCACATTTTCTCTTTTGGGAGGGGGTGGGAAGGGGGAGGGGACGGTTAGGGGGTGGGGGGGGTGGGGGGGCGGGGGTCCCGGCGACACCACACGTGTATGGCATGACCCCGTGCTCAAGCTGCACTGTGTCACCACGTCGTTGCGGCCACGGCCCAAATACCTGGCAGGTCCGGCCGGCGAAAACGGCCCAATTTCGGCCCGAACCTCACTCGGTACTTTGTGCGTCAGCAAAGGCAAGGCGAAAGAAAAGGAGGACCCAGGTGTCATCCACATCTCCTTTTCTGTCCACGAGGACGCCGACTTCAAGTTGGTTGGCTGGCAGAAGTGTTTTGCGTCCACAGAAACCGTAGGCTTATTAGGGACGGGAGGCCAAGACGGCCACCTCGACTTTCACACAGCTCCTGAGCTCTGGCCACTTCGGAAAAAAGTTTTTTTTGGGTCTTACGTCCACAGGCCATACGGCTTATTAGGGAGGGGGGCGGGGGAGGGAAGGGGGGGAAGGGGGGGGGGGGGGGGGGGGGGGTAAAGACCAAGAGTAATGGTCCCTGCGCCCCAACCCCCGGGGGACCAAGAGCCCCAGCCACCACCGCCAGAACCCCCATGTTAAGGAGGTGGGGCCCCGCCGGGGGAAGGGTTCAAGTTCAGGAGCCGGAAAGGTCGGGGGGGGGCCGCCCGGGGCCCCCCGCCCTAACGAGCCTTTGGTTTCCGGGAGAAAGAACCCTGAACCACGCTCACGCATTTGTCTCATTTTTCCCCAATTTTAAACGACTCGAGGACTACACCCCTTTCCCCGTGCCAAGCAACTTGTGAGCTCCGCTAATGCTCTTACAACAGCGTCCGGAAAAAGCGCCGGAGGAACAACTCAGCAGCGAGACGATCCATCCAGCGAGGACAGCCCAGCCAACCTCCCTGCTCTTGATCTCTCCTGAGCTCTGACAAAAGACAGATCTTTCACGGCCCGTACCTGCCATTGTGGTAACCCCGGGGCGTGCGGGGGGGGGTTTTGTGGGGGGGGGGGGGAGGGGGGGGGGGGGGGGGGGGGGTTTTGCCGAAACCCAAAAACCCCCAAGGGCCCCCCAAAAAAACCACTTTTAACCAGCCCTTCCCCCTTAGGGGCACCGGGGGGCAGGGCGCAGCGAGGACAAGCTCCGAGACACAAAACGACGTCCCTCCAGCGGGCATGTCGCCGCAACACTCGTCTGCACCTAATAAAAACATCCAGGCCACGAAAGCTTGCCCTTTAACGGGGTGGAAATTCTGTCCCGACACTTTGCGACTTTTTTTCCCCCCCCCCCCCCCCCTGGTTGTTGGCGTTATAAAAACCAATTCCTTCTCTGTGATATAACCGTCATGGTTGTTGGAGTTAAACAAACTCTCCCCCCCCCCAAAAACCCCCCCGGGATTTTTAAAAAATGTGCAATGAAATTGGTTTTTGAAGAAAACTTGCACCCCCGCTGGTGTTTATAGGGTTCCCCGGGAAACGTGACAACCCGACGGTCTGGGGGCGGGGGGGTAGACGGGGGGGGGGAGTGGGGGGCGGGGGGGGGGGGTATTTGGGGAACAAAGAACTCAGGGGTGCAAGCAGTTATTTCCCGAAACGTAGTAGTTTCATCTAACGCTAGAAATGAATACGTCTAACACGAAAAAGAAAACGCTTATATTGGGGACTGCCGCGGTGTCGTATACCCTTCAAAAGGGAAAAGGGGGGGGGTGACGTGGGGGTGTGGGCAGGAGGGACACGCGAACGGGGTTAGTTAATTCTTGGATCTTAATGTCTTGTCAACCACACAGAAGTATGGTTACCTCAGGACGAACACGCGAACGGTACAATGAACAAAACAACGACATAACACACAGACACACAAAACAAAACACACACACACACCCAACACACACACACACAAAAAAAACAACAAGGAAAACAAAGGTTTGGGGTGACTCTGTTTGGTGTTGAGAAAAAACGTTACACTTTCCTTCCCGCCCTGGTGACCGATGGAACAGCTTGGCTTTCTTTTTTGATTGTTTTTTTTTTTTGTTTTTTTTTTTTAAGAGATTTTTTTAAATCCGCACTGTGGGTTTTCCCCAAAAAATTCCGGGGGGGGGGGAAACCTCTGACCACTTGTCCCCCCTTTCCCATTCCAGCGGTCTATTAAAACATGAAACAAGGACTGTTGCCTTATACCCCCACGAAAGAAGACAGCGACACACACGGGGAGAAAAAGGAAGGAGGCGAAGAAGAAGAAGGAGGAGGAGAAAAACAATAGGAAAGCGAGCAAATATATATCTTACACAGCAAAATAACGTCAGGCCGCGTTGGCCTTGAAGCCTTCGGTGTCAGCGCTTTGACTCTCACGTCATTCATGTGTGAGTGTATGTGTATACATTCCAACTACAGGTGCAATCACTGTCCGCTCGAAAGGAATACACCCTTTGTGATTCCTAGCCGCGTTTATCACTAAGATACACAGAACGGGGGCTCGTAAGGGGACACAATGGCGCGACAGCGTAGCGATGATACACAGACGCGATAAGAACCCCCTGTGGAGAAGTGCGCATGAGACACAAAAGACTGATTCCTACAGTTTACACAAGGACACAGAAACCCGCCAGTCTCAATGAAGCAGACGTGTCAACGCTGACGCGCAGAACCCCCAACAAAAAAAAACGCCTACAAAGTATGAACCGGGACCAAACCGTACTGGACGAGACACTTGACGACCCGCGCGAGCAAACAGACGACAGTGATACCGACTTTCATTTGAAACCATACCTTCGACACTCATCAAAACCTACCGAACCAAATTCTGTGCTCCATTTCATACACCGCCGACACAGAAGAAAGAGGGGAAAATTAAAGAAGAAAAAAAGAAGGGGAAAATGGGGAAAATCCAGGAAGAGAAACACACACACACACACACACACACACACACACACACACACACACACACACACACCAAAACAAAAACCGCACATACGCGTGAGGAGTCACCTACACCAAAACTGGTCTTTTCGCCGACCGTTTGTTTAGCCAGCGAGTATCATGTAGAAAGTGTATGTTTGCTGAGGACGACTTGTTGGGTTTTCATCACCAGGTGTCGCGCCCCGTTCTTCAAACACCACCACAAAGGCAATCGGCGCCACGGACCTTTAATTCCCACCGGCCTCACCCCTTTTTTTCTCTCTTTTTCTCTCTCTCTCTCTCTCTCTCTCTCTCTCTCTCTCTCTCTCTCTCTCTGTGCATTCCATTTCTTCTTCTCCTCCTCCTCTCTCTCTCTCTGCACTCCATTTCTTTTTCTTCTCTCTCCCCTCTCTCTCTCTCTCTCTCTCTTCTCTCTTCTCTCTCTCTGCACTCCATTTCTCTCTCTCTCTCTCCTCCCCTCTCTCTGCACTCTTTCTTCTTCTCCTCTCTCTCTCTCCCCTCTCTTTTTCTCTCTCTCTCTCTCTCTCTCTCTCTCTCTCTCGCTGCATTTTTCAGGTTCCCTGTCTTTGTCTCTCTCTCTCCTACACTTTTCGCCTTCCATTTCTTCTCTTCTCTCTCTCTCTCTCCTTCATCTCTTCTCTCTCTCTCTCTCTCTCTCTCTCTCTCTCTCTCTCTCCATTTCCCTCTTTCTTCTCTCTCTCTCTGCACTCCTGTTCACTCCTCTCTCTCTCTTCTCTTCCTCTCTCTCTCTCTCTCGTCATCTCCTCTTTTTCTCTCTCTCTCTCTCTGCACTCCCATTTCTCTCTCTCTCTCTCTCTCTCTCTCTGCACTCCATTCTCTCTCTCTCTCCTTTCTCTCTCTCTCCTCTCTCTCTCTCTCTCTCTCTCACTCCCTCTTCTCTCCTCTCTCCTCTCTCTCTCTCTCTCTCTCTCTCTTCTCTCTCTCTCTGCACTCCATTTCCTCTCTCTCTCTCTCTCTCTGCACTCCATTTCTCTCTCTCTCTTCTCTCTCTTCTCTCTCTCTCTCGTCTCTCCTCTCTCTCTCTCTCTCTCCTCTCTTACTCCATTTCTCTTCTCTTTCCTCTCTCTCTCTTGCATCCATTTCTCTCTCTCTCTCTCCTCTCTCTCTCTCACTCTCTTCTCTCTCTCTCTCTCTCTCTCTTCCTCTCTTCCTCCTCTCTCTCTGCCTCCTTCCTTCTCTCTCTCCCCCACCCCCCACCCCACCCCCCACTGATTCAACTGAAAGAAATCTGTCTGTTCTAACAAGTAACTCTCGGCAAGGTCAACACGAGGCATAATCCAGGCTGAGCCAAGCCTTGTAAGCACCCCCGGTGGAACTAAGAGCACAAGGCAATCCTGACTGAACTACATTATATCCAAACACATCAAAGGTTCAGAGGAACGCTATTGATTAGGACAAAACACAGCACGCGAATTTCCGGGCTAATCCCCTTTATCAAGCTACAAAACGACACTTAAACTAAGACACTTATCTGCTTTTGGTTGAGCTATGGTCTTTTCGTGTCCAGTGCTTTGAAAAGGATGAACTACAGGAATTAAGCAACTTTAATCGGAATAAGAATAATTCCAATACGCCTAACCTTACAATAAAGCACGCGTACATAATCGTGACAAATACCACCACAAGGCTTCAGCCAGCGAGGCTAAAGCAGGGGCCACCACACGGCAATCATAAACCAAAAAATCGACATTATAATATTTTGGGGGGAGGAGACAAATTTATTACGATGTCGTTTTTTGGGGAGTACTTCTTCGTCCCTTGCTGAGGTAGGTAGGTAGTGTTGCTTAATGTCCTCAGATGTCAGTTGAATATTGGATGCATGCCATCATTACACGTCCACGGACCAGTGGCTCTAGGACGGCCACCCGACTCTCCCAGCCCTGAACTATGGGTCCCTTGCTGAAAATTCGGGTCGCCTTAAGTGGGCAGGGCACAGCACGCGTAAGAGCAGCGCTACCCGTTCCTACCGCTGTGTGTAGTATCTTCGTGCGTCCAAACAAGGATGTGGCTGCCAGCGTTTGGGATTTTGAACGTGCTTACAGGTATGAATGCATGCGATTGCACACGGGGACTGTATGGACACTGTAGGTGCACGGACACTGTAGACAGACAGTCTGCACTGGAAATTGATTCTAGGAGAAAAATCCCTTGCCGCACCGGGGACTCGAACCCGCGTCAGTTATCGCGCCTGGCTTTTCAGTCCGACGCTCCACCAACCGGGCTTTGCCCTCACCAAATAACAAATCTTGGTTGAATTAGAAGAGCTAAGCGGTTAACCGAATCTTGGCTGAGCTAAAGAGCTGTGTGTGTATCAGAAGTGTACTGGGAAGCGGGGATAGCTCAGTGGTTAGAGCGCCGGATTCGTGACTGAAAGGTCGCGGTTTCGAATCACAGCAGGAGTGGCGGGATAATTTTCTTCTCCAGGGTCAACTTTCTGTGCTGACTCTGATTTCGGTATCCGTTCCACCCCCGTGTTACCGCAGTAGCACCTAAAAGACCCTTGTCATTCTGCCAAAAGTGCAGGTGGCAAGTTACAGCTAAATACGCATGCACCTTACGTATGCGGTTTTGCATGCAGTGATATGGTGCATGGTTGTATGGTGTACACAGAACGCGCCGGTACGGCAGCAGTTTCATGTGGCACCAGCCATGCCAGCGCTGTAAGTACACCACTTCGGAGGATATTCAAAAACGCACTATAAAAAGTTATTCACTCATGTAGAATCACATGCGAGCGCAGTGAGACTGCTGGAGAGCGGAGAACAGCGCTATATAAAAGCGATCAACAACAGGCGAGATCAAGACATAGTTCAGGAGCTGTGTGAGAGTCGAGGTGGCCGTCCTGAGCTGTCCGTCCTAACGAGCCTTCTGGTTTTCGTGGACGTAAAGAATTATTGAACCGTGCCTCGGCATTGGTCGTAACTTGTCCCTAATATGTCAACTGACATCTGAGGACACTAAGCATCACTTCATCATCATCATCAGCGAGATCAAGAGGAGGGAGGTGGAGCTGGACCTTCAAGTTAGCCCAGAAGAGATCATGAGTAGGGAGGTGGAGCTGGGCTGCGAAAGTTGGACTTCTTTCGCTTCGAGTTGTTCCTCAACAGCGGTGCAACGGACATTGTGTTTGTGACTCTGCCCAGCACGGCAGTTGAAACGCAATGCGCTAGTCGCTGCGCAATGGCGAGGGGACACCGCCTTAACACCTCCATTGTTCTGGCGGCGGTCCACGGTCTCTCCGGTCTTTTCGGGCGGTATCCGCGGTCGAGCCTTCACTCTTTCGTCCCCCCTCCCCCACACCCCCACCCCCGTCCCTAATAAGCCACCTCGCTTCTGTGGACGTACAGCAAAATGGTCCTAAGTAACCAGGTGAGCCGGTTTGGCCCAGCGGTAAGGCGTTAGGCTGGTAAGCAGAGGGACCTCGGTTTGAATCTGCTTCGGCTCTCCTTTCTCTTCAAAAGTTGTGGTCTGTGGACACTGTCTTGTGACTTTGTCCCGCACAATTATGAAACATTAAAACGGCTCTCATCGCTGCCCACCTTAATGCAAAAGTCATTCTGGTGGTGACAGTGTAGCGATAGGTATATAATCTCCCTCTCCCCCACCTGCATACCCCCCCCCCCCCCCTTTCTCTCCGTCCCTAATAAGCCTTATGGTTTCTGTGGACGTTAAGCACCATGTTTACTTACTAAGTAACCCATGCAGAGCTCAGGATCTGTGTGAGAGTCGAGGTGGCCGTCCTGGGCGGTCCGTCCGAACGAGCCTCGTGGTTTCCGTGGACGTAAAGCAATAGTGAACCACGCTCTATACGCACTGGTCTCAGCTTGTTCCTAATATGTCAGCCGACATCCGAGGACATTAAGCAACACTTGACGGAAGTAACCCTTGCCAAACCAAGCCATCCTACTAAACTAAGCAATCGTACTGAAGGAGGAAGCTAAACAACTCTGAACTAAGCAAACCTTGTAGAAACTGAAGAAATACGGACGGCTGAACTAAGCACTCTTGCGGGGAGAGGGCGGGGAGGTCAGTTCTCAATTCTTCACTGCCTGGATGGCGAATTATGCATTACGTTATTGCATAAGCTCACTGCACGTGGCTTATTACATCAAGTGACTCACCTGTTGGGAACACGTTTTGCAACGATGATTTGTCCGGATTTAAATTATGGCCTACCATCGAGGCTGACAGGCCAGTTATTTAAGTGATGATCCTGTTCACCACCACGACTCCTGTCTGTCTGTCTGTCTGTCTGTCTGTCTGTCTGTCTGTCTGTCTGTCTGTCTGTCTCTCTCTCTCTCTCTCAAACACACACACGCACGCACGCACGCGCACACACACACACACACACACACACATGACGCGCGCCACACACTTCGAACTAGGACAGAGCGAAAAAATAATGTACAAGCAGTGCGTGCTCCCACGCCCACCCAACCACTCCCCAGCCCACTACATCTGGTACACACACACCACACACACAACACACACACACACACACACACACACACACACACACACACAACTCACACAACAACAAAAGACACACAACTTCTACAAGCCACACCCACCACACTCCCCACTACATATCTCACACACACACACACACACACACACACACTTCAACACACACACACACACACACACACACACACACTTCACACACACACACACACACACACACACACACACACACACACACACACACACACAACACACACACACACACACTTCAAACTACACACACACATCAAACTACACACACACACACACACTTCAAACTACACACACACACCTGGTCTCATACATCTCTCTCTCTCTCTCTCTCTCTCTCTCTCTCTCTCTCTCTCTCTCCTCTCTCTCTCTCTCTCTCTCTCCACACACACACACACACACACACACACACACACACACACAACACACCACACACACATTCAAACTATACACACACACACACTTCAAATTAGGCCGACGCGAAAAGTAATGTGCGTGCTCCCCCCCCCCCCCCCCCCCCCCATCTGGTCACTCTCTGTCAAAGCCCCCTGTTCCCATGTCCCCAGGCCCAGGCGGCGGAACCGCTCGGCGCTTTGACCTGCAGCTATTGTCAAAGGAACTGTCCGGGCTCAGAGCTGTCAACATCACAGACGACGCCCATACCTACTGCCCCACCTACCCAACAAGGAGGGAAGGGAGAAGGAGGGAAGGGAGGAGGAGGGGGAGGAGGGGGGGAGGGGGGGGAAGAGCCGGGCAGCAGCCTTGTGCCCACGGACCTGTATCTAGGGTCCATGATTGTACCTGTAGACGGTGCGAGAGTGATCGGCTGGCCGGGGGGCACGTGGTCATTATGGAGTTAAAGTGACAAAGGGCCAGGGATGTGGGTCGGGATTAGAGAGACTGGGGAAACTGGATCCATCGCTCGGGCACCCCTCTCTCTCTCTCTCTCTCTGTATGTGTTTGGTTGGCCACGTTGTCAGTGTGTGTGTGTGATAAGAGAGAGAGAGAGAGAGAGATGTGTGTGTGTGTGTGTGTGTGTGTGTGTGTGTGTGTGTTGTGTGTGTGTGTGTGTATGTGTTTGTGCATGCGTGCGTGTGTGTTTGGTTGGCCACGTTGTCAGTGTGTGCCTGCATGCAGAAAGAGAGAGAGAGTGTGTGTGAGCGTGTGCGTACGTGCGTGCGAGCGCGCGCGCGTGTGTGTCCCCCCTCTCTTTCTCTGGTTGGCCACGTTGTCAGTGTGGTGTGCTTGCATACATTGTGTGTGCGTGAGTGCGTGCGCGCGCACGCATGTGCGTGTAAGACTGGGGGGGGGGAGAGAGACAGACAGACGGCAGACAAAAACTGACTAAACAAGACAGAAGACAGCTCAGACTGTTTACCGAAAACAGCACAGACACCGAGTCAGTGAAAGGAAGATTTAGGACCCTTTGATGAGTTTGAGCCTACCTAGAGAAGACGGGCAGGAGGGGGGTGGGAGGGGGGGGGGGGGGGGAGGGGAGCGGAAGGCGACCAACAGAAAACGCGAGGCACAGTCAAAGAAGAGTCCTATGTCGCGTGCACTTTTAGCGAACAACGATTTGGCCAGAAAAACAAAAACTCAAACTAAACGCCCCCCCCCCCCCCCCCCCCCCCCCTTCCTTCACCCCCGACTACCATCACGTTGGCAAAGACGACGACGACAAGTTAGGCGCTTTGCCGAGAGGCAGCGAGCGAGGAAGGATCAAGCGGAGGTAGCGAGGAAGTGAGTGACCCACACGTCCAGTGTTAGCAACAAGGGCCGAGAGAGCCCAGAGCGCAAAAAGTCAGGCATCAGGAATGCTGCCCTACAAACGGCGCCAGGTAAACACAAACACTCCGGGCCCTTCGGCTTCAAACTTCAAGCTTCGCCCCACACATGCTCCGCTCGAAAAGCGCGCGCGCGCGCACGCACGCACACACACACACAAGCTACTTTCACACACACACACACACACACACACACACACACACACACACACACACACGCACACACACAGAGACAAGCCACACACACACACACAAGCTACATTCACACACCCACACCCACACACACAGACAAGCCACACACACACACCTCACAGACACCCCCCCCCCCATACACACACACACACACACACAGCAGACCGCAGACCTCAAACTGGGCTGGCGGTCAGCGAGAACAGGGTGTGGGGACAGAACAAAAACACAGACACACACTCACAGACACACACTCACAGACACACTGTGCTGCGAAAAGACGCACTAGGCTGTACCTGTACACACACACACACACACACACACACACACACACACACACACCACACACACACACACACACACTATGTTGCATGCATGCCGAAAAGACACTTATATACCTGCACACGCAGGACACACTGTCACACACAGACACTACGCTACATTAAACATTTCCATACCTGGACATGCAGCACACGCACTCACAGAAACACTATGCTGAATGCAGGCATGCCGATAAGACGCACTTCTATACCTGTGCACGCAGTGCGTACACGTGCACGTCCATATGCAGACTCCGCACGTACAAACACACTCGGGTCACGCATGCAGAAGAATACCCCACCCCTCATCCGCGTACAACAAACCATACACACGTGCGCGCACGCATACACACACACACACACACACACACACACACACACAACACACACCCTCCCGCTCTCACCTGTTGGTCAATCTGGTAAGTTCTCCGGATCCACCCCGTTAGATCCTGGGCCGGACCAGCGGTCCGGTCCGCAGTGGCTTCCGGCCCACTCATGACTTCAGTGGCGCTCTCCCTTTGATGCTACAAGTCCACTCCATCAGATAAATCCCTTCCGCACGCGGCCATCGTAACGAGAAATCCTTGCTTCAGCACTCGCACGTGTACACAAAACGATCACTGCCAGTGCCACCAAGCTTCTTTTCTTTCTTTTCTTTCTCCCCCGACAAAATCCTCGCTTCGCTTGCTTTTGTTGTTGCTGCTGCTTTTTATTCTTCAATTATTTATTTTTTTAAATCGCCTTTTGTTTTTGTTGTAATCGCTCACTCACGATCACCGGAACAAAAAATATCAGTAAAATCAGCAGCGTGCGGATCAGCCGAAACACCTCTCCGTTAAAAAAAACAAGTGCCTGTACTCTTTTTCTCTGTCTTGCAACGACAGCCGAAAGCGGTACTGCCCGCAACAAACACTAAACTAGTTCCAAGCACGCGGTTTTCCGAGCCCGGCAGCTCTGTTGGTGGATGGAGGTGAGAGCTGTGAAGATCGAGTGAAGGACTAAAGGCCCCGAGCGCAGCAATAAGCTGTCCGCACAGGCTGCTGTCCGCACAGGCTAGCTATCGTCTATCAGTCAGTCGCTGGGCCATTCGCTCGAGACACCAACAAACACTTACACACGTCGTTCCATCGAGACACCAGCAAACACTTCCTTACACACTCCCTTCCATCGAGACACCCAACAAACACTTCATTACCGCGCTTTTCCTTCCATCGACGCACCAGCAAACACTTCCTTACGCAGTTACCACACTTCCGCCACACACCTGGCGGTACGATTTGTTGTTGTTTTCACACAATTTGTCTCTAATTTGTCAGCCCCACATCACCGTTTTCACACTTCCAGAACCACAGTGTTCTCCGTCACAAACTCTACCAACACGATCTGATCCCCTTTTTTCTTGCCTACCTTTCTACTGGCAGGATCAAAAGAATCTTTTCTTTTCTTTGCACAACGATAATCCAAATGCGATGATTTTTCTCTCTCTTTTCTTCTCTCTCTCCCTACTCTGTGCAGTCTAAAACACCTGGAGTTTGGTGCTTTGCGTACTGCGCAAAAGTCACGTTTTTAACATTTGTTTCCCGTCTTGGCCAGCCTTGACAGCTTGACTTCACCTTATGAAGTAACGACACACTTCCGCTGTCTGACACATCTCCGGTCTACCGTGACACTTCTCCAGCGGATCACCTACAATACCCACGTTGTCAACCAAGTGGCGTCCACTGTCCGCGCTTGGGTTTTTCTCTTCATAGGGCTGTTTGAAGCGGCACTGTCAGCAGCGAAAACCAAGCGTGTGTTTCGACTCCGAGTCGATCTCCATCAGTCTCTGGACTCTATGGACCCCAGAACAGTCAGCACCATACTCCAGGCCGCAACTAGCACCGCAAGAACGGTTTGGATGCTAAGCTAGCGTAGAATCCGGGATTTAAAGGCTTTTTGTTGTTGTCGTTGTTGTTGTTGTTTTGGTTTCCCTAACTGCTTGGATATGAAAACCGCACCGTATCAAATCAGAGCAAAGTCACCGCCGTGTTCTCTCTTCCTCCTGGACCATCGCGAAATACTGCCGCGGTCACCAAATCAGAGTGGCCCCAAGCTCGCTACACACACACACACACACATGAAGGTACCAACCACTCGAGTGGTGGTCCCGTTCATCACCGCCACACACCGATATATATCTATGATGTTCAACCGCAACGTTTTCAACGCCTGCGGCTCGTCCCGCACACCGTTCCAACGCCCGCCACGTCCTCCCGCGAGTCCACGCTGGCGAGACGGACAGCCGGGGTCAGACTGAGCTGGCTGACCGGCGTGCAGACCTTAACTACCCACCTACCTACCTACCTGACAGTTACACTTGTCGGCCACACACCGGTGGACTCTCACCGCGGGATTAGCGAGGCAAGTGGTCCACCTCTCAAAACACAAACAGCGACACCGCCTATCTGAGGACACCTGGCTACCCTCAGCCACCCCTCTCTGTCTGCCTCCCTGTCTCTCTCTCTCTCTCTCTCTCTCTCTTTTGACGTCTTGTTTTTTCTTCTTCCGGTGAATGGTCACAATCAGCCAGACGATTACTCCGTTCGGCACAATAGGTAGGTAGGCAGGTAGTGTTGCTTAATGTCCTCGGATGTCAGCTGACGTATTAGGGACAAGCTGAGACCAATGCCGAAGCACGGTTCAGCATAGCTTTACGTCCACGGAAACCGGAAGGCTCGTTAGGACGGACAGCCCAGGACGGCCACCTCGACTCTCGCACAGCTCCTGAACTATGTGCGGCGCAACAGGACCTAAACAACTTTATATAAGCGTAAAGACGAAAGTGTGGGAACCGCGCAAGCGTCGAGCCGATTCCGAATCGCGCATGGCCCCGGGCTCGGTAGCGGGGACGAACTGAACTACACAAAAGCGCGCAGTCACAGGACACAGAGAGAGAGAGAGAGAGAGAGAGAGAGAGAGAGAGACGGAAGCGGGTCGCTCGCACTCCTAACTGGTTGGCAAGTTGACCGGACAGTCGTCACAAATTGCCCTTCTTACTCCGCTCAAGCCTTACGGAAGAAACAGGTGGAAAAAGACAGGGGGGGGGGGGGGGGGGGGGGGGGGGGGGGGGGGGGGGGGGGGGGGGGGGGGTGGGGGGGGGGGGGGGGGGGGGGGGGGGGGGAGGGGGGGGGAAAAAAGACAGGAAAAAGAAAAAGAAAGAAAAAACACACAGTCTTGGCAGGGGCGGATAGAGTCAGGTGGTGAAAATCCCGTTACGAACGCGCCGTGTGTTCACAACACGTGCACTGACGATTGTTTGCTCCCCCTTGGCACGGTGCTCGTTTGGAGAGAGCGGTGTAGTAAGTAAGCTACGCCGCTTTGCCGTGTGTCCAGCGAGCCCTCATGTGTGAAAGCGGCTCAATACAGACTGGCATGATTACAAACAGGCCGCCGCTTATAGCTCGCTGCTCTCCCCTTGTGACGCACGCTCGCCGCCCGCGGCAGAGACAAGACACTGCTGTGAGCAGACTTGACCCCAGTGAGACCTACCCCCCCCCCCCCCCCCCCCACACACACACACACAGGAGTGAGACCTACACCCCCCATCCCCTCGCCCCATACACACCAACACCAACACATAAAATTATGCTTCATTTTTCCTATAAACACACAACTTCGTACGCTCGTTTTTGTCACACACATGCACACACACACACATGCCAAGCTCTCTCTCTCTCTCTCTCTCTCTCTCTCTCTCTCTCTCTCTCTCTCTCTCTCTCTCTCTCTCACACACACACACACACACACATACACACACACACACACACACACCACACACACACACACACACACACACACACACACACACACACACACACACACACTCCTGATATGATTAATTAGCTCACTCTGCTGATGTAAGAATATGACACCTATTCAGTAACGCTGGGAATAAAAATATACAATACTTCACATGATGTTAATTTGTGTCCTAATATATCAGCCCAACATCAGAGGACAATGATAATCAGCACCACATGATCATCATCATCATCATGACTCTTCATGAAAAAGCATTTGCTCTTAATTTGTTTCTCGGTGCCTCTGCTGAACAGTGTGCGTGTGTGTGTGTGTGACTGTGAGTGTGTGCACACCAACACGCGTGCATGTGCTCAACATTTATTGGTATCGAGAGGGCTGACAAGTAGAAATTGAATGCTCCAACTTACTCTTTTTTTTAAACCCGTCCCAAACATGAGCAGAGCCTACTTCACCATCGCACGCTTCATCAAAAAAAACAGTGACACGCCCCGTCCTGCACAGGGCCGCTAAAGTACCAACTACCATCACTCATCAGCCTAGGGACATGTTCTATGCAAAGCCTGCTGCCTTCACTTCCCCATGTCAATGCATCATACATGTGTGTACCTTCAGCAGCAGAAGTGTGTATGTGTGTGTGTGAGTGCGTGCGTGCGTGCGTGCGTGTGTACATGCGTGCGTGTGTGCGTGCGTATGTGTGTCTGAATGTGTGTGTGTGTGTGTGAATGTGTGTGTGTGTGTGTGTGTGTGTGTGTGTGTGTGTATACATGTATGTGTGTGTGCATGCATATGTGTGTGTGTGTGTATGCGTGCGTGCATGTGTGTGTGTACATATATATGTGTGCACATGCGTGCAGGTGTGCATGCATTGGTGTCTTGGAAGAACCAAATCACCAACTCAGGTCAAAGAGCAGATCCCTGAACAGCATGCAAAAAACCTGGTTGCATACATGTACATATTATCTAAACAGACTCTAATCTGTTCTGTCATTCAAGTGGCACCACACTGCACGCAGTGACCACCTGCCTGCCATCCTTTTGCCTCTGCCTCCGTTGCTTACATCATAACCTCACCTGTCCATTTTCTATCTGGTACACAAGGGGAAAGGGAGTCAACACTGGCCATAGTCTCAGAGTCACAGTGGCAAGTTCAAAATCTAAACACACAAAAGGTTAAAAAGAACTTAAATAAATAGCGTTCTTTTTAATTTTTCATGTGCTTGGATTGTGTTTTGTCCTAATATATAGTGTTCTTTTTAACCTTTTATGTGTTTGGATCCTGTTTTAGAAGGGGTAGTGGGGATTCAATTCAAAAGCCCAAAAGATGGGCAAATGCAGAGCATAGAAAGAAAACCAAGCTGGTAAGTAACAATAGACGACATTACCTGGTGTTTGTGTTTCTTCTGCGACTCTTTTCCATCTTTTGGTGAACACCGGTGGTCCCCATCCAGCCCACGGACGCCTGGCCTGATGTTGCCTCCCTGTTGCCGTTCCAGGCTGTTGCCAGTCCTATTCCTGTGCTGCCGCTCAAGACTGCTGCTGCCAAACTGTTGCCGCTCCTGGCTGCTACCAGTCCAGCCTCTTTGCTGATGCTCATGGCTGCTGCCCACACCCTGTTGCCGGTCCAAACTGTTGCCAGTCCTATTTCTGTGATGTCTTTCAAGACTGCTGGCGCGTTGCCAGTCTCCATGGTTGCCAACCCTCTGACCATGTTGTCTCTCTAGACTGCTGTGGGTGCTGCAGGCAGACAAGACAGTGTCAATGGCTGATGATGTATAAAATAATACATAATATTATAATACATATAATGGCAGGGTGTGATACCCTGCCATATGATATTTCATGCTACAGTTACCCAGCCTTTCTTTCCAATGTATGCAGCCATGCAGAACCATCACAATGATACTATGTGATTGTCCAGAGGCCTTGATAATTAATGCCATGGAATGGCACTGTCACTAGTGTCAGTGCACTAAGGGTCATTAACAACTGCATGTTCACTTCATGGGAATGTGAATAATTATGCACGGGAAAAATGTGGGCAAATCTTTTCCACAGCCTTGATTAATGACAGCACAACATAATTCTGATCAGACTATTTACTTCTTTTCTGAAATTATGAAGCCTTAAATGATGAGCCAGAAGGCAAATTTCTCTACACAAAGACAATAAAGTTGTATTGTATTGTATTAACTACAAGGCCTCACATTTAAGGACACTCCCCCCCCCCCTCCCCCCCCCACGCCCCCCCCCCAAAAAAAAGCACCCACTCTATACAATCAAAATGTAAAGGTTATCTGAAAACTAATCTGAATCCCAAGCCTTAGTGATTTTGCTTGGTCATTCATTTTTCATTATTCATAAGACATCCAATGACCCTAAATTATTTTAAGCAGGAGAAATGTTTATCTACATGTGTAATCCAAATGAACGAAAAGATCCAGCCACAGTGTCAGGTACTGTTCCAGATTTCAGAAAAATGAGAACTTACTAAGAAGCAG